>BSYO01000029.1:9938422-10538422 GCA_033239525.1 Nepenthes gracilis
AAGATGCCATGGCTGTGAAGTTGGTCTTTCGACTCCATTAGGGGTTAGATTGGATTTGACTTGCTCCTCATTCAGAGTTTGATTTGAGTGGGGAAAACATTAACTCAACAAAGAGGTGGAAAGACCGATTTTTTTCCTTAGTGGTTTCAGGATGAGACATTTCAAATGAATGGGGTAACATGCGAGAATCCTTTACTGTCGAGCAGTCAAATGATGGGAAGGTATCGGTAGAGAAATTGACTGACCTTATTGAAGCCCATGCTGACACTTTTCACTAAAATAAGAAAAATTGTTGACTATCGGTTAGGCCTTCATGGGTGAAGTTGGAACCCTGCTTAGAATGGGCAGAGGTGTCTCCTTGACCCAAGAGGAAACCGAAAAAAGAACAAGATCTCTCCGGGATGTTCAAGCCGAGGTGGCTACTCGAGACTTTCTCCAATGATGGCTGAGAGGCTGGAGAGAGCAAAAAAATCTTCAAGGAGGGTAGCACCTACAATCGGGTTATTGTATCTGGTTGATCTAATACTAATCCGGTCTTCGTATTCTTGAATTTGGAGCCTGCGTAATATAACAAATAAACAAGAGGTCAAAGGATAGGCGAGACTCGCTCTCCTATATATTCTCCAACGCTCAAATCCGGTGTTTTTTCTATAAAAAAGAAAGGAGGAGGATGCTTGATGAACTTGTTAATGCGCATGTGATAAATTTAAAAATGGGAAATATCTTTTGGGGAGAGAGAGATGCGCTTATGAGAAAATCATCTTTTTTTTATATGATGCCTTGTTACTTTAGTATTCTCTTCTCCCTCTTCTTACTGAGTTAGGGATGTTTATAGGAATTGGGGAGTGGTTAAGTAGTTATTATCCACTGAGAACTGTCCACGGAACTATTTGGGTAAGATGAGGTGGGTTGGCCGTGTTGTTCCAACCGGTTATAGATTTTTATCTGTATTGGTAAAGTTAAATGGGGCTGCTAGAACTGGGTTGTCAAATTCATTGGTCCGTTTGGACTGTTTACATCATCTAGACCCATTGGGCTGTTGCCTGATTCCTAGTAGATCATTTATGCCAATGAGTTTTTGAATTGGACTAAACTGACCAAACCTATCAAAAATAAATAACTAAGATGCAGAAAATAAATGTCTCTATCCCTATAAAAAATAAAACTCTTTCAAATCTATATGTTGTCAAATGCTAGTTATTAAACAAACTTTAATAATTTATTTAGTAAGTAATTATATAAAATATAAAAGAAAAAAACAATGCAAATAAATTTTCTATAAAGTTATAAAAGTAAATAATTGCATCAGGGAATGGGTTAGATATTAGTGATAAATACTAATAATAATTAAGCTTTATATCTCATTATATGATATATAATTTATTTATTTTTATCACTTTATTTAGTTTAATGATAAATACTTATAGAAAAAAGAATATTAGAGATAATTCAATCTTTTTTAACTATAATTATTCGATTTTGATTAAATGACTGTATTTTTTTAAAAAAAATGGTTGGTAAGTTTTTTATAAAAGAAATATTAACAATTTAATATTAATTGAATGATTTTAATTAAAAAATATTAAATCAATTTCTTTTTAATTTCTTAAAGAGATAGAAACTCCAAACTCATCAGTATTGATGCTTATGTTTGATTTTTTGAAATGAATAAAAAAAATTACATTATATTGGACTATTACGGCATCAAAGAATTTGAAATTTTTATCTCTTTAAGAAAGTGGTTGATATATTGATTTAAATCTTATGAATATAATTGTTTGATTAATATTAAATAGTTATTTTGAAAAAAAAATTAATTTTAAAAAAATAATAAATTATTCGATTAATATTAAATAAATATTATTAAAAAAAATCAAACTCATCTTTTTAAAAGGGATAGGCTCTCCAATTATAGGCATAAGATTAATGATCTTTAGTTATCTTCGTTGGAGTGGGAGGACAAAAATAATATTAGAATAAATAACATTAACTAAGACCGTAAAAGATTTAGAGTATTTCTAATATTTCATTGATTAATTTAGTATTTTTAATGGGTTCAACACGGATTTGGATCAAAACGAGTAAGGCCCAACTAAAAGAAGGCGGGTTCGACCAACAAAAGGGCCCAACCCAATAGCGATGTCCTAAGAGATCCAAAAACAAGGCTTACAAGGTGTCCCAGGCGCGCACTTAATCGGCGCCACTCACGCCCTTGTAGAGGTGATTGCAGGTTGCTTGCGCAAGAGGCATTGGCTCAGAGAGTGTCAGCCAATGAAAGATGAGGTCAATCTTTGATAAGTCAGAATGCACATCGTCCCAATGACCATTCACCCAATCCAAGTAAGGTTAAGCTTGTGTTGGCCATGCTGATAATAGTCGCCTTTTTCAAGATAACAAGCGCACCGTTGACCATCGGGTGGGATCGATGAATCCCGACAAATCACTTGTCGGAGATCCCGGCTCCCAAAATCTCCTTGAGGGAGTCTACAAATACCCTCTCAGCCAATTGAGAAGACTTTTTTCAGAGAGAAAAAGAGGTATACTATTTTGAATTCTGTTTAGATTATTTTAATATTTATTATCATTTTAGATTTTTCGCAGGCAGAGAAGGAGCAGAAGGGAGAGAAGAGAGAGATCGGTGGCGGCGATGGTGGTTGCATGTGAGGCCGCAGTGGTTGTCGGTTGAGGCGGCGGCGGCAATGTGGTGGCCGTGCGTACAGAAGAGAGGAAGGGCAACTCGTAGGAACGCGTGAGGCAGGAGAAAGAAAGGCCCAATCGGGTGTTTTGGGATATCTTTTCTTCAAATTTGTGAAATATAAAATTCAGGTAAACATCCTCTAACCCTATTTTTGGTCTGATTTAATTTTTGATATATTTTGACCACTGTGGGTGATTTTACTAACATGCATATATTTTAATATATTACTCATTTATTAATTATGTACATACATGTATGTTTTACTTGCTGTGCGGTGGTTTTACACTGGTATTCATGATTTGGAGGGTTTTTAGATACCCGAACAGTATATATATATATTTGTGTATCTATATATTATGGAATCATGAACCAAACCTTACATTTATCATGCATGCTGTCGGGGGCGGGGTCACTACGGGACCATGGAGGTTTGAGACCCATGGATCATTCTATGTGATTCGAGGTATGAGATATTGGTATCGTTTCCGACATGGAGGCTTAGTCCCGACGGAGACGTATATGATATGGCCACTTCCACTGGAAGGAAGGTTGAAATATTTAATAGCTGACCTACCTCACCGTATATTTAAATGAGAACAATCGTAAGAAATTGACGAAAAACTAATATATTTGGACGTCCTAATATATAACTAAAATTTGAGGTTGCACCCAAAACCGCCGGTGATAAAATATAGTAAGTAAATTCTTAATCTATAGTAGATAGAGTACATGGATAGCCTTGAACTGCTGGCTTAAATCGCAATCGATATAGTCGTGATTACCGGACGAGGGTAACCCTTCCTTAAGTTGGTATTATTGATTTTTGGTTCTCCGATTTCGTCAATGCTTTATATTTCTACATGTATTTAGGTGGACTGTGATTTGAGATACATGGTTTGGCCCACGGATGGGCGATAGGAATGTCACGTACGTATAAATATTTGACAAATCTGGAATGTATTTTGATTTATATTTTAGTTTCGACGGTCTTCTCTCGATTTCTGTATTATGATATTTAGATCCAGACAATGGTATGTGTCTTACACGGATGTGGTGACGGTTGTGGTCTATATAACATCGGATCATATGATATGATATCGTCTATAATATTTGACCAAATTATTATTTATTACGATTACGTCCCAGAGGGACTGTTTGATATGGACGATAATTTAGTACGAGACATCTCTTTTATTTTCAGGGATTTCACGGACATTGTGTTTTGTTTTACGTGATTGCTATGCGATATCATTACTTCTGATTTACGCATATTGTTTTATACTATGATGGTACTTGTTGAGCTCTAGACTCACATTTTTATATTTTATTCCTTCAAACTAGTGGCATGGATCGCTTGTAGAAGTTTGGACGTGATCTGACTCAAATATCTTTATCGGTGAGTGGAGATATTATGTTGAGTATGTTTTTTTATCTTGAGAATGTTTTATAGTTTTTATTTATTGTCGGATAATGGCCCTAATCATTGTATGAGAAATATTAGAGTTATAGTATTATGATGATGAGTTGTTATATTCAATACCTCCCTTGCAATTGTGGATAGCAGGTTGTGTAATATGTTTGTCCGGATTTATATCCGATGTGATGTTGTACGGGTTTTATCATATTGGGTCATATTTGTGTATGTTGTCACACTCGGGTTGAATTTTTATGGTTGATGAAAATATTATTATGAATTTTAATTTTGACCTGTATATATTGTATTCTTGGGTCGTGACAGGACGTCTCAAGCTTTCACTCGAGAGACTCTTTGAACTGGAATCCGATTCCAACCTCTATCATAGAGGCTAAGCGGTGACTTGAGATTTAAATCTCGATCATTTACCCAACGCTCAAAGTCCCAAGGAGAAAGAACCAGCTCTTTTCCCTCGAACTACAGCTACCTCACAACGACAGTAGTCAGCTACTCCTAGCAGCGCAATCCATGGAGTATAAGCCTCATTCAAATGTCCAACGCACTCCCCTCATCCCAACATTCATGTATCTGCATTACGTTTACTTCCATGCATATATTTTTTCATTCTTGGGGAAAGAATTTTGATT
The DNA here is from genome assembly GCA_033239525.1 of Nepenthes gracilis. NCBI lineage: Eukaryota > Viridiplantae > Streptophyta > Magnoliopsida > Caryophyllales > Nepenthaceae > Nepenthes > Nepenthes gracilis. The sequence continues at coordinate 9,943,182 of BSYO01000029.1, forward strand.
TGAGCGTCGGAATGTTTACGTTGGGATAATCTCCTGCCATCCTCTGACCTTTTGTTTATAATTTGTGATACACACGGCTCGAGTTGAGAGACGTGAAGATCGGACCTATTTGCGATCCAACCCAGATGAGGAATTCGGAGACTCCCTAATCTGCACAAGAATCAGGACCAAGGGACGCATCAATTTCAATTTTATATTTTTATGTTAAGTTAATTTATCATTATGTTAATTTTATTTTATAATTGTAAAATTGAGTAAATTTTCTGAATTAAATTTTTTTACCAAATTAAGTCAATCCAAATTCGAATTGATGTTCTAGTTAATTTTGACGTATAATTTTTTTTATAATTTGTTATATAATTTAATTTAAAAATTGTAATTAATAAAATTAAGGTAATTTTACAAATTAAAATCGGCAGTATATTTACTCAAAATTAAAAAAATAATAATAAAATATTTAATTTTATTCATTTTTTTTTAACTATAAAAACTGGTCCTCTCTCCTGCCATTGTCATGCCATTAAGCTATCCTGACAGCTTTGAGGTTTCACGAGTAGCAGCGGATGGGCATTGTTGACGTCTTCAGATCAATCTCATATAATCCAAAAAATCGAAGTATTTCACTTCATCCTCCATATCTCAATGCATCCTCTAGTTCTAACGATGCAGTCATGGCCGTCGTCACCGAAGTGGACGGCAAGGTTGGAGATTGCAGTGATCAGACGTTGAAGGAGCGGGTGCCAGATCTTGCGCGCTACCAGAATATCCGTCGAATTCTGACTGATATCCGCAAATTCGTCGTCGAATCCTCCGTCACCGAGCCTTCGAAACGTTTTACTGGTTTCTCTGTCGATCCTCTTTTTTTCCGTATTTGTTTTTCGCATTTTCTGGTTCTACAATAACTGCTGTTTGATTCCTGAAGCAATTAAACTAATCACGATGTTGATTGCTACTACTTTGTTTGTTCTGCTGAGAATTATAGTGGGAAAAAAGAAGAACAGTCCCGAAGATGATTCATGAAGTGAAATAGGATGAAAACAAGATGATTTACAATCATGTTATGCAGTTGTCGATTAATCGGGGACAATTGCATTATGAGCTATCTGAGGAAGAGATTTGTCTTCTGCAGTGAATAATTTCATCGAATCTGAAATTCATTGTGGTGCATGTCGAGGAATTATTCATTCCCAAAAGCTTAGCTTGTTAGTTCCAAGAATAGGTTTCACTTTCTGACAGGTCTCTCTGGTACAAGTGCCCATTGTGCTTCAGGCATGAATCAACTATAGGCTCACCTCACTTCTTACCTCAAGAATTGAATTCAGTCAAAACGCTCGGTATTGTGCCAAGGAAGCACTCAGCTCAGACTACTATGGCAGAGTGTCCAAGAATAGAATTTGTATTTGCAGATTGTATGATATAGCTCATTAAGGTTTTCTTGGAAAACTGCGGCTGTTTCTGATGGCGTGTGAGATAGGAAATGGCATCTAAGGGTATTACTTTTAGGACAAAAGGATGGGGAAATGAAGGGTAAGCTTACGATGTAGCGTTTTAGGACTACACGCAGAAGTTTTAAGGAGCCCAAAAAGTGGTGGGTCATTTACAGTATGAGTTGACAAAATTAAGCGGACAAGTACATTTTATGTTACATTTTGATATTTAAATAGATCACTTAAGTATGTGATAAGTTATGATGTCCCAAGTCTCTCAACCATTTTGTGGTTCAGCTATGTTCTGATGTCTCAAGAATCTCAACCATTTTGTGGTTCAGCTATGTTCTGATGTCTCAAGTCTCTCAACCATTTTGTGGTTCAGCTATGTGCTCGAAGCAAGTGCTATGTTCTCTTTGGAAGCTTCAGTTGATAGTAGTGATGATGGTATGCTTTTCTTTTGTTGATAATGGAAATGGACCATACTTTATTCTAGGATTTGTGAGGGGGAAAAAAAATCTGCTGGGTGGTCACTTGGGATGTGGGAATTGGTGTCCTAAACAATTCTGGTGATGCATGCACCGCTGATGATGGTCACGCCGATGAACAATGAAGACAACAAAACTAGTGGAGTGTACGGGAAGGGGAGTCTCAGAGGAGAATTCAAGGGGAGAGGAAACAGGTTGAGGAGGGAGATAGAGAAAGGGGAAAGGACAGGGAGATGAGAGATGATAATTGAAATGGGAAAATATTCTTCTTCCTCATTCCTGTAACAACTGAATAGATTTATAGTAGGGAGCCAACTAATTTGGTTTCAAGCCAACCAAACCAGTAACTAACCAAGTAACTAATATATTTAATTAATAACTATAATATATTTGACTAATAAGCATGTAACATTCCCCTTTCCTTCAAAAGAACCTTGTCTTCAAGGTTGAAGGAGGAAAAACGTTGTGGAATGTGGCAATTGGCTCTCCATGTAGCTTCAACGGCCGACTGTAACCCTTTTTGGAAGTTGAGAATCAAACTTGTCCCTCAACGGAGTGAAGGAGTCCACTTCCCGCGGTGCAAACCACTCACCCAATGCAGAAAAATTGCCCCCAATTTCGTTAAACAAGTGTCCGCAGGTACAAAAATCAAGTAAAGTCAACTTGGGATCATCAGTTGCAACATCACCGACATCAAGTTGTTGAAGGGGCCCCAAATAAAATGTTACAGCAGCAGTGAACTGAAGTGGACCGGTTCTTTTGAACTGAAGTGAACTGAGGTTGTTGAAGTGAACTGAAGTTGTACCTGACCCATATGGCTCTATAAGCGAGAGTTTTGCCACCCTAACTCCAGTGGAGTTTCGAAAATGCCATGGTGACCATCCCATGCCAACTGGGTTCCCTAGAAGTCGCTCCACGGCTGCATGGACGTTCCCACGAGTGGCCTGCAAAGCTCTAATGTTCTCCTGTGTGTCGAAGGAACCCATTTCTTGAAGCTGTAGTAGCTGGTTTGCATAAAGTGCTTCCGGTGGCTCGTTGGGATGCTTTGGCACACTCAAACCACCAGCTCCTAGTCCACCAAACATGTTCATCAACATTTCAAGCCTCGCACTGTTTGCGTTCCCTGTCACCCCACCACCTGCCTGCGATGAATCCTGATTTGACTGGGGACGGCTCAGCTGTGATAGAAGGGTCTGCTGTAAAGACAATATTCGCTGCATCACCTTAGGTGAAGTTAACTGATGAAGAACCTCAGAATTTTGCATCATTTCCCGAAACTGAGGACTCAAATCTGACATAGCACGCAGTTGAGGGTGTGCGTTGAAAATCTGATTCATATATTGTGGGGTTGAGAGCAGGCTTTGCATCATCTGTGATATAGCTGGATTTTGCAATAATTGAGTCAAGAGAGCTGCATCTGGTGGTCCATCTGGGAGACTGCCTAGGGCACTTAAACAAGCTAAAGTTGTCCTTGCATTACCAGAGGGAGTTGATCTGGGTGCAGAATTTGTTTGAGTGCTCCCACCAGTATTGCTCCAAGGGTTAGGAAGTGGGTCAGTATTCGGTGCCGTAAGTCCGGTGGCAGATTCAGAGCCAGTCGTGGAGGGGTTGTTAGACCCATCGTCCTGCTGCACACCAACCTGGTTCCCAAAAAGAGCAGCAAATGGGTTTGAAATTGAATTAGTTCCACCATTGCCAGCCATTGTAGTGGCATTCAGAAATGGTTCCTGCACATTCTCATACATGCGCCGGAGCATGTTGAATCCTTCAGGAGATGATTCTATATTACTCATGGCTCTAGCAGTGTTCCGCATCATTTCACGCATGAGCTCAGGATTCTGATCAATGATCTCACGCATTTGAGGATTGCTCATAATCCGCCTCGCATTAACTCCGGATTATTCATTAAGCACTGAATGGCAGGCATGTTCATTATTTCTCTCATCATATTTGGGTTCTGGGTCAGCTGTTGCTGCATTAGTTCAAGTTCTGGAAAACCAGCTCCAAAGAGACCAGATACAAAAAACTCTCCAATTGGGTAGAACTCTACAGGAGTACAATTGGATCTATGACCGGTGAGAGTCCAAGCCAGCCTTGAATGCTGCAGCATGCATTCATAGAAATATAATTTGCCTATACTCTGTGATGTCTTTGAAGTATCATTTGATGGGAGTGCAAGCTTTGCTGAATTGGGTTGTCGATTCACATAATTCATCTCATAGCTTATCATCGGACCCTTGGAGCACAGATCCGCACCCCTTGGGGTAGAATGGTGTTGTGGCTGAAAATTTGAAGTGGAAAGAGAATCCACAGAATTAAAGTAGAATGGAAAGAGTGGAGGAAACCTTCCATCGCAAGCCTTAATAACTTTCTGTCCAACTATACCATCAAACATGGCAGCCGTGGGGTTCAAAACAGCCCTTGCACTCCAGAGGAAGTGTCGAAGTAGATTGTGGTCACTCTCTCCAAACATTCGATCACCTTTTCTTCGTCTGTACTTAAATTGCAAAATAAAATCATGCAAAGGAAACGTGAATTGCAACGCCATCGGCTGCTTCACTTGCGTGATGTTACCACCCCTCTCATATGGACCATCATCTGTAGTATCTTTAGCAAGAATAAAAGAGCGGTAAATTGGTAAAGTAAAAGTACTCACAAAATTGTGCAATCCTGGCATCGTATGAGCAGAAGCAAGGGCAAGAGTTTTGCCCAGACCATCGTCTGACAATACCAGATCACTGGACAGTTTCCGTAAATCCACAAATCTACAAATCCACAAATCTACAGAAACAAGAGTTGTCAATGACTCACCGACGAATGAGAGAAGCCTTTCTCAAGATTTCAGCACTTTCGGTGTTCTGTTTGGAGACGAAGACGGATTCAGATTTGGATTTTGGTGGAGGATGAGAATCAACCGAGGTCGAAGCTTGGAAATGGGAGGACAGTTGGTGTTTTCGTTCGATTCGGTGTAGGGATTGAGGAATTTCAGTAAGAAATTTTTGAAATGGCACTATGGTGGAAGTAGAATTGCTAAGGTGATAGGCCTGTGGTTGTACGGATGCAACGAAGGAAGCCATTGCCGGTTGAGGAATGGGAAGATGAAGAAGGGTGGTGGCGTTGGTGACATTCTAAGAGAGGTTGGAATTGAAGTTTGCGGTTGCGATTGTGGTAGTGATGGAGTATGAACAGTAACAAATGGGGAAGCCACAAGTGAGGGTAGGATTTCATTTATGAATTGTGAAATTTGTGGTGTAGTGGACGATCCGTGGGCGATTGTAGTTTGTGGCGAGTTGGAGGATGGAGAGGAACAGTGCAGAGGCCGTGAGTGGTTGGTTCTCGTCTTGGGACAAAGGGTGAGCAATTTCGGTGAGGGCTTTTGGAAATATGGAGAGGAAATACCTGATGTGTGTTGTCGTTCGCCACCTCCCAACTCCTTGAACGCCTCCGACTTTGCTGATGATCTAGGGTGGGAACAGAAATATGAAATTTCGGTGGAAGGCAGGCTAAGATGAGAGGATGAAGCTGTAATTGAAGGGGAAGGTGAACGCGATGGAGACATTTCAAACGGCAGAGGAGGCTGTTTGCTTCGGTGTTGTTCGAGTCGGACCAGAGAGTGACGGAGTCCGTCCACTGAAGACTAGATCTGTGAAGGAGTCGGAAGAACATGGAAATCTGCAGATGGTAGGGGCTGTCAGTCGTTTCGATTTGGAGTTTGAGAGGTTTCTGAGAGGCTGTGGCTTGGACTTTGTGGATGTGGTGGTGGAATTACGGTCAGGATGCCATAACGCAGAGGTGGTTGAAACAACGGTGGAGGGTTGAACCAAGGAAGATGCGCAGATGAGCTCATTGCCGCTTCGATCCTGTGGAGAGATCAAGGACTTCATCAAGAGAGTTCGGATTTGTGCTTTGGTGGAAGCTTGGCAACGATGGTGGCCGCGTGTTGTTGGATGGTCTTCGGAGCTCCTTCACCTCCCTCGACAGCGATGCGATGGAAGCATCGAGTGCGGCCGAGCGGTTGTTCTTCAGTCAGCGCCATCGCCTCTACCTTTCGTCTCAATGAAAGCACCTATGATGCATGCACCGTTGATGATGGTCACACCGATGAACAATGAAGACAACAAAACCAGTGTAGTGTACGGGAAGGGGGAGTCCGGCAGAGGAGAATTCAAGGGGGAGAGGGAAACAGTTGAGGGAGGGAGATAGAGAAAGGGGAAAGGACAGGGAGATGAGAGATGATAATTGAAATGGGAAAATATTCTTCTTCTTCATTCCTGTAACAATTGAATAGATTTATAGTAGGGAGCCAACTAATTTGGTTCCAAGCCAACCAAACCAGTAACTAACCAAGTAACTAATATATTTAATTAATAACTATAATATATTTGACTAATAAGCATGTAACATCTGGTTGAACAGGGTTGAGTATCGTGTTGACTGATCCCATAATCACAAATGTGGACTGACAATATTTAGAAAGTTAGAGATTCATCCTTGTAGCTTCACTCTATTATTCTTTTGCTATCGATTCAGAAATTCATAAGTTCAGTTTCACAATGACTTATGATCTGTCCTATTATTTCCAATTTCACCTTTATCATTTTTTCTATTATGGAGCTCCTATCAGTGGTGGCTACTCATAAACCTTGTTTTTCTTCTTCTTGTGGACCTAGAAATATTATAAGGATCAAGCTGTTGGGGATGGTCAAGCCAAACTTTATATATACAAGGTTGAGAACAAATCTCTGCTAGATCAATTGTTGAACTCTTCATTTAAATTCATGAAGTGATGAAATGATAATATACAAATGACAATAATAATCACCAAGCAATAGAACACACGAGCTGTATATGAAAACTCCATCATAAATGAAAAGGTAAAATCACTGGACTTTAATTCCGTGAATCTCTAATATATGTGAGTTTGGTTACAAAAAACCTACCAACACCACATTTGATTTCACCATTAATGTTAGTAAACCAAGCAAAAACAACAAGTAGACAAAATGAGATAGTTACTAGTAAAATGTTCTAAACAACGATTAGAACAAGATATCTAAGAATGACGAAGAACAGAATACAATTTGAAGCTCAAATGGTTGGCAAAAATCTCCTCCTTATTTTCTTCTCTCTCAATCTCTTTTAAGTTGGCGCTCAAAGGTTTTTTTTTTTCTTATTCTAATTGAAATTGTCCACAGTTTATCCTAGGATTCGTGAGAACAAAATGAAAATAATTGGGAGGTCACTTGGGATGTGGAAATTGGAGTCCTAAGCAATTTTAGTTGAGCTGGGTCATGTACCATATTGACTGATTCCTATAATCACAAATGAGGACCGACAATAGTTAGAAAGTTAGAGATTTAACCTTGAAGCTTCACTCTATTATTCCTTTTGCTTTAGATTCAAATATTTATACGTTCAGTTCCACATTGACTTATAATCTGTCCTATCATTTCCCATTTCACCTTCATCCTCGTTCGTTCTATTATGGAGCTCCTATCACTGATGGATATTCATAAACCTTGTTTTTCTTGTTCTTATAGACTTAGAATAATGATAAGGATCTCGGTGTTAGGGACGGTCAAGCTAAATTGCGTTTATACAAAGTTGAGAATAAATCTCTGATAGATTATTGAACCTGTTGTTTGAATTCGTGATAAGATGAGATGATAACACATAAATAAGAACAATAATCACCAAACAAGATAACACATGAGTTTTACATGGAAACTCCATTATAAATGAGAAGGTAAAACCACTGGACTTTGAGTCCTGTAAAATCTTTACTATATATGAGTTTGGTTACGAAAAACCTACCAACACCACTTTCGATTTCACCATAAAAGCTAGTTAACCAAGCAAAAACAAGAAGAGGAAAAAAGACAAAATCATCGGTAAAGTATTCTAAATAATGACTAGAACAATGTATCTAAGAATGGTGAAGAGCAGAATACGATTCAAAATTCAATCAGTTGGAAAATATTTTTTATTTCTTCTCTTCTATTTCTTTTTCTAATTCGGTGCTCCAAGGTTTTCTTTTGATTCTAATGGAAATTGACCGAAGTTTATTCTAAGATTTGTGTAAACGAAATGAAAAAATTCTGCTGGGAGTTCACTCAGGATGTGGGACATGGAGCATAAACACTTCTAGTTGAGCAGGGTTGAGTACCGTGTTGACTGACTCTCATAATCACAAATGAGGACCGACAATAGTTTGAAAGTTAGAGATTTACCTTGTAGGTTCATTCTATTATTCTTTTGCTATAAATTCGGAAATTTGTATGCTCAGTTCACAATGGCTTACAACCTGTTCTATTTTTTCCCATTTCACCTTCATCCGCATTTATTCTATTATGGAGCTCCTATGGCTGTTGGATATTCGTAAACTGTGTTTTTCTTGTTCTTGTGTACTTAGGATACTGATAATGATCTAGGCCTCATTTATATCAAGATGATATATCAGTGGAGTTTGTATCACAGTTGAGAGAAGCACAATTTCCTACAAGAAGATGCTGTGCCTTCACTCCTCGCATAGTTAGCCTTGATTAGTTTTTCACTATTATAATATAATGACTCGTTAGGGATTAGGGAGATTAGCAAAAGTAAAGCGCTAAACAATTGGATAATAAAACACTAAATTTATGTGGATAAATCACAAATGGAAAAAAAATCATGGACAAGAGAGGAGAGATTTCACTATTTTCAAAAGTAGGATTACAAGAGGCGGAGGCTATAAATTTTGTTTCTAAATAGTTTCACTAAATTTTAGTGCAAATGCCTCACACACATACATACATACATACATACATACATACATACATACATACATACATACATACATACATACATACATACATACATACATACATACATACATACACACACACACACACACATACATACATACATACATATACATACACACATACATACATACATACATATACATACATACATATCATATATATATATATACATATATATATATAGGCAAAGCTAATGTGTTAAAGTAACAAATCCATTCAAGATTCATTTCAAGTCGCACAGTAAATTTTTCAGTTTGGTTATTCAAACCGGCCAACCAAACAAAACGAATTTGAATCACATTTAACAAGACTAATGTCATTATTTTGGTAGAATTAAATGAGACGTGGTTTCCACATACATACATACATACATATATATATAATTTTAGCACGAATGAGTGATTCCTGAGGAGTTGCCAAGGTTTGATTTGTCGTTTGAGTGTCCATTTTGTCATCTGCTTGACCATTTTGCCATGTAGTTGTTAGTTATATACTTTCGTTGAGACCGTTGATGTAGCCAAGGCTCAGTTTTGGGATTCCCTGTGTGAACAAGTTGTTTGTCATGACCAACTGATCAAGTTCAACTACTGATAAATAATTCAGTGTTCAATCGACCAGAAAATTAGCTGAGAAATATCCACAGTTCCATTGAAATGTAGCTGTGATTTCAGCAAATGACATCAATTTTGTTTTCATTTCAGCTTTGAATTGCAATTTGATTTCTTTGCATGGGTAGAACCCATGGCTGTGAGTTTCAATAGAGCAGTGTCCCATTGTGTTAAGAGTTTCTTTCTTTCTTTTTATTTTTGGGGGTGAGGGTAACAGTCACCTTCCTTGAACTAGATTTACAATTAAATAATGAAAACCCAAAGAGTAAAAAAAATTTTTGAAAACCTTAATTCACCTTCAAAGAAAAATCTGTCACTTGTATGGAATGAAATATTGATTAATATCCAATAATGACGGTCGAAATATGTCGATATTAGACCCATAATATTGAAATTCCTTGATACCCTAGTAAAATTGTGATGTGTCACCTATCAGAAATATCGTGATATATCACCCAATATTCCTAATAATTTGTCAATTATCGGCAGATACAATGATATATTATTTGATATTTCCCTGTCAAGTTATAGATTGCAGAAAACTGTTTACTTTTAGTATATCTAATACTAATACTTATTGTTAAATATGTCGAATGTGATATGACCGCAACCTATACTAATATTGATATTTTCATCCATAGTCATGTATTATCTTTGAGTTGGAGACTTCTCAGACATGTGATCTTAAAGTGTTCTACACATGTTCTCAAATTTAAGTTATGAGCTTAAATCTTTGAACATATTCTGCATTGGACAAATCATACGTTTTGGAGATGTATCCTATGCATATGTTTGACACAACATGACCACTTGATATAAGAAAAGACTAACGTGGTTCCCAAGTAAGGATGACAATATGAGACACGATATAAGAAAACAACACGAAATAAGAGATATTAGATTTGTATTAAATGGGTTCATGTCATTAATAGGTGAATATATTTATAATACAAAATAATCATATCGTATCAAAGGGTGACACATTAATATGAAAATAACATGATATGACATGACTGAAAAATGTGTTGGGTTATCTCAATTAGAAAGCAACATGGTAAAATCGACTATCCTTTCAAACTTTGTTTACTAAACATGTAATGGGTCAGATATTATAAGCGTGATGAAAGTAACACGATACAGCTCAATTTATAAACTATTCAGGTTAGCACAATTATAAACCAACTCGGTTAAAGTCCATTTGTTATCCAAATGTTGTTTAATAAATGTCTAACGGGTCTTGTATTATAACTATACATTATTGTATCATATTAATCTGTTAAATTTGTGGTGTTGTGTCACATGAATACATGATCTATTTATTAAACAAGTCATGTGTGTTGGGTCATGTTTTCGTTTATTTAGTGAGCCATGTTCGTGTTTAGGCTATTGACAAGTTATTAACCATGTCTTGTTTCTGTTGGCATATATTCTACTACATCCATGTTTTGACATGACACAAATACAAAAATTCAACACGAATTGACCTTTATTCCTAAAAACAGGTTGTTTATCAGCTCAGTGCTTACACTAGGACAATTTCTCATCAAAACTCGGTTCATATCTGCGAGTATGATTTATAAATTCACATATTGCCTCTAACCCGTCAAAAAATTTACTGCTTCATTAACTTACTAGGTTCCTCTCCATTCTCTTTGAACTGAAAAATTGGTATTGCTGTATCTTCATTGTGCCTTGGACTAATCTAATATGATTTATCATAAGTGAAATAGTAAAAGCGAATTGATTTATCCGATTATATTTAATAGAATTTAAGACTTTATTATTGTTTATCTGCAGATCGAGTCCAATTGCACAAAATGGTGTGGGAAGGATTTGAGAGTCAAGCCGTTAAATACCCCTGTGATGACAAGGGAAAACCAGATCTTTCAACAGTGATAGAGGATATGGAGGCAAAGAAGGAGAAGTTGCCAAAAGAGATGAATGATGTTAAGGAACCAAATAAAGTTTCTCTCAAAGAGATGAAGCGATCCGAAACTATCCATAAGATCCCACCTGAGCCAATTAAGGAAACAGATTTCCCGAAGGCAAACAACAAAAGGGTAATGATTCGTTCCCGGCTATGAGATGGAGTTTGTTTCGCCAGCTTCTTTTCTTGCACACTGCAGAAAAAGCTTCTCTCACCATGGAGAAATTCAAAATATGATTTTGGTTATTTGTTATGATTTCTGTTTCTATGGTTCTGTATGAAATGCAAGAATGCTGTCGTAAATGATGGTCCAGTATACAAGACTTTTTGTGTTATAGGTCATCCGAAAGGACCAGTGCACAAGTCCGTCCCATCGGTTACTTGTCTTGTACACTAAAAAAAGAGTCTATCTTGCGAGGGAAGAATTTAAAATGTGATGGTGGTTTCCTGTATTGATTTCTAGTTCTATGATTTCATATGAAATGCTAGAATACTATCGTAAATGGTGGTCTAGTGTACGAGACTTTGTGCTATAGGTCATCTGAAAGGTCCAATGCACGATTCGTTCGCTACTGCCTTTTCTTGTGGACCGTGGATTCAATCTAGGGCACGAGTTCACTCTACCGGTTTCTTTTCTCATAGGCTATAGAAAGAGTTTCTTTTGCGAGGAAGTAGTTCAAAATATAGCGATGGTTACATGTTATGATTTTTAGTTCTATGATTATGTGTAAAATGCTACAATATTATCGTAAATGGTGGTCTAGTGCATGAGACTTCGTGTTCTGAGTTATCCGAGTGGTTCGGTGCTCGAGTTCATTCAACTAGCCTATTTGCTTGAAACTGCGGAAATAGTTTCTATTGCTATGTAGGAATTCAAAATATAATGGTTATTACCTGTTATAATTTCTTGAATGTTGTTGTTAATGATAGTTTAATACATGAGAATTTTTATGTTATGATCCATAAGTAAAGACAGACAGAAGCAATTCTAATTTTATAACGCAATGGATTGTTTTTTACTGTTTAAATTCATAACTCGTGTTATAATAAAGTAATTGCTATTACATTCAGTCTAAAATATCGATTAATGGTATATAAAGTTTTTTTCTTTTGGTTTTTTTGTAATTGGTTTATTTAGTTATAGATGGATTAATTTGCTCATAAATTATTTACTTGATTAATTCGCTTAATTTTATAAGTAAATAATAAGAATTTTTAAATTAATGATGAGAATAAATTTTTTCAATAATTTTACTAATTTTTTACGGCCAAAGGAAAAAGAGAGAGAGAGAGAGAGAGAGAGAAGAAGTGGAGGGTGTTTTCGTCATTTAATAATGGACAAGAGATTTTTCATTTTCCCCCGAAAAATTCTGGTACTTTCTGTAACTTAAACCGAGTCCTTCTCTCACAATCTGCGCGCCTTCTGCGCTCTGCCGAGAGCTCTTCCTGTCTGAACCAGACCAAGCTTCGAAAAACGATGGCGGCGTGGACTGCTGCGACTCGTCAAGCCACTCTACTTTCTCGCTTCTCATTAACAAGAAAGGCCACTACTACTACTCCAGCTGCTACCTTGATCCCTCGGCGTGGTCTTGCCTCCGGCGGCGGCGGCGGTAATCTCCCTATCCCTTCCCTTGCTTATAGAATTTGGTTTACAAGAAAGTAGCAGAATTTCACATCTAAAGATTGTAACCGCCGGTGAATTGTAAGTTGCCAAATTTTGTTACTTTCTTGCGCAATAACTTCACTGATTGTCGGTTCGAACGGTTGAATTATCGGTTACCGCCGAAATATGTCTATAGTTTAATTTCACAAGAAATTGCATTGATGCATTCATAGATTTGATTTGTTTGTCTTCACTAATTGTATCGCCTTTCGTATTCGGGACCTTCGAAGTGAGAACTGTATGGTAACTGCGCTAGTCAGCTCATGAATTGCGAGAGATTTTTATCGGTTTTGCTTCTCTTTGTTGGCAGAGTTTTATTCCTTGAATTTTTTTAATCTCCCTTGCTCGCTCGCTCGCTCTCACTTTATTTTTATTTTTTTCCCAGCCATAGCACCGGTGCCGGCTTAATCTTCCTCCACGTTCATAGTCCTCAAACGACCCCAAAAAGTGCATCTAATATCAAGCCAACAATCATCATTACAAAACAAAATTTGTTCTTCGAGTAAATTAATTTTCCGCTGCAACTACACAAACGAAATCTGGAATGTATCATTTCCCTTCAAAATATTTTCCGCTGAAAAGAATTTATTTCTTGATGTCGGTGTTATTGACTTTTTGTGTTTGATTTTTCTTTTATTGCAGATCATCATGGACCTCCAAAGGTGAATTTTTGGCAGGATCCATTACACCCAGCCAGATGGAAAGAAGAGCATGTGAGTCTAGTTGACAAATACATGATTTCAAATGCTAATATGATATCTTATGTTTGAGATTATTGGTGTTTTCTATCATGAATTCAAGACACTATTTTGAAAACATTTTCCCAAAATCTGTTTTTGGAAAAACAATTTATATATATTTGGGGGTCTTGTTTGCAATGGCCTTCATAACCATGTTGTTTTAAAATGGTCCATGGCATTCAATTAGGCATTTGGACTTTGATGAAGAAAAGGCAGAGGTGTATAATTGTTCAAAAACCTTTTCATTCACCGAGTATCTGAAGTCAGTTCCCTGCATTTTTCCCCTTTGATTAGGGCAGAGGTGTATAATTGTACAATCTTTTGATTAGGGCTGAACCCCCCAAAAAAAAAAAAAAAAAAATTCTCAAACCAAGCCAAGTCAAATGAAACTAAACTACATCACACAGTTTGGTTGCTGTTTGAATTTTTATCCAAATTGAATTTACGATTGAGTTGTGGTTTAAGAATTGAAACTAAACTAAATCAATTTAAACTGCACACACATATGCATATACATATATGTAACAAATAAATTTATTATTACAGCTAAAGATGTGTTGGTCATACTTATTTTTATAGTACTTCTTAATTGACTTTCGTTATGTGATTAAATTCTTGATCTTTCAAGAGTTCATTGTAACATAAATTATTAGATGTTTTTATTTATTATCAATTTGGGCCACATCTTAAGTAAATTTCTATGATATTAAAGAAATTTTGAATCATATTAGAAATTTTGAAGAAATTATATTGGATAGTATTTTTTCAAACATTATATTTTATTATGTTATTATTATTTTCAAAGTTATTGCGTCCGCGAGTTCCATCCGTCTATTGATCAGAGTCTGAGCGGTGTTATGCGTTCCAAGACGGACGAAAACGTGCAACACAAAATAGATCGTGAATAAGAAAGGAAAAAAAGGGGGATGAGGACGTAGGGAGCACACGTACTTTACGTGGAAAACCCTCGTTATGCAAGAAGGGGTAAAAATCACGATGGCGGATGGGCAGTCCGAGAGATTCCACTATTACGAAAAAGGAGTACAACGGGGCGCTTGTGGAACGATTTGCTACCACAGAGGATTACAAAGTGAGGAGTCTTGCTCTTTCTCTTTGCTTTTGAGAGTTGTTCACAATACGTGCTCCAAATAACAGTTGGTGGAATCCTTTCCTTGTTGCCTGAATAGGGTATTTACAGGGAAAAATTATATCGTTGGCAAGGGGACAAGTGGCACGGTGTGTGGGACGCCCGCTCTCCTGGATACGGCGTGTCGAGTCATTGGATCTTTCATGATAGCGCGGCTTTGTAACAGTGAATCATCCGAGTGGCATACTCGGTCATTTTGGTTCTTGTCTAAGGGCGCTGGGAGACGCCGAGGCTGTCTCGTCCGCTCAAAGCCCCTGCAGTCTTTTCCCGGGTTCGTTGAGCTAGGTTCTTGACGCTTCTCCCCGCTAAAGGTCCTCGGGATTTCGCTGATGACGTTAGCCCCTCAGGGCGCCCTCGTGCCCCTTTAGGTCAAACTGACCTTTAGGATCGTTGCCGCTATTTTGGGCTTCTCGGGACACTAGCCTGTGTCCTTGGTTTCATAAGGCCAACTAGTTCGGGCTAAGTTGGGCTTTTGGGCCTATTGGGCCGGCTTGTCCTTATAATCCTCTAAGTCCGTGGTGATGATTTTGGGCCTTCCTTTTTGGGCCTTGGGGTGCCGGACCCATCATGAGCCCTCCATGTCAAATGGTTCGAGGACTCAACCGTTTGACACGCCTTGAGAGCATTCCTCTATCGCGACAGTCCGCGGCCTCCATGTCTTGCTGATGGGAGTTGTCTTTTATACATCCGAGATCTTCTTATCAGTCCAAGATCGATCTTTCGCCACCGTTTGGTTTCTCTGCAGGGCGTTAAATACAATGCTTGATTGAAGTGACATCGCCTTGGGAAGCCAAAAGCCCACGTTCGCTTCCTGCATATGGGCCATTGACGTGTGGCAAGGCCCATAATGAGGGCGCTTATTTCACGTTTGAAGTTTTATTTAAGTTGTCTCTTTCACTTCCATTTCTTTCCTCTTCTTCTCTGCACTTCCCTAGCGTCTCCCGAAATCCCTTGTCGCCGCGCCTTTTCCCTTCTCATCGTCGAGTCTTCGTTTTCTTTTGCCATGGCTCTAGGCGTTAAAGAGATTGCCTCCTTTCTCTTCCTCAAAGATCTTGACCAGATCTGGGTGAAGTACAGCATCCCGGACTCCGTCGCAATGGTGGTTCCAGGGGCCACTGAGAGGGCTTGCAGTCCTCCGGATGGCTTCATCGTCGTCTGCGAGGTTCACCTTAAAGGCGGACTTCATTTCCGTGCCCAATGGAGCTTTATCACCGGGATGAGGGAGCTGCCGCCCCTTGCTACAGCTTCAGCCAAACGTGGTCAGTGTTGGTCTCTCAGGTATTCGTGACGTCATTGTCACAAGAATGTTCTTGAGGTGGCCATGGTGAAAGTCATGTTTCGTTTCACCTATAATCTGGACTGGATCACCATGACTTTTCGTCCGGAGTTTGTCGTGATGAGCGGAGGGAACCCGGACTCTACGAAAAGGTGGAAGGACAAGTTCTTCTTTCTAGGAGTCCGAGAGAATTGGGAGCTCTTGGTTATATGGGGAAACGTGGCGAGCAAACATTGCTCTAATGCCATCACGAGGAGAGAAATGCTAAGGAGGTCACTTAATTTAGTGATGGCCAACCGGGCGTTTTAACGCTGGGAAGAAGAATATTTGCTGTCACCTAAGAAGTTGGGCGAGGTCAAGTGGGTGACACCGTTTGGGGACTCCACTGCTACTGCAGCTTCGAAGAAGAAAAAGAAGAAGAGATTGAGAAAAAAGGAGGCCTCCCTTATCATTCAGGAACCGTCCGAGAGGCCGCAGAAGAGTCCACGGACTGAGGCCTCAGAAGATCCACTGGAAATCATTGACCAATCCTCGTCTGGAGATGACACTGCTGTTATTCCTCCCTGGTTAGGAGGGCCATGGGGTTGGTTGTTGGATCTTCTGCGGATCCCGAGGTTGCAGGTCCTTCTTTTGCTGTTGAGACCCAGGGTGGGGTCTCGGACTTTCCTACGGGTCCTTCTGAGGATCCGATTGCTTTTGAAGTCTCGGAGGAGGTTAGAGTTCATCAGGGCGAGGAGGCGGCTATGGCTGCGACCGCTCCCGCCCTGGAAGCTGTTGATACTGAGGGGCCGTGCGGGATGGAGACAACCGTCGTTGCCCCTTCCGAGGGCATTTTTGAGATACTTAGTGGGGATGAGGTTGAGGTCGCAGCCTCAGAGTTCCCGAAGGCTTCTGGGTCTTCAGAGGTTGCTGGGTCCTCGGATGCTGTGGAGCCCCCTGCTCCTGAAGATTCTCCGTTTGAGACTACCTTTGACATTCCTGTGGCGCCCATGAATGAGCTACAGGAGCTCGAGGTCCCTGGGGAGCGTGGCCCAAGTCATGATCCCCTGGTCTCTAAGGTAATTCACCATTTCTCCACCTGCCTTACTTCCCGTTGTCTGTGCCTTAATGAACTTGTCTCTTTTGCAGCTTTAGGATTTAGCCGGGAGCTTTAGTCAGTTGGTCGGAGAGGTTGCCCAGTCTCGCTTGGAGATGGAGTCGTTAAGGGCCGCTCGAGAGGATAACCAGCGGCTGCAGGCGGAACTCGCTGAAGCCACTACGAAGAATGCCTCTTATGAGGAAACTCTAAGGCGTCAGCAAGTCCAGTATGGATTTCTTCGAAAGAGGAATCTCCAGCTGGGGGAGGCATTGAGGGCATCGGTGAGGGCTGCGGATATAGCGCCCTTACTAGAGACTAAGTTTTGGGACGGCATCCATTTGTGCCGCCGACTAATGCGGGTTCTGTATCCGCGGTTCCCTACCTCTGTGCTGGATCCTTGGAATGCGGGTGCCGCACGCCCCGAGGACGTGTATGGTATTGCGGGGAGACGATTTCCTGGATCCTCACATCCGAGCCCTTCCAAGGGGTCCTCGCCCCTCAAATCAGCCAGGGAGCTAAAGCCGTGATGAGGCCTCTCCATCCCAAGAAGAAGGGCAACTTGGGGCCACTCCTCCACAGGGTCCCACCGAGACCTAGCTTTTCTTTCTCCTTTCTTTTTGTTGTTGTTGTATATCATACATGAATAAAAAGGGATATTCGACTTTAGTGCAAGTGTCTTGTTTCTCGTTCTTGACTTCTGGAGTATGCTTATCACGGCGTCAAACAAGTTATCTTGCATCCAGCTACTGTATGGGTTTTTTATCACGCGGCCTTTCGGGCCGCTCGGGCGAATCCAATTTTTGGAGTACGACTTCTTGGGCTGCCCGAATGAATTCGAGTTTTGTTTACTACCTTTTGGGCTGCTCGGATGAATCCGAGTTTTGGTAATATGATCTCTCGGGCCGCTCGGGCGAATCCGAGTTTTGGTTACTACCTCTTGGCCGCTCGAACGAATCCGAGTTTTGTTTACGACCTCTTGGGCCGCTCGGATGAATCCTAGTTTTGGTAATACAACCTCTCGGGCTGCTCGGATGAATTCGAGTTTTGGTAATACGACCTCTCGGGCTGCTCGGACGAATTCGAGTTTTGGTTACGACCTCTTGGCCGCTCAGACGAATCCGAGTTTTGGGTACCTCCTGGTCGCTCGGACGAATCCGAGTTTTTGTTACGACCTCTCGGGTCGTTCGGACAAATCCGAGTTTTGGTTACGACCTCTTGGCCTCTCGGACGAATCCGAGTTTTGTTTACGACCTCTTGG
This sequence comes from Nepenthes gracilis, assembly GCA_033239525.1. NCBI lineage: Eukaryota > Viridiplantae > Streptophyta > Magnoliopsida > Caryophyllales > Nepenthaceae > Nepenthes > Nepenthes gracilis. The sequence continues at coordinate 9,961,597 of BSYO01000029.1, forward strand.
GCCGCTCGGATGAATCTGAGTTTTGGTTATAGCAGGCAATCCACCTATTACTAGTAGTATCTCCTAAGGTACGTGGCATTCCAAGTCTGGGGCACCAGCTTGCCTTCTTGGGTGCGCAGTTTGTAGGCCCCTCCCCGAAGGATGGCAGAGACCAAAAATGGCCCCTCTCAATTCGGTGAGAGCTTGCTTCTATTGGCGTTTTTTCTCGTGGCTTCCACGCTCCTCAGCACCAGATCCCCAACCTCGAACTACTGTGCCTTTACCTACTTGTTGTAATAGCGGGCAACTTGTTGCTGGTACGCCGCTACCCTAAGCCTGGCCTAGTCACAGATCTCCTCGAGCACGTCGAGGTTCTCCCGAAGTCTCTGGCTGTTGTCGGTTGCGCTAAAGCATCCAACCCGCGGACTCATGAGGCCTACCTCTATTGGAATGACAGCTTCAACCCCGTAGCAGAGGCTGAAGGGAGTCTCCCTCGTGGGTTCTCTAGGCGTCGTCCTGTATGACCAGAGGATCGAGTGCAGCTCGTGCACCCATGAGCCCTCGGAACACTCTAGCTTGGTCTTGAGCCCGTGCATGATTGTGCGGTTCGTTACCTCCACCTGTCCGTTGGCTTGGGGGTACGCCACTGACGTGTGGACCAAGTTGATCTTCAGGCTGGTGCAGTACTTGGTGAATCGTTTTTCGGTGAACTGCGTCCCGTTGTAGGTTACAATGCACTTCGGGATCCCGAATCTGCACATGATGTTCTGCCTAAGGAACTCAGTGGCATTTTGCTCCGTTATCCTTGCCAGCAGTGCTGCCTCTACCCACTTGGTGAAGTAATCTATTCCTACGATCAGGAACTTCCTCTATCCTGGCGTGAGCGGGAGTGATCCGAGGATGTCGAGCCCCCACTGGGCGAACGGCCACGGAGACTGGAGTGCCCGGAGGTCTGTGTGAGGACGATGGCTCGTGTTGCTATGGAGCTAGCAGTTCTCACATTTGCGCATGAAGTCCATGGCATCGTACTTCATCGTGGGCCAGTAATATTTTTGCCTCATGAGCTTAAAGGCCAGGTTCTTCCCTCCGATGTGAGACCCGCATATCCCAAGGTGTACCTCTTGGAGGGCATACTCGGCCTCCTCGGGGGTAAGACACCTCAGTTAAGGGGCTGAGAAGCCTCACCGGTACAACTGGCCGTCCATGATCGTGTACCATCCCACCGTCTTCTTTACCTTCTTGGCCTCAATTGGATCCTCAGGCAACGTGCCGTCGGATAAATACCTTAGATAAAGAGTCATCCAGGTGTTGCTGCTAGATACTTGCATTATCTCTAGCTCGGGGTCTTCGATGCTGATCTGTTTAGGACTTCACGCATTCCTCGGGCATACTGTTCTGGATCTCCCGAAGCCGCAGCCCTTGCTAGCGTGTCGGCCTTGGCGTTTTCCTCTCTCGGGATGTGGACAAACTCGGTTGTCTCGAAGTCCGAGATCGTTCTCCTGACTTTGGAGAGGTACTTGGAGAGCTGTGAGCTGACGTCGAAGCTTCTGCGGACCTGGTTGACGACTAGCTCAGAGTCGCTGTAAACGATCAAGTTTCTGGCCGAGCACTCCTTGGCTAATCGAAGCCCAGCCAGCAAAGCCTCGTACTCCGCGACGTTGTTCGTGGCTGAGAATCCCAAGGTTAGTGAATACTTTATCTCAAGTCCCTCGGGCGTGCGTAAGACAATGCCAGCTCTGTAGCCATCCTTCATCGAGGAGTCGTCCACGTGTAGGGTCCATGTTGATGCTTTGCTGATCTCGTCTATAGCAGGTTGGTCCTCGTCGCCGCTTGCCAGCGCTGTTGTCTCAACAAGGAAGTCCGTGAGGGCCTGTCCCTTCGAAGTTGGTCTCGGACGGAACTCGATATCGAATTCTCCTAATTCGATGGCCCATTTGATTAGTCGTCCGGATATCTCGGGCTTATGCAAGATGGCCCTTAGTGGCTGGTCGGTCAAGACCACTATCTTGTGTGCCTGGAAATATGGCCTGAGCTTCCTGGCGAAGTAAACCAGTGCTAAGGCTATCTTTTCCGTGAGCGGATATCTAGTCTCGGCGTCTGCGAGGGTGTGTTTCTCTCGAACTAGGACTGAGCTTAATGCCGTGTCGAACACGGAGAGATACAGGTACAGCTCCTCGCCCAATTGAGGAGAAGCTAAAAGAGGCGGGCTTGAGAGGTAGCTCTTGAGTCCTCGGAGTGCGTCTTCACAGTTGTCACTCCACCGAAAGTCTCGGGTTTTCGTTCCTTTCAGGGCTTTGAAGAATGGCAGGTGCTTCTCTGCTGATTTCGCTAGGAAACGTGAGAGAGCCGCCACCCGTCCGGTAAGCTTCTGGACCTCCTTCACTGTCCGCGGAGACCGCATGTCCATGATCGCCTGTATCTTTTCTGGGTTCGCCTCGATTCCTCGATATGACACGATGTAACCCAGGAATTTCCCTGAAGCTACACCGAATGTGCACTTGCTCGGATTGAGCTTCATCCCGTGGGTCTTGAGCACGTGGAAGGTCTCGGCCAAATCCTTTATGTGATCGTCGCTCGCCCTGCTCTTTACGAGCATGTTATCAACGTAGGCTTCAACGTTCCCACCTATCTGGTCCTCGAACATTTTGTTCATGAGTCGCTGATAAGTTCCGCCCGTGTTCTTGAAGCCAAAGGGCATTACTTTGTAGCAGTATGTCCCCTGGTCCGTCATGAACGACGTGTGCTCCTCGTCCTCGAGGATCATCTTGATCTGATTATAGTCCCAGTACGCGTCCATGAAACTTAAGAGCTCATGGCCGGACGTCGAGTCTACAAGTTGGTCAATCCTGGGGAGTAGGAAGCTGTTCTTGGGGCATGCATTGTTGAGATCAGTGAAGTCCAAGCACATCCTCCATTTCCCACTGTTCTTCTTTACCATGACCACGTTGGCTAACCAGTCCGGGTACTGTACTTCTCGGACAAACCCTACGTCTACGAGCTTCTTGACTTCCTCGCGTATGGCCACCAACTTCTCAGTGGAGTAACTCCTACGCTTTTGCCTCACGGGCTTGTGACGAGGATCAATGCCTAGCTTGAGGACTATGATCTCGGACGATATTTCCGGCATGTCACCGGGTGACCAGGCGAACACGTCTGAATTCTCCCACAGAAAGCTAGTCAGTTGGTCTCGGAAGGACCCTGGCAGTGAGCTTCCTATGTGAACGTACTTCTCCGGATCCACCGGATCCAACGTGACTTGGACGGTCGGCTCCCCAGGTTGCACGTGTTGCATCGTGGCCTCGTCCCTAAGGTCGAGGTCTTCCATTGGCTGTGGAAGTGTTGCTTGTGTGGTTTGTGCCAAATAACACATCCGTCCGAGATCGATCCCGAGGACCTCGCCCACACTCCAAGGGGTTGGAAACTTCATCTTCAGATATGGGATGGAAGTCACCGCACCGAACGCAGCCAAGCATGGGCGTCCAAGTATCGCGTTATATACCGAGGGCAAGTCCACAACCAAAAAGGTGAGGACCTTGGATGCTATCCTCGGGTACGTCCCCAGAGTCACCTCTAATTGGATGATACTTTGAATAGGTATTGGCTCATTATCCAGCCCGTAGAATGGCCATTCTAGCGCTCTCATCTGGGTCTTCTTAAGTCCTAATTTGAAATAAGCATCAAGGTACAGCAAATTTTGGGAGTTTTCATTATCAACAAATACTCGCTTCATCCAATAGTCATTTGCTCCGTCCGAAACTAGTGCCGTTACAACCAGGGGATCGGAGTGAGGAGAAGTTACATGATCCATGTCCCTATTGCTAAAGCAAATAACTTTGTCTTCACCTCCGGGTCCCGTCCTCGGCCTCTTTGTTGCTGCGAGCTCTTGCCCATCTCCTCTGGCCGGCTAGCTTGATATCATGTTTACGACCCCCGCGGCCACTCTGTTCCCGGGGGGCTCAGCTTCACCGTCGCCCGCTGCTCCGGAAGCTTATCCGGGTTTTTGCAGGAAACGATTGAGGTGCCCCCTCCTAATCAGCTCCTCTATTTCCTTCTGTAGAATCCTGCAGTCCTCCGTGCTGTGGCCTCCGGAGTGGTGGTAGTCACAGTATTTCGTCTGATCCCCACCCTCCAGGTTTTTCAGCGGCTTGGGCCACTTCAGGAACTTTTCCTCCCGGATCTGCATCAGAACGTTGGTGCGGGTGTCGTTTAGTGGCGTGAAGTGCGCAGGCTATGGCTCTCTCCGGGCGCTCTGCTCGGCCTTGTGCGGCTTCTTCGTTGCCTGAGGACTCTGATAGTCCCTGGCCTTCCTCTTACTTTCCGCCGCCTTCTGGTGAGGGTGCTCGTCCCTATCCGGCCGCTTGGCGTCGTTGGCTTCTTCGGCCGCAATGTACGCTCTTGCCACGGCTTCTATAAAAGTCTGGGGACCCTTATGGATGAGGTGCTTGAAGAATGCACCTCCTTCTAGAGCCGAGAGGAAGGCGTTTAGCTTTACCTCGTCAATCAATTTTGGGATTTGCCTGGCCTCAGCCACAAATCGGGCTAGGAATCCCCTCAAGCTCTCCTTGGCACCCTGCTTGATACGGGTGAGGTGTCAGGGCTGCTTCTCTACCCTCCTGCTAGAAGCAAACTAAGACAGGAAGGCTGTTGCTGAAGTCGCGGATGGAGTCCGTCGGCATCCCGTAAAACTACATCCTCGCATCCCCTTTTAGAGTCAAAGGGAAGCATTAGCACATGGTAGTTTCATCCAGGCCCTGCAGGCTCAGATGCTCCTGCAAGTGGTTGAGGTGGTCCATGGGATCAGCACTGCCATCGTACACCTCCAGATTTGGCATTTTGAACTTCGGGGGGAGCGTCCTTGTTCTGATCTCCGTGGAGAATGGGGACTGGAGCGCATTAGCTCCTCCCCCACTGCTCTCTCCGAGGACCCGGTTCCATCCCCTTTCCATCCTCTCCTCCACTCGAAGTGGGGCAATTGCCTTCTTTTGGTTGAGGTAATGTCTCAACTCGTAAGGCTCTTGATCCGTACGGCGCTTGGAGGCCGTGCGGACTCCTTGTGGGGGAGCATCCCGCGGAACCACTTCCTGGTTGCTGCTTCATGATGGCTCCGTCGGGTCCCGGAGTTACGCCTCTTTGGGATTTCTTCTCGGACCCAAGGATTCAGATGGTCCTCCACCCTCCGCGGGGCTCTGCTGCTGGAGGTTACTTGGATCCTCGGGTTTTCATGTCGGCTTGGTGACTTTTCACGGCGATCCGTCTCCTTGTCCCTGCCTTGGGACGCTCCAGCCTGGGAGGCCCTGGAGGGGGCTCCTCTCATCCGTTTGTCAATCTTAGAGTAGAGTGTGTCGAAGGCTTTGGACATGCCTTCTATTATTGCTGCCAAGGTCCTGACCGCTGGATCAGGGTGGTTCTCCACCCCAACATAGGGGTCGGGGCCGCTATTGCGTGAGGCCACCTCCTTGGCAGGTGCACTTGCCTGTGCCATCATGTTCACCATTCTAATTCTTGGAGTTGAAGTTGTTGCGGTGTTCATGTACTTTTTACGAAGATATGAAAAGTAGACTTTCAGTCGCTTCCCACAGACGGCGCCAATGTTGCGTCCGCGAGTTCCAGCCGTCTATCGATCAGAGTCTGAGCGGTGTTATGCGTTCCAAGACGGACAGAAACGTGCAACATAAAATAGATCGTGAATAAGAAAGGAAAAAAAGGGGGACGAGGACGTAGGGAGCACACGTACTTTACGTGGAAAATCCTCGTTATGCAAGAAGGGGCAAAAACCATGATGGCGGACGGGCAGTCCGAGAGATTCTACTATTACGAAAAAAGGAGTACAACGGGCGCTTGTGGAACGATTTGCTACCACAGAGGATTACAAAGTGAGGAGTCTTGCTCTTTCTCTTTGCTCTTTTCTCTTTGCTTTTGAGAGTTGTTCACAATACGTGCTCCAAATAACAGTTGGTGGAATCCTTTCCTTGTTGCCTGAATGGGATATTTATAGGGAAAAATTACACCGTTGGCAAGGGAACACGTGGCGCTGGCGTGTCAGGGACGCCTGCTACCAGCCTTGCTGGTGCGGTGTGTCAGGGACGCCTGTCACCAGCCCTGCAAATTCGGCATGTCAGGAACGCCTGCTCTCCGGATACGGCATGTCAGGGACGCCAGCTTTGCGTATCCGGCGTGTCAGGAGCCGTTGGATCTTTCATGATAGCGCGTGCTTCTTGGTAATAGTGAATCATCTGAGCTGGCATGCTCGGTCATTTTGGTTCCTTGTCCTGAGGGCGCGGAGACGTCGAGGTTGTCTCAAATGCATTGAAAAGCCCTCCAGTCTTTTCCCAGTTCATGAGCTAGATTCTCGGACGTTTCTCCTGCTAAAGATCCTCGGGATTTCATTAATGACGTCAGCCCCTTGTGGCGTCCTCGTACTCCTTTTAGGTCAAACTGACCTCTTGGACCGTTGTCGCTATTTGGGCTTCTTGGGACACTAGCCCAGGTCCTTGGGCTCATAAGGCCAACTTAATTCTTTTGGCTAAGTTCGGCTTTTGGGCCTCTTGGGCCGGTTTGTCCTTGTAATCCTCTAGGTCCGTGGTGGTGATTTTGGGCCTTCCTTTTTGGGCCTTGGGTGCCGGGACCCATCAAAAGTAAATAGTAATATATTAATCATTAGAGTACTGTGGATCAAATTTAAATTTAACATAAAACTCTTTTTTAATCGATGATTAATTTTTCACTTAAAATATTATTTTTTTATTTGTTTTGTATGTGTTTTTACTATATTTGTTAATTTTTTCTAACAAGTTTTAAATATTGTTATTATTATGTTAATATTTTTTGTATATGATATATTAAAATGAATAAATAATTTTTAGGCTAATAAGCTAGTACTATAAACCTTATAAACTGTTCAATCCAAACTAACTCATATATCGGTGGTTTGAACAGTTTGTCTTACCTGATGGTTTGGTTTGGTTTGATTTGATAAAAATTCAAACCATAATATGTGGTTTGGTTGATAATCATCCTCCTATCTGCACTAAACCGAACCATGTTAACCCTACTTTTGATTGATTGATTGATAGTTACGAGAATCAATCAATACTGTGACTGCTTTGCTTGGTTTATTTAGCCATGTCTAATGAAATTGGTTTGCTATGTAATGTCTTTGTTGATCACCCTTGTGCAGTTTGTTATCGTGTCTCTAGCTGGCTGGGGTTTGCTGTTCTACACTGGCTACAAGTTCTTCAGTGGAGGAAAGGAGGAGAAGAAGGAAGAGGTAACCAATTACTGTTCATTTCATGAAGCAGTTTATCATCGATGAACTAATGAACTTGCCCAGGATCATAATGATGTTATTTTGGGGCAAAAGTTCATGAAATAGCGTGTTCAACATATTCTAATTAGTAACATGTTGTAATAGTTTGCTTCCAGTTATTGGGAATAGCTGAAAATCCATGGTTGATTCTAACCCCTAGTGTGTTGTTTGATTATAGAAAAACTAGGAGGAAAGAAACCACTGAAATGAAAATGTAATAAAATCAGGGAAAAAAACATAGTTTCTTGCTTTTGGTTATATGCAAACGGGAAAATCACATGACAAATAGAATGATTTTGTAGTAGAAGTATTCTATTTGTTTGGTTGTCTAAGGAAAACAAAGAGAACTTTGTTATAGACCCTTAATGTTATGAGTTCTTACATTTTTCACTGCATTTTTTCTGGACAACACAAAATACTCGTGTCATGTTTGGTATTTAACACGTTGACATGAAAACAACACAATGTGATAGGATTGACAAATGTGCCGGGCTAGCACGTTTTGCATTACGGGCTAACATTTGAAATGCATCTTCCTGTGTTTGAAGTGTAATGTCGTCAATAGGTCACTTATTACAATTGTCTCATCGTATCGTATTAATATGCTAAATATGCCCTGCCATTAGATGAGTTATCCGCCAAATCAGTGGGTCCCGTTTAATTATTAGTCGCGTCTGTTCATACCGGCAGATACTATATCATACCATTAACTCGGCTTACACAAACACGAATCGCCACAAAACTTCCTCAAACTGCAATTAAAACCAATGCAATTTCTCGTATGACCAGCTTTCTGTCAACATTTCCCTTTGCAGAAAGTTGGAGACTCGGCTCACTGAGTCTGCGTTTCATCTGTTCTGGACATAAGACTGGCAGCTCTTCTGGGAGTCAATGATCAATGGGAGAAAGATGCCATGCTCTGTATTTTCCTTCTGTTTTTATCTCCTAATGTTTGTTCAACTCTAAGTTTTGGCTATTTTTGTACATAATCTTTTGGCACAAGATGCTTAATGATCATCAGAGATCATAATTATCACATTGCCCCGTTGATCCTCAGTGTGGCCTTAAAATATAAAATGGAGACAGACAAGGAAAAAAAAAAACTAGGTCAAATGCTTGTATCCTTCAGCCCGAAAACCCAATATTCAAAATATAAAATTATTATACGCAAAATATGGTCAAAAAGTTAGGCGTAGTTATTTTTTTGAAACAGCAATAGGCATGATCATAAATAAAAATAACCGGATTGGTTGTCATCATCCTTCCCTATTCAAAAATACACAACTATACATACATACATATACATACATATATGCATACATACATACATACATATACATATATGCATACATATATACACACATATATACATATATATACACACACACAACGAAATTTCTGTTATGAGAAGGAATTCAGGGAAGGGACGGATGCTTTAGAGCCATTGTAAGTGGCTGTACTTCACATTATACACAAAAAGAATGTTTGCAATATTTAAACTTGAGACTACTAAGTTATACGGTTACAACTCCATCATTATATCAAGGTTTACTTCCTCGGGGAAAAAAAAACAATAGATGGCACCCTCTTTATCAGTCAAAAGATTGCTCCACACATCTAACTAATCTAGAAACAAATGTGTCTTCATGACCCAACCCAAGCAACTGACACCCTTGGTTACTTTCAAAGGGGAGAATTCGGCCACTTTGAAAAGAATCAATAATCACCGAGTCATTTAATAAAAAATGACTATGTTATGTACCAAAGAAAGGTTCGGGGAACACTATCAGACAACATAAGGCTTGCCCATTTGACTATTTTAATATGGGCTGATCGTTCGAGAATGCCGAAAGGGTGCGTAAAAGTTGTCCCCCATGATGCCATTCAACAAACTAATGCCTGCTTGGTGCTCGGGGTTTGCTGTTCCCATCCAATGATGTGGATGTGGCGCCCGTTTAATCTTGTATGGGCTTGTCATTCGAGAGTGTCTAAAGTGTGTCCCTACTGGTGCCACTCATGCTGCCACTCGGGATCTTCCCTTGCCTCTTCTAGTGCTCGAGATGCTAGCAACCAAGGTATTTCCCAAACTACCTAAAGCATCAGCTCCCATAAGCTTCAAACCAAGACCATTGAACAAGTATGACAATCTACCTTCATCTCCTTCAGCTGCTAGTTGGAGCTGTAGTGCTTGACCACGAGTCGTGATGGCATAAAGCTGCAAAGGCAATCTCTCAATATGCTCGCACCTTGAGCCTCCGTCCATCTTACAACAGCATTTGCTACTAAATTCACCACTGAAATCATCGAAAGTAACCATCAAAATCCCCATCGTTGTTGGGTGTTTAATTGAAGGGTTGAATATGAACGAGAACTTTCCAATGGATAGGTCAGGCTTCCTGAACAGATCAAGAAGAGCATCAATGCTCGGCCCAACACTCTTTAGGGTTGATTTCCCGAGGTTCACTGGTACACTGCCTCGAGTGGCTTGGAAAATGCGAGCAGCCTCCCTTAAGCCACTCAGAAAGGCACCGTGCATGGTGGCCGGATATTTCCTGCTGGTGGCCTCTCCGGCAAAAAAAAGCCGGTTTCCAACGCTTTCTGCTAGTACATCATAATCACTTCCGGAGGAGAGGACCCGAACATGAGAGTATGAGCCGTAGGATAATGAATCATTACCCCACTTCGTACATACTGCCTGTATAGGATCAGGTACATCAATGCCTTTCTTGTTATATATACCTATATAGTAGCAGCCAGTATATAAATAAGATCATTCAACAAATTACAACAGTGAAAACAATAAAATCTTTCAATCTCATTGAATGGAGACAACTAAATAATACCATTTATCATTCCATTTAATTTAGCACAATATCATTAAAAAGTAGAGGCAATTTTAAATCTTTATCACCTGACTTAGTCTAAATTTTGCTAGATCTATATTTTCTTTTCTCTTCTAACTACAATTAATTTACATTTTCTCATATGTGCTTTATCTTGCCTAAGTTTTAGGTGAACCAACTTAGACATCATCTACTCTTATTTTCTATAATTGTAACTTTTTGACTTTTGTGGATATCATTATTCTCTATTCAATTTATCATTGACTCTACTCATCCATTTCAGAATTCTTAAATCTACAACATTTTTTTCTATATATTGACATTTGACTGTCAACATTCTGATTTGCAAAATATAATGACATGACTAACAAATCAAGATGTACGATCTTGCAATTTACAACTGGTAGGTAAACTTGTCTTTCTTTTGATCTTGTGGAGCTGAAAGACCTGAGACATTAGATCCTGAACTTCTCTCGAAAGCTCGTATGATCAGAGGTGAAAAGATATGGGCCAGAAAACATACGTTAATAATCACCGCATGCCCTTATGCCCTGAGTGCTCAACTTTGTTCTAGAAATGGAACTAATGGGAAGGTCAGCATATGAGGCCTCTACGGCTACCTTGTAAAAGGAGCAAAGAATAACTTGACCTGTCCATAAAAAATAGGCAGAGTGATGGGGCAATGATACTAGATGTTAATGAAAGAGAATTGAGTTGGTCTCAATCAGAGCTCAGGCAAGTCTTATGTGTGATAATCTGACCTGGATTTAGTACACAATTTCCTTTCTGACCTGGGTTAGGGTTCCGAACTACCCTATCCCTTTAAAGTCCCTGAGATCTACTTCTACCTCAATACATACATTTCACCTAATGTTTTCTTTTCCCAGCAGCATGTCTCCTATATATAGACAGATACCAGATGCTAAACAATAGAAAGAGAGACAAAAATAAACATACAAGCATTGGCGTAAATATCGGCTAATATAAATTAATATAGGGCTCCTCAATACCGACATATTCTAATATAGCAATAATATCACGATATGTTGCTGTATCAATAACATTTTGTAATGTATCGTCCACTGCCAGCTTGTCGGACATATCCGATTTCCAAAAATTCTTTTTTTTTCCAATATATCTAATTCTGATATGTATTATTAACCAATTTGTTAGATACTGATACCACTACAAATAATTTCATCCGCGCATACACAAGCATTGATGGGCGGGTATAATGAAGATGAAGCTCCAAATTGATGTAGTACCTCTAAGAACGATTAAAACTCGATGGAGCAGAGCAGATGGATCCGTGTGTTCGAAATCTTGAGCTGCTTCACCAGCAACCAGTGCAGTAAGCACCGGACCACCAGAAACAGTATGATAACTATAGAACAAGAAAAACTCTCCTCTCCTATGGCTTTGATCTCTAAGACAGCCAAATGTGTCTACATCAGCATCCCAAAATACACGAGGAAAGAACATGGCAACTTTATTAAGCAAGCCGAAACCTAATCTCTCGATCGCATCGAGCTTTCTTCTCGGTAACTCAGGTTCAAATCGTATGGTCTTTTCCTTCAACACCCCAAGAGGAACAGTGCATAAAGCCATATCTGCTTGAAACACTTGCTCTCCAGCAATTACCTCAACACCATCGCTCCCATATTTAATTGTATGAACAGTTTTTCCATAAAGTATGGGAATCCCTTCACATAATGCTTTTATCAGCCTGCAATTACCTCCAGCAAGAAGGCAGTGATCACCACTCATCTCATAAGGATCATCTTGATCCCAATAAGCAGCTGAAAGTTCCGAAAGACATCCAGCATTTGCATATTCTAAATTAGCCAAATGCCAATCCAGGAGCTGCCTTTCCTCAGGACTCTTTGCAACGGCATAAATCTGCTGAAGTGTCTTCAGAACAGAACCCAAAGAAATATGAACCGCAAATCCACCCATGATTTTCCTCAGTTCAGTTACTTTGTCAAGCAACTTATTGAAGATGAATTCAACCCTTGAATCGATTTCCCGATCGATTGGAAATCCATCAATCTTGTACAAAGGACACTTATCCCGGACCTTGTGAAGTGGTATCAAGAGTTGCCTAGCAAGAACTCCCAAAGGGTTTGCATGAATACCAGTTATAACACTTCCACCAAGATCAACTGCAGCAAAATGACCCTTCGTGCCCATCTTTTGAGTATAGATTCTGCCCCCGGGACGATTTCTGCCTTCAAGAACAACTACTTTGAAACCAAATGATAGCAGCTGCCTTGCTGCAGCCAACCCGGAAAGTCCAGAACCAACTATTATCACTGAACCCTCGGTAGCCTCCTCTGGAATATGAGAAACAAATGATGATGAAACACCGAAATTAATATACCCATTATACAAAAGAAAGTCATAAGCTGCAGATATCAAATGTTCATATTCACCACTAACTGTTTCTTTTATCTGTCCTTTTGATAACCAAATGTTAACATTATCCCTCCATCTGCAGAGAATATGATTTCTAACAACTATATAATCATTCTGCTCCTTCCCACCTAGCTCCCTTACAACCCCAGCTTTGATTTCGTCTTCAAGCAATGCATCGATTGGAAATCCAAGAGATAAAGCTATCACGGCTTCTGTCTCAGTTTCCTTCTCCAAATCCTCTTGCGTCCTATTCCTTTTCCTCAAAGGACCACCCAGATGCTTTTCAATTAGCTCGTCCATCAACTTCTCATCATAATTCTTCAAACTCACTTTCCTCCTCAGCGATCTCTTCAGAACCAGCCCATCCGAGGCTGGAGTCTTCATCATGCCCTGCGGACTTACACACAGAAATATCCGCTTAGGGGATGATCAAAGTCGAAAACAGAGGCCTTGCTGTACCACATGAAGCCTTACATAGACCTTTTTCTTTAATAGAACTTCAAAAAATAATACAAGTACGATATTCTGTAAGCTACACATGTATACAACCCGATTAATGGCTGAAATTGTCTCCATCAGGATATCGATCTCGTTTAGTCGCAATATTCAACGACAGAATAACAAAATTGTACTCTCAAGAAACCCGTTTATTTCTTTCCCAAAATCAGCACCGGAAACACAAGAAAGTTTATCCTCCATGACCTTGCAAACCAGCCCATTGACAACGAAAACTAAATTTGAATTAAATCCCTAAATTAAGCCAACGATTCGATCACAAACCCAATTATCTCTAGTAATCTAATCGAGAAATCGAACCGAAAAGAAATCCACTGTCCCATCACACACAAAGAAATGATAACAGAACAACATCCAGAATTACAATGAAATGCAAAAAAGTAAATTTCTGCACAACGGATTTCAGCTAAAAAAGGGGCAAAATTAGTCGAAAAATCGATTGACTTTGGAAAACTGAAAAAAATGCCACTTTACTCGGCAGTTGAAGTTGTGATTTCAAATTTTGCAGAAGATGAAATTAGGGTTTTGCCTTTTGTGTGTAAGTGTGGCCTCCCATCGTGCAATATTAACATGGTTTCGAAAATTAATTTTGAATGAAGCAACAGAGATTTAAGTGGGCTTCATGTGCGGCCCATTAATTGTCCACATCTGGGCCCATGGGCCTGAGGAGAATCTCTTTAATATACCTACTTATATTAAAATTATTAAAAATAAATATAAATTTCACATTATATTAATTTTCTCTCTCTCTCATCTCTCTTTCTCCACACCAAGTTTAGTAATTTCACATATATTAATATATAAATTGATATATAAATATTATTTTTATCAATAAAATAAGATATGCTAATGTACTTTGATCTGAATAACTCTTTAATTCATTCACTGATTAAGATTATTTCTTATAATATAATATATTAGATATTAAAAAAATAGGAGAGATATAATCTTTTGATCTTTACCGTTCATTTTATGAGAAGTAATATTGATCATTAGATGAACTAAGGAGCCATTTAGGTGGAAGTAAAACATATTTCAAATAAAAGTATTGAGGTTATTAAATTGATATATTTGAAGAATAAAAAAAGAAAAAAAAAATTTTTTTGAGCATACTTTTTTTTTTTTTTGCCTCCAATCAATTTTTAAAAATTATATGATATTTATTTATTTATTTTTATTAAAATAAATAGTATCTTTTTAGCACTACTATTTAAAAATATTATAGAAATATTTAAATATTGTTTCAATTTATTTTAAATTTCTTCTAATTTAAAGTGGGATGATAAAATTAATTTAAAAGTATTTCTATTATTAAAAATTGTATATTAAATTTTAAAAATAATAAAAAATAAATCAATATTATAGTTGGACTTATAACTTTTAGGATTATTTTTTATTATCAATTTTATTGTAAATTATTTTAATCCAAATTATGAGATAAAAATAAGCCATTAATTTGACCTAATTTTTAATTACATTAATAAAAATTAATATTAAAATAAAATAAAAACTAGAAAAAAGGTTTGATAAAGGACTTTGAATTCATGAATGTTTCAGTTCTTCCTCTATTTTTTAAATACCCTTTCTCTATTTTCTATTAACCCTATCACACCTCTCCAATATAAATTTAATGGGTGATATTTTATGGTAAAATTATCTTTAAAATAACTATTTTTTATTTTTTAAATATTAATATTTATTTAATATAAAATCCAAATATGAATAAAATTACAAAAAAAAAATTATTTTTATCATTCAAATATTATTTATTAGGTTTATTTCGTCAAATAATTAAGCGAGGAGTTTTCTCGATCAGTAATCAATATTTTTACTATCGTGTTTGATTCTATCATGATCGTCTCCATCCGTATTATAAACATAAACGATAATAAAATTAATTTTTATAAAATGTCAAAAACAAAAGCAAAATTCTATCAAAATTTTAACATTTTATCCACCTCATGAGTAATCTTAATTTTTTAATTATTTTTGCTTTGGATAAAGTACCCATATATAACTATAATTTCCTCAATTATATATGCTCCTTTTGTCATTTATTTGGGATTTTTATATAGTTAATTTTATAATTTTTAATATTTTATATTTTCTAACTACAATATGTATTATAAATTCAATGGATATTATTAAAGTGCACTAAAGTGCCTAAAACTTATAATAAAAATTTGATTTTTCGGTTGCTCAATAATACCATGGATTGATTTATTGCTGTTAAAAGCAAAATTCTGCCTTCTACATCTGCTAATTCTAATTCCAACGTAGATAAAATTCAACTACTGCAAAAGCAAAATTAAAACCAATTTCAAAATTTTGCAAAAAAATATAAATAAAAATAAAAGTATTAAAATTTAAGATTTTACCTAACCTTTTGATAAAATAAAATATTTTCATATGCTATTTTGATCCTAATCTTTTATATTATAAAAATAAACCTCAACCATTTCGAATATAAAGAAGCCTCCTATTTGGAATGACCATGGCAAACTTAGAAAAATAGACACCTTCTATGGTTTTCATCCCGGGGAAGGGTTCATTCCATCCATCGATAAGAGAAAAAAGACGGATAATTACAAATCTAAAAATTGCACTCAACGATTGAAATTGCCTGTAACTTTCGAAAAGAAACAACAACATCAATCATAACCGGTGGAAAGCATTGAGAGCTCCGAATCATCAAGCCGGTACACAGTAAGAGGAGCAGAGGACCGGAGGCAAGACGCAGATGAGATGCGGTGTTGGTGGATTGCAGCTTATGTTGGTGTTGTCGACGTCTGGCAGCTCGAGATGCGGTGGGCGAACGTACCCGGCCACCAATGGTAAGCACAAAATGGAGATAACGATCCTTGAGCCTGTCCATAAACCGATATTTTTCTCAAGCTAGTGTGAGACATGTAGGGTATTTTATTACCATTTTTTGCTTATTATAATCCTCCCAAATGAGGAAGCTCTTATGTTCTTTCAATAGCCAAAGTTAGAAGTTGGATGAATACAGTAGTAAATATTATATCAAATAATTTAAATGACTATTCAATTTTAATAATTTCTCTGTCAAATTTCTAATCCTAACTGTTGGATAGATATGAGAACATCTCCATTGGAAGGACCACAACAGTACTACCCCAACACACTTTTGATATATTGGGTTGTTTTGTGATTATTTAGAGAAGTGGGGTCATCAACAGAAATTAAAAAAAATTGAAGTCATTCTAAATATAAAAACAATAAAAAACCTGAGCTTCTATTGTCTTCTCTCTTTTGCTTTTATGTGAGATACATATATCTATAAATAAAATATTAATTTCAGCTAACTATTCCCAACCTATCATTTCCTAATTATTTAAAAACAATATATCGGCATATATATATCATGTCATATCTGTGTCCAGTGTTAATATCCATACTTCTTAGTTTATTTGAGTGCGTGCATGCGTGTACGTGCTAATAATTATCAACATCAAGTCAGTTCGTGCAAGAATCGAAGATGATCGACTCTCCACAATACCCAAGGTCGAAGAAGAGTAATTAGCATACCTTGCTTAGTAGAAAGTGAAACGTGCCCTCGCTTTCTCCCCGCGATCATCCAGTTTTCTGAATTGGCATCAACTTCATATAATACCTCCTATTGCACAAGGAAATATTAGTCAATTAGTAAACCTTTTTTTGTCTCCCACTTTTGCCTTTTCCTTTATCCAAAAATATTTGGGGTAGGTGATATGGAAATGTAAGCCATTCCAATTAAAAATAAAAGTAGTCACAACCATTGATAAAAATATTTGTATAGGTCATAACTTTATTTATGTTAGACATATCGAAAAATACGTATGTATATATATATATAATTTATTAGGAAAAAATGTAAGCTAATGAGGTCGTATCGTCCAATATATCATAATATTACCAATATAATAACATATCATTATATTGTCATAGTATCAAAAAATATTAATATCAAGGGCCCAATATCTCTATATGGGCCGATATTTTCATCAGTGGTCACTAGGCATGAATATAGATTGGTTTGGCACAGATTGGAGGATAATCTTCAACCAAATCGCATGTTATAGTTTGGATTATTATTAAACCAAATCGTTATTTGAGCCAAACCATTAAACCGTCAATGTACAGGTTGGTTTGGCTTGCGAGGTTTACGTGGTTTGTAGTACTAAACTTATAGGTCTAAATTATTTGTTTAACTTAATATACTATAAAAAAATTTAAAATAAATAAGAAATTATATAATGATAATAATAACACATGTCAGATAACATAACATAGAAATTTGCTTAGCATGGCCTTTATTGACATCAAATAAGAATATCTAAAAATTCCTACGACACTAAAATATTAAAAAAAATTAAGAATTCAACTATTTGAATTAAAAGTTGATTTAAAAGTATAATAGAAATAAATATGATCAAAATATTTTTAGTTATAATAGAAAGTTCTAATTGTTATATATGTATGTGTACGTGTGATATTGCTTGATTTAGCTTGAATTCTTAAATTGCAATCAAATAGAAAATACGGTTTGGGTAAAAAAATTAAACTGCACTCAAACCGCACAAATGTCAAACCATCATCAGCAGTTTGATTTGAATTGGTTTGAGTGATTTAGGCAGTTTAAATTTTTTTAATTCAGCCTTGTGGCCACAACCGAAATTACCAAATGCAAAGTCAAAGAGAGGGAATTGAATCATAAACTCAAAAATAAATCAATTGACTCACCATTTCTTGATGAATGGGATTTTCTTCAGAATCCTTCAACCTTTCGATCCTCCAATTTACTTTAACAAGTTGCCCAACTCTGAGGCCATCAGAAGGTAGGGGAAGAAAGCCAACTGCCAAGCATGGATCTAACACAGGCCGCTGCAGAACAACAGCACTCTTGAAGATCAAATCCTGGTTCATGGCCTGAGTTGCAGGGTGATCAACTGACAACGGAGGTGTGTGTGTCCCGGGAGATCTATGGCCTGTAATTCTGTAGCCGATGTTTAAAACGGATTCATCATTTATCTCTTTTGCTTCCCCTGTGAAATGAATGAAGTATCAAGCAACATTCCAAGCTCTATAGAGAACCATAGATATAAACATCAGCTGATATGTAGCGGCATCGGTCCCCCTAATACATGCATGCGTGCTAATACTTTTATCCTATTTACCTCGTTTTCCCTCCCCATTTTTTGGTTTGTGAAAAAAAAGAGAAAGAAGATACCTCATTTTTCTTCATCCTTTTTATTTTGTATGAGTGTTGGAAAAAGTAAGAACGTATATCATTTTTTCTTCCTTCGAGTGTGGGAAAAAGTATGCAGGTAATAGGATGTGCCAAATGCTCTTAGTGAATACTAACACATCTACTTGGTGATTTAATTTGTATGACAATACAAGTCAATGATATTAGTGTAAATTGTTGGCGGGCAACGGGCGGCCTAGTGTCCAGAGTACAAGAACAGTTCTTCTGTTGGCTGGAATGGATGGCCAACTGACAAAGCATACGAGCACTGTGAAGTAGAGACAAGAGAAGAGAAACGAACACCAAATTTTACGTGGAAAACTCTTCTCAATTAAGGGAAAAACCACGGGATACTAAATCTACCAAATTTACTAAGTGTGGGAAATTTACAGGAGGCGTAAATAAGAACAAAACAAAAGTAAACAAAGGCCCTCTCACTTTGTTTTCACTCACAGTTCTCTTTCTTTTCACTTTCACTCCTCTATTACACTCTTTTTCTCTACTTGACCAGCGTTTTCTCCTTCTTCTTGTTCTAGCCTTATGTGTCTTACCACCCGTTTCGTTATGTGCAAAGTGTACATACATGTACACACGCCCCTCATCATAACTTGGTGGTTGGTACTTAACTTCTAAGGTCTGCCTGTATGCGCACGCCTGGTCCTACAGCAGGCGGCGCATGCCTGCTCTTGCAGACTGATCAGCCATTGAAGTCTTGAGAATGACTTCTACCAACCACCCAAAGGGGTAGGTCAACTGTACACTTTTTGGGCATGACAGTTGTTCAGATCTCCCAAATACGGCATGTCAACTCTGTTATCCGTCGCTTTTCATTAGCCGGTCAACCACACCGTTGACTAGTTGAAGTAGCCTGTCCCGCTACTTCAGACGACTCACAATTATGACGGTCAATATATTAATCGGAAGAGTTGACCGTCCAGAAGACTCTGGTCAACTTTGTTGACCGGAATTCCTTTCTCCTAGCACATTCGTGCTCCGTCTAAGTCCTAATGACTTCCACACGGGAGTAATCCCAACAAACTTCTTCTCACGACCGTGAGGAAGTTAAATCCGTTAGCCTGACTATCTTGCAGCATGCCTCATTCTTCACCTTCAGTAGAATCTTTGTCATCATGTCTGCTCCGTTCTTCTCAGTGTCAACCTTGTCTAGAGACAGTAGACCATCCTCAAGTATATCTTTTACCCAATGATATCGTACATCAATGTGCTTTGATATGAAATGAAATGAGGAGTTCTTGCATAGATGAACGGTACTCTAACTATCGCAGAGTACCACATATCTTTCCTGTTCAATGCCCAATTCTTGAACGAACTCCTTCATCCATAATATTTCCTTGCAAGCCTCCGTCACCGCAATATACTCAGCTTCAGTAGTGGATAGGGCCACGCACTTCTGCAACTTGGACTGCCAAGAGACTGCACCCCCGGCAAATTTCATCAAGTATCCTGAAGTAGATTTGCGCAAGTCTATGTCGCCGGCCATATTAGCGTCCGAGTAGTCTACTAACTGGGGCTTATAGCTTCCAAGACACAGGTACCTCTTGGAAGTTCTTCGAATGTATCTTAGAATCCACTTCACTGTAGACTAGTGCTCCTTCCCCGGATTGGACAGAAATCGGCTAACTGTCCCAACAACATGAGCTATATTCGGTTTAGTGCACACCAAGGCATACATCAGGCTTCCCACAGCTGACTAGGGTACACCTCTCATGTATTTCTTCTCGTCATCTGAGGACGGACATTGGCGAGTGCTTAACTTATGGTGGTTTGCCAATGGTGTGCTCACAAGCTTCGACTTGTCCATATTGAATCGCTGGAGCACCTTCTCAATATAATTTTCTTGCGACAGCCACAACTTTCTTGCCTCTCGATCGCGTATAATTTTGACTCATAGAATTTGCTTCGCCAATCCAAGATCCTTCATAACAAATGACCGCCCAAGTTGCTCTTTCAACTCCTTTATCCAAGCACCATTGCGTCCAATGATTAACATATTATCCACGTATAGGAGAAGGATGACAAAATCATCATCAGAAAACCTCTGCAAAAATACGCAGTGATCACGAGTAGTCCGCCAGTATCCTTGACGGGCCAAAACCAACTCGAACTTCTTGTACCACTGCCGTGGAGCTTGCTTCAGACCATATAGACTTTTTCTCAGATGATAGACAAGTTGTTCCTTCCCCTTAGCTTCAAACCCTTCCGGCTATTCCATGTAAATTTCTTCTTCAAGCTCGCCATGGAGAAAAGCCATCCGGACATCTATCTGCTCTACCTCAAGGTCCTAGACGGCCGCCAAACCCAGTACGACTCGTATGGAGAACATCTTTACTACTAGAGCAAATATTTCATCAAAGTAAATTCCCTTTCGTTAACCAAAACCTTTCATCACCAGCGGTGCCTTGTATCTAGGCTCCTTGGTGTTCTCATCTGTTTTCAATCGGAAGACCCGTTTATTCTTTAATGCCTTCTTCCCCTTAGGAAGCTTAACTAGGTTGAAAGTGTTGTTCTCATGAAGAGAACTCATCTCATCATTTATGGCTTCCAGCCATTTCTCCTTACTTTCGTCCTTCATAGCCTCTTCATAGTCCTCAGGCTTTCTGGCATCAGTAACCATGACGTATTCGTTGGACAACAGACGGATGAATGGTCGTCTGTTGCGTGAGGATCGTCTGACAGAAACATTCCCGCCCGGTTGAGGGATGACTCCGTCCATAGTGTTATCCGGTGTCATGATCTCCTCTTCATTATCCTCAACTATTTCAGGGCCATGATCCTCTCATTCCAATGATGCTAGACGGACAACTTCAATGTTTACTTTGTCCGTTTGCTCATCATCACACTTGGACTTTTTCTGCCAATGTTTTCAATCGTCTCATTTTCAGCGAAAGTTATGTCCCTTAACCGGACGAGTCTTCTAGTAGCCGGATCATAGAACCGGTAGCCCAGCTCATCCACCCCATAGCCTATAAAAACGCACTGTATCGTCTTTGGCTCCAACTTTGTCCTTTCGTCTCTTGGAATATGGACAAAGGCTTTACATCTAAACACCCGCAAATGATCATAGGACGGCTCCTTACTCGTCCATATCTTTTTCGGCATTTCACCTATCAAAGGTTTACTGGGCGACTTGTTTATGATGTAGACCGCCATCCTAAGTGCCTCAGCCCAGAAGGATGCAGGAAGTTTGACTTCCGAAAACATGCAACGTACTCTTTCCAAAAGTGTACAATTCATCCGTTCTACCACTCCATTCAGTTGTGGTGTCTTTGGCGGTGTCTTCTGATACCTGATACCACGTGACCGGCAATAAGCATCAAAAGGTCCTAAGTATTCGCCGCTGTTGTTGCGGATAGCCTTCAGTTTCTTCCTCGTCTGACACTCCACAAGAGCATGAAATTACTCAAATGTATCAAGAACCTAGTCCTTGATTTTCAGTGGGTAAACCCACAACTTTCTGGAACAATCATCAATGAAAAAAACAAAATACTGGGCTCCACCAATCGACCTTTTCTTGAATGGTCCACACACATCTGTGTGTATGAAATCTAGCACTTTTTTGCCTTTGGGGTGGACAGGTTTCCATGAAACGAGACTCTTTTCTGTTTGCCGGCCAAGCAATGAGGACGCATCTTTGGTCCGTTCTCATTTATTCCATTAATCAGGCCCTTTCTGGCCAGATGAGTCAGACCCCTTTCACTCATGTGGCCCAACCTTCTGTGCCACAGATCCTCTACCTCCCTGCAGATTGTAACGTTCACGTCTCTGGCAACTGTACAGGCCTTCATCACATATAGGCCGGAGCTCTTTTTTCCTCTTGCTATAACAAGAGATCCTTTGGTCAGTTTCCATTCACCTTCACAGAAGGTATTGCAGAAACCTTCGTCATCCAGTCATCCGGCTGAGATGACATTCAGCAGAATGTCAGGGACATGACGTACACCCTTCAGCATCAGTTTTGTCCCGTGGTTTGTGACCAAGACAACATCTCCCTTACCTATCACCGGAGATGTTCCTTCATTTTCCATCCTAATCACTCCAAAGTCTCCTAGAGTATAAGATGTAAACAATCTCCTTTTTGACGTAGCGTGCAAGGTAGCACCAGAATCAATCACCCAGCCGGACTCCTGGTCCGTCAGGTTTGCTATGTTTTCTTCACATGTCACCAGGAGGTCGCCTCCAGTGACCACTGAGACGGAGGACTTGTCCACATTTCGTCCCTTTTCTCCTTTCTTCTTCTTGGCATTCTCGCGCTTCCATTTGAAGCACTCCTTGATATGGCCCTTTTGCCACAATGATGGCACTCAAGGTTTTGATACCTTAAATGAGATTTGCTCCGTCCCTTCTCTTCAGACTTCTGGCTTCGACCTTTGCTACGTCCCCTAGACTCGGTCACAAGTACTTCACTATGAGAAGACGTCGAAGCCCATTGTGACCGCCTTGACTCATTCATGAGTAGGGAGGCGATGATCTCGTCCAGTTTGAGAGTGTCTTTCCCAAATAGCAACGTGGTGACAATATGATCATAAGAAGCTGGCAGAAAGGCCAGCAGCACCAATACCTTGTCCTCCTCCTTGATTACCTCATCAAGGGCGGACATCTGTGTTACAATCCGATTAAAATCGTCCAAATACTTCTCAAAGCTGCCACATTCTGACAACCACAGGCCATAGAACTGTTTCTCAATATGAAGCCTGGTTATCAAGGATTTGGACTTATATTGGCTTTCAAACTTCTCCTATACCTCTGCCGGATCGGTCAAGCCAAGGACCTCCTGGAGCGTGTTGTCCGCCAGGCATAGTTTGATAGTGCAGTTGGCAAGATCTCGTTTGTCTTGCTAGTCCTTCTTTGATAGGCTTTCTAACCTATCTTCTTTCTTCCTCAGTGCTTTGATTGTTTCTTCTCTAGTCAAGATGTTCTTCACCCTCTCCCGCTAGAGAATGAAGTTGCCCTACCCATTAAACTGTTCCACACTGAATGGCAAGTTCTTTGAGGATGATGATGCCATTCAGACGGAATTATCAACCTATCTCTGATACCACTTGTTGGCGGGCAATGGGCGGCCTAATGTCCAGAGTACAAGAACTGTTTCTTCTGTTGGCCGAAATGGACGGCCGACTGACAAAGCACACGAGCACTGTGAAGTAGAGATAAGAGAAGAGAAACGAATACCAAATTTTACGTGGAAAACCCTTCTCAATTGAGGAAAAAACCACAGGACACTAAGTCCACCAAATTCACTAGGTATGAGAAATTTACAGGAGACGAAAATAAGAACTAAGCAAAAATAAACAAAGGCCCTCTCACTTTATTTTCACTCACAGCTCTCTTTCTTTTCACTTTTACTCCTCTGTTACACCCTTTCTCTCTACTTGACCAGCGTCTTCTCCTTCTTCTTGTTCTAGCCTTATGTGTCTTACCACCCGTTCCGCTATATGCAAAATGTACATACATATACACACGCCCCTCACCATAACTTAGTGGTTGGCGTTTAACTTCCAAGGTTTGCCTGCATACGCACGCCTGGTCCTGCAGTAGGTGGCGCATACCTGCTCCTACAAACCGATCAGCCTTTGGAATCTCGAGAATGACTTCTACCAACCACCCAAAAGGATAAGTCAACTGTACACTTTTTGGGTATGACAGTCGTTTAGATCTCCCAAATACAGCATGCCAACTCTGTTATCCGTCGCTTTTCATTAGTCGGTCAACCACACCGTTGACCAGTCGAAGTAGCCCGTCCCGCTACTTCAGACGACTCACAATTATGACGGTCAACATATTGACCGGAAGAGTTGACCGTCCAAAAAACTCCGGTTGACTTTATTGACCGAAATTCCTTTCTCCTAGCACATTCGTGCTCCGTCCAAGTCCTAAGGACTTCTACACAGGAGTGATCCTAACATAAATACCATTGAGACTGAACATATATATGGTTAATTATTTTTACTATAAACAATAGGTACGCATCATCTTATTTATTTGACGTATATTTATATTTACATATAAAATGAAATCTTTAAATAATTGCGGCTATTTTGTTGACCCAAATTTTAAAGGTTATTTAGGTGTGCATACCTTTGGTAGCTGTGGTTCCCAAGCATATACTGAACAGCAATCCAGCTCTTGAAGACGAAGAAACAATCAGAGGAAAGAAGGCGGAAGCTGGTCTCCCGTCGTTTCCACAAGTATGAACAAAACCATCTTGTAGATCAAGCCAAGCATCATGGATTGTCAAAGTGGTCTTAACTTGTGAGTGTAGTGTAACCTGAATAGCGGAAATATTAATCTTAGATGAATAATAAAATAAGAGTCAATTAATTAATTTGAACAACTTAAATTATGATATCACTCAAATTAAATAATTAATAGTTTGCATGGGTTTGGATTTGAAATGATAAATTGAGATAGATTAGTCATTTAACTCTTAACTGGAAAAGCAATCAACACATTTGCTGAAAGTCAGAGTAGTAAGATCTATAGGAGACAAGTATAATGTCCGATTTTTTGTTTATAATTTATAGTGTTATTATTATAATTTTGGATCAATTTAAAAATTAATCATATACTAAAAAATTGAGAAAAAAATTGGAATGAGGAATCATGCGAATGTCTTATGCTCCGGAGCACTCGTATGTGTTTGAAGCAGAATGTTGGCACCTGAGCCGCATCTGACACGGCACTCGTACACACCTGTGTTGCATTGCAGTGCTTGATATGCACCTATTTGGCGCTTGTGCGCCAGTTGTAGTCTATAAGGCCGTTAGAGCCTAAGTCGGTCATTTTTGCACAGGAAAGGGAGAGAAGAGAGATAGAGATGAGGAAAAGAAAAAGAGGAGAGAGAAAGAGAAGGAAGGAAATTTTGAAACCCTTGTGAGTCATATCTTCAAATTAGAGGTTACAGGAAAGTATTTTTAAGCCTATTCTTTAGTCTATTTTATATATTTTTCAATTTCGCTTACATTTCTTGTTTTAACAATACATACAAGTCATCATTTACCCCCTTATTTTATATATTGTTGCATGCATATGTTTGTTACCGAACATTTCAAAATTTTGTTGGGTTTTACCAGAGGTTTAAAGGTTTTGTTTGTTCTTCATAGAATAAAAAAATATTTTAAAGCGTTATATTTAAATATGGAAATATTTGTGAAGATATGTTATGAAATTTGTACATTTGGCTTTGCATATCAATAGTCCATACATGTATTTGGTCAGGATTCTTTGTGATTTGACATGAGTTAATATTTTTTCACAGGATGAAACATTTTACATTTGTACTTTTCTAATAGAGTGAAAAAGTTTTAGATATTCTCTATAGAATTCTTCGTTTAATGTTTTTGTTGAGAACTATTATAAGGAATTGATGAAACTACGTATTCAAATGTTCTAGTACATTAGGTACATTTGAGGATTGGATTTATCATCTACGGGTGGCAAAAAAAGTGATGTTTGACATTGTCCATAGGAAGTAATTTATAGATGATTCGCCTACAAGTCTAAACAGCAGCATTTTGGCCTATAGTTATCGGGAGTACAAGTAACCTGTCTCAAAGTCAACTTTTTGGTCATTGGTCCTTAGTTTTGGCATAATTTGGATTTTTTAGGATTTTATATGCATTGTATTTGATGTTTTGAAATATCTGGCATTGAAATTTGCAAGTTTTGATACAATATTTGAAATTATTGGACTTTGGATATTTGAGAATCTTAGAATCATATGATTTGGATTTTAAATAATTTCGTATAGTTTGTATTATTTGATATTTGTATAAAACTTATGAATTTTGAGTGCAAAATCATGATTTAGACTACATATTTGAAAATTTGGACATATTAGATTTTCACATGATGTTTATAGTTTTCAATCCTTCTATTTATTTTCTGACATATTTTGTATACCGTATATATATATATAGAAGGTCTGTATTACTCGAGAGTATAGTATTAGTTGAGTTTTGGTAGAGATTTTTATATCATGATTGTTTGGATATTGATTTGGTTTGTTAAGGTCCTACCTGGTTTTAAAGAAAAATTTTATAGGGTTTGTTTATTATTAATTATTATCTATTTGTGATGGAATCGTGACACTAAGACCAAAAAAAAAAAAAAGAAATAATACTCGTATAACTCATATACAACTACTTTACAACTATTTTTTCGATTTACAACCTTTTTTACTTTGTGTAGATAGAAAGTGCCCCTTTAATTTTTCCATATTTTCTTCTTTTAAAAAAAGAATTTTTTTCGTATATAAAAAACAATTGTATAAACATTGTAAAATAATTGTACAAGTAGAGAGGCACTTAAACAAAATATCAGCCATGGCGTATCACTTCAACCACCAGTTAGTATCAGTATATGAAAGAGGCAACCGCTACAATACACCAGCACAGCTGCGACGCTAGCAATTATGTGACACCGTGACACAAGGATTTAAAACTATGGAGAAGAGAAATGTATAACATGTTTTTTCACTTGATTGTCAGCAACACAAAACACCAGTGAGAGAGTGACTTGATTAAGTTAATAGGCAATAAAAGACCTAGAAGACTTGAAAAGAGGTTATAGAAAAGGATTTGACTGCACTTCATCCCTCTAGAGGATATTTGCTAGGAATTTGTCAGAATGGTAGAAGATTTACATCATCTATCCATTCATAACATTTATGAGTGTTGATAAAAATATCGGCCGATATGTGTCGACACTAGGCTCCTTCGATATTGATATTTCTTGATACTTCGACAATAATACGATATATTAGCCGATATTCAAAACATCGGTGATATACTAAATATTTAGCCGATGTATTGACCAATATGACTTTATCAGTTTATAATTTTTAAAATTTTTTTGTTCAGATATAATCCGATACCGATATGTATTGTTCAATATGTCTGATATCGATACGGATACTTCATCCATGAGGAGTGTAAGACACATTAAGCATTGAAAGATTCTAATTGCAATTTATATGCTGGCCCACCCTTCCTACCTTGTCACCCCATTCCCAGCCCCTTCCTGCAGAAAGTGAGAAAGGCACTAAATAGCAAAAAATGAAGTTAAGGCCGATCTAGATACACATGGCTTCGATCATAGATGAAAATATTTGTTAATACATATTGGTATCGAGCCTACTGATACTAATATTTTCTCATACCACGATATGTTAGCGTATTGGTAATATATCGACCGACATGGTTGTGTTAACTTATGATTCTCATATTTTTTTTTCTTCTGACATATAGGATTCCGATACATGTGCGATATCCAATGCTGATATCTTGTCCAACAATAAGAGTGTAGGACAAATTAAGCTTTGTAAGATTCAAATTGCATCCTCCCCCCTTGAGGCCCTTTCCCAATCCTTTCCTGAAGAAAGTGAGAAAGGCTCCTAACTAAATAGCAAGATAACTAAGTTAAGATCAATCTAGATACAAATGGATCTAATTTTAGAAAAAAATATTGGCTGATATGTATCAGTATCAGGCCTCTAATGCCAATATTTTAAGGTACCACAATAATATTAAGATATATGGCCCTGTTATCTTACAACACTCAAGAATTTTTTCATGATATTATCTGATATTGATATAATTGTGATTGATACCCATATTGATATTTTCATCCATAGCTCTAATACACAATAACTATGTTAGCACATACAACAAATGAGGCATTTGGACGAGTAATCAAGATGTGGCAGCTTCAGATTGGCCATTTTGAGAGCACATAACAGGTGTTAGGCAATACATCTTTGCAAACCCATAGATTTTACAATTGATGCATAGCCCACAATGTGGGAATATTGTTGAAAAAGCTATGATGTATTTTTACCACCAAAAAGGGGAGAATAATAGTAATGGATTATTGGAACATGCAAATGTGTGGTTCTGGAATATCTCGTTGTCTTTGTTTTTGTATGCAGTCAAAGCATCTTCATGAGTTTGTATTCCTCTTTTAACAAATTCATGGTATATCCATCACACGGGCATATAATCTGAGATGCCTCATGTACTTCCGCACACCCCATTTTGTTCTCAAGAAAAAATGCCTAACTCACTAAAGATGTGGCCTTAAGAAAAGAATCATGGAAGAAAATATTGGGATCGATCACAGCTATATTACTAATAGACATATCGGACAACATATATCAGTATTGAATATATCGAATAACAAAATTACTAAAAATCATAAGCTGACGGAGCTATGTCGATTGATATATTACGATATATCACTGATATAACAATATATCACGATTTTATTGCAGTATCAAAAAATATTAGTATTAGGAGGCCTAATATTAATAAATATCGGCCAACAATTACAATAGCGGAAAAGATGAATAGACCAAATACCTGGAGCAGCAAAGTACCATCATTACATTTATCAATGACGTGTGTGCTAACATGGAAGGGATCAGTAAAATGCACAGCTAGTGTCCTGCAAAAGCATATCAATAATTCAAAAAATATTAAACCCAAAACAAAATATAGCGTACACGTCTATGTCAAAATACCTATCAAATGTCTGGTTATGTGATACTCCAAATTCAAGTTTCAGAGCTATTGTCCTCATTCCATCCACAATGCTCTGTGTCTGTGAAGTTGCTGCCATAAAAATAAAACAAGAGCCCGTCAAAACCAAATTGATACAAGCAACTGAATTTGAAATATTGATCGCTTTCTTCAACAAATTGTTACTTTAGATGGTAAAGATGTTGCCTCCCACCCAAAACGGAAGGGGAAAAATGAACACAAATGTAAGATAAGGCAGCATATTTATGCACCAACTCACTCAAAAGATGTATCCATTGATGCAAATATTGGCAAATATGAATCAGTATTGACATCTCCAAT
Organism: Nepenthes gracilis; assembly: GCA_033239525.1. Classification (NCBI taxonomy): domain Eukaryota; kingdom Viridiplantae; phylum Streptophyta; class Magnoliopsida; order Caryophyllales; family Nepenthaceae; genus Nepenthes; species Nepenthes gracilis. Next base: position 9,990,781 of record BSYO01000029.1, read on the forward strand.
ACTAATATTTCCCAATACCAAGAGAACGTTGCAATATTTTTCTATATTAATGATATGTCATGATATATCAGTTGATATGACTCTGTCAATTAATGATTTTTTTAAATTTTTTTTCCTTCCAATATATTCAATATCGATTTATATTATTAAAAATGTTTGATATTGATATGATCACAACTGATACTGATATTCTCATCAATAGATGTACCTCTAGAAATTCCATCACTTATTGCACGAACTGGGATCCACAGTACAGAAGTTATGTCACTTGACCAATCAGGCAACATTACGCTACCATCCTGTATAGTCAACTGCTTAACTTCTTCACTAATAGCGGGCAAAGTGTCCTCTTTATAACCATGGGTTTTGCCCGTGTCGGCTTCACTTTGAGATTTATTTACGTATCTCTCCATCTCAATAAAATGCGAGTCATCAATTTTTAAGCCTGGGCCAGTATCAATGTGCAATACACCACCCTTAAGAGAGTAGTTAATCGGTCTTATTACAATCCCAACCCATTGAGGTTCATTTATTAACAAAGCAGACGAAATAGCAGGAGCAAGATCGACCAGAGCTCTAGGTTTGGACACCTACATGAAAAACATCATCAGATGGTTAAATGGGTAAACTTGATTTCCTCATTAATAAATGTTTGCATATCAAAAAAAGGAAAGAAAATCAGAAATAATAGGTGAAGCAGAAAAATAAAAATAATCTATTATCACATTGACAGAAAAAAAAAAGTCACCTTTAAGATTGGTCTAGTAGGCTTCTCATAGCTCATAAAATCATCACTGTCTGCAGGAGCACCTTTAGAGAAACTGTGAGACCTAAATCTTAGGTGCCCAATCTGCCCAGTAAGGACCCCAAGAACATATGAACCAGGTTTTTGTGCTGGTAAGGAAAGGGTAACAGTATTCCTACCAGGTTTCAGTATTGTAGCAGCAGAGCTACTGGTCGCCTGAAAATCAAGATTGATGTAAATAATTTACATGCTGCATGACCCTTTAAACAAGTATGAATGAACATTTCCAAAGTCAACTAAACTATTACCTTGGCACCTTCATCAGCATTATGGGTCTCTATCAGAGTAAGACTAAGTGACTCAAGGGTTATATCATCAGGAAATCCACTCCAGACAGTCACAGATAAAGAGCAAGGATCTCCATCACATAATTCCAATGGAGGGCCAGGATTTCCTGAAAATGTTATTAATGATGATACATCAAGGGGCACCGGGTGCTTCATTTCACTGTGTGCGAGATGAATAACCTCTTTTTGGAAAGCTTGTCGTTCCTTTAGCAAGAACAAGCCCTTGTCCAGTGAAAGCAGTCTCACACAAGATTGCAAATAACCGGCATCATCATTGAGTGTTTTTTGACATTCAGCTAAATATGGGAGCACTTCAGCCAATAAATCTTGCCATCCTTCACCAGCATAAAGAGCACAAACCTTCTCATATAACTTTGCAGCCAGGTCAAAGTTCCCGTGCTTATGGCAGACTGCGGCAATTTCACCATCCAGGACAACACCGTGTCTTTTCCACCAGGAGCGGTGGTAATTTTCAGCAGCTCCTTTAGTTAACTCCAAGTATTTTTGCTGCCAAGGACGATTTAAAAATGCAAAGAATGAATTTCATTTTAGAAGGAGAAGAAAGAAACACCTAAGCAGAACTGAACAGCACATGAAGGAACTGTTCACACAAACTCCATATCTGCGACCTAACAGTACCATGTGGCAAACATAAGGCTCATATCTATAAATAAAACCTTTTTAAGTTCATGTTTTTGTACACAATCACTTGAAACAATTTAACTTCTATAACAGCAATTGCTCCTTCATAAGCACTAAAACCAATAAACATTTTATCCAAAACAATATATAATGCTAAGCCCAGATTGAGATACAGAGAGGGGGCTGCCCCTTCTTGTTTTGTTAGCTCTTCGAGACAAAGCACTCATAGGAGTGGTGTTAATTTCTATATTCTTTCTAATCTTGTTTGTTTTGAAAGCTCCCCCCTCCTTGTCTTACTTGTCTTTTGAAAGCCATTATCTCGGATTTTTTTCCATATGCTGGGGAAAGTGCCTCATCTTTCTACATTAATTATTCAAAAAATTTCCTTGAGTCTATAGAAAACAAAATGAAAAGCTCAATTGAAAGCATAAATAAAAGGAGAAAAGAACAGTCAAAAGAGCCTTTTGTGTGCCCATCATTAGTATCAGAGGATGCTCTATCATATGAACAACAAGAACCAATGACCCTTCTTAGATCATGACAGGGATCTAATCCAACACATACAAAAATATAAATTAATGAGTTCTATGATAGGACTCAAAAAAGTAACATGGGAGATAATTTTCCCAATTCTAGTCCTATATGTATGATATGTACCTCAAAATCTTCTATAGACGATAGAGATTTCCACATATCAGGATAGGAAATTGTTTGCCTGAGTGCATGCTCTGCTGCAACATGAATCTCTGCGAGCCTCATAGGCCGATTAATTGAACTTTCGAAATTTCTAGGTGTAGAATTAGTTCGTGTCATGGATGTTGCAGGTGCTTTTGGTAGCGGAGGCGTCTTTATAGCTACATCTGAACCCAGACTGTCAATAAGCAAAAGAGATTCAACTCATAAGAAAGAACCAGCAACATAGATTTGCTTGATTTGATAACAGAGTTTATAGCATTTCCACCAGCTCTCTGATACATCATACAGAAGTTTTAGGGGAAAAAAACGAAACAGGAAGCATGTAAGTTGCCATTTAGACTTGAAACTACACAAGAAAGCCAGAAAATACAGCAAATTATGCTCGGCATCACATGTAACCTGATTTTCCCCTTGGCTTAGAAAGATCATCATATCTATCCTTGAATCAACTCTGAATTTTACTCACCTATCGTTAAAATTAGGATAGCCCTCAAACATTTCAAACACATTCCCAGCTGATAGAGAAGCTCTTCGCCTATTAGCCTCGCGCAGAAGAACAGAAGGTTCAAGAGGCAATGGCTTCCTCTGAATACCGAAATGCTTAACTCGTGTCATAGCTTGAACAATCATCTGCACAAAATTGAGAAATAAATCTCTTTTAGTTCTATGCCAGTTACTCAACCAACAAAACTACTCCAGAGGACCAGTTCATTACAAATAAGATTCAAATTTGGCAAGTCACCTGTGTTTCCAGTTGTGACTCAAAATTTTTAGGTGAGCTAGTTACAACTCCATTTGACATGACAGATCAGCTCAGTTAGGGTGACCGCATGTGGATAATGTGAAGCAATGAACCAACACAAATGAGAATGGCCTCAAATTCCATGAATTTATTGTCTGGATCCACACACACACACATATATATATATGGATACTAACCAGCTCAATCTTTTGTTTGCTTATTTTCGTTTAAGGTTACCCATATAAGCTTCTCAGTTAATAATTTCAGGCTGAAAACGCTCTTTTTGTGAAAATTAAACTTACAATGTCAGAATATCCAGTTACTAAATTGAAAGGAATCCCCTTTAGCATAATATTCTTCCTCCTCCATCCTTCTTATAGTTTCTAGATACTGACTTCTTTGTCTAGTGTAATAGCCTAGCTGAATATCTCCCACACTGATTGGATAGGTCCATAAGTTACAAATGAGGCCAATTTCACCTTAACAATACTATCCAGTACTTAGGATGATTAAACCAGACATTTGATTAAAAAAATACTACAAAAGAAAAACAATCTTTTGATCACAATCACATTACATGCAATCGATTGGTTCAAATGGGATAATACTAATCGGAAATGCTCCCAATATAGAACAAATTTACTCAAATAACTGGACTCATTCTTTACTGAACAACTCGCCTTTTCTTTTTCAAGCACCTCGGACGAGGTATCAGGTGGAACCGAAGGCCAAATTGCTGGCTTGGGCCAAGGCAGCATGCTCAATAAAGCACTATCAAAAGAAAGAAATCAAACTTAGCAAAAGATAATTGAAAAACTATAAAGCAAAACCAATCAATAACTATATAGCCCCTTTCACCATGAGCACCCCATCACTCCCAAATATCTTGACAGCACCAATATATACCTGTTTGCAGGACTTCTTTCAATGCCCATTCCATATCCAATCAAGTAAGCAAGCCGCATGAACTGCCACAATGATGCATCCATCTTAGAAAGCAGAAATGATGTGAATTGAAGCTGGAGAACTAACCAGCTCAATCTTTTTTTTTTTTACATAGGATAGCTCATGAAACTATCGCAAATAATATGATGTGAAAACAAATATTGAGAACTGAATCCCTGATGCATCTAAATAGTAGAACACTAGCCTTTTTCCTTTCTAACAGGACTTGTGTTAGGGCAAAAGAGTTCAGTCACATTGCATCCCCAGCCATACAATACAACAATAACATTACAGCAGACATCTTGAATAAATCAACAATCTCTTCTATCCATATTTACCTTAGTCCGGCACAGCGAATAAAGATCACCCTGAAGCCGGTAGAACTCCTTTTCTACATCAGGTGCAACAGCTCCCTCATTGTAATTAGAGGAAGTTGCATTGATTAAAGCCAAGGAAGCAGTTATTATCCACACTTCACGCAAACAAAAGGGCAATGTGCTCTGGATAGCAACACAAAGGATAAAACAATACAACACAAAATTTTAAAATAAAACACAGAAGAAACTAAATCATAATCAGAATAAGGAAAACTAAATCCCTACAAAAGCATTGGTAATGCATTGCACAAAAAACAAAAGGATAAAGATAGTAACAACAATCTCTAAAAGGGCATCTTGGGTAAAAAGGATGTCATGAAAGTACTATATACCTCATGCAATGCCAACACCTTTGAGAAGCTTATAATAAACGAATAACCTCGAGATGCAACCTCAAAGGGACGGTTGAGCTTAAAAAGAAGCTGCAAATTTCAAAACATATTCGCTGTGAACAAATCATCATCGAAGTGAAGACAGAAGCAAGAGGGATATAAAGCAGACAGAACAAAACATAGATAATGGCATCATGCTTCCATACATATATCTAAGTAGCTTTTTAACTTCAATGATTTCCACACATCATTCTTGAAGTGCCAATCATAGCCACGTAATAGAGCAACAAAACATTTACAGCCACACATCATTGGATCTGTGTTGTGAGACTCACAACAATCTGCATTTTGTCAAACTCAATACTTTAGCTTTTATCTCTTTTCAATCCACACCCTGGTCTAATGTCATGAATCTCCATTAGTCACTATTCCAAGCGACATCATTTCATAGTCAGTCAATGCAGCTTTTAATATCTTTCAACCAAAAGGTGACATTTTATGATTATGCAAAGTAATTGACCTAAATCAGCATTGTCTTGGACTATGAGCTTTAACTGTCCAATTAATAGAAACATCCTTGTAAGGACAAAAAAGCAGAAAAAAACAAACTGAAACGAAACTTTTCATAAATGAAAGACCACCCACCCCGACACCACGTTCTTCTCCCCCCTTCCATTCCCATCTTCCCCCACCACCACCCAGTCTCTCTCCCCTCACCCCTAACCCTGTCTTCTCTGGCTCTCTCACTCTGCTCTTCCCTCCTCATGCCTTATCCTACCATCTCTCTCTTTTCTTGCATTCATCTTTCCATAGTTGTTCCTCTGACAGCCAGCAAGGCCAGCCTCCCTCACCTTGCTGAATGGTTAATTTTGCTGAAGAAAAGAGAGCAGGCAGAAGAAAGGAGACAAAGGTTTTAAGGTACAGCCAAGAGAAGGGGTGGTCTCCAACCAGGCCACTGACCTCCTCAATGGTGCAGTTGAAACGAAGGGTTTCGTGTTATGACTAAAGAGAAGGGGAGGAAAGAACAGAGTTGCAGGGAGACAATGGAGGTGGGTGGGAGAAGGCAGAACCAATTTTTTCAATTTTTTTAAAAAAATCAGTAATAGCATTTTGAGTAATAGCTCAGCTATTTAGTTAAATCAATACAGAATAATGCCTAATAAGTGCCATGTCATCAAAATTTAAAAAAATCAGGGAACTAATATTGGGTTTTATAAAATGGGGGGAAATTTACCTTCACAGAGGCTTGGATGAAATTTACCCAAACGAAAAGATGTCCTTACTGATTTACATATATATATAGTTTGACTAAATTCCACTTGCAGTAATTGAGAACTTAAACTGTGGACAACTAACAGTGTCACCAGATTTTTATCATTAAAAAAAAAAAAAAAAAACTCACTCTGCCAGAAAGTCACTCTGTACGGTTGAATTAAGGAAGTTAATTGACTTTGCATACCTTGGATTGGCATGCAAACAGATATTGCCTGAATTCAAACTCTCTAAATGAATCATCTTGAACAATTTGTGTCAATGGTTTTTTTACAGGGTTCAGCAGTGCAGCTTGATCATCACCTCCCTCAATACCACCAAAATCCCTCTGCTTTCCGGTCACATTAACTGCATCACAAGGTAAAACATGGAATAAACAACACAGGTAGGAACACTGTTAACATTAGACGGGGTAAAAAATATATTGTCATCTTCTTGTTCTTTATGCCATTGCCAAAAAAGGAAAACCAAGAAACAAAATAAGAAACAGCTAAACACGGATCCCCAATCATATAAGCAAAGTGGTTGGTTCAATTCTTCATATTTAAAAGGAAAGATAAATATTGAAAAATATATGATGACCAAATGGGTGATGTTAAATAACTGAGAAAAAAATTTTGGAAGTTTTATTTGTAATATTACATTTGTGGGGGAAAAAGCATATCATGCTAGTGTATTCATCCTTAATTTCACTGAATGGAAATTTATTTATTAGAGTTTAAAAGCACATCAAAAGCAAAAGGTAAAGTGCAACACTAATCGAGAGGAAGTCTACTCCTATTTCTTGCATGAAAACACAACAAATATGAGCAGGACCTCTGTTCTCCAAACAGTTACAGCTGAACTTGTGTTCAAGGCTGCCATCAATTTAAACCTTTGAACCAATTAACTGCATACTCAGGTGGTAGGATAAGAAAACTGGTTGCTTATTTTGACATCACCAACTCCAAAAAAAACTGGAAAACAAGGCAACAACTATGAAACCAAGCACAATGCTGGGATTCCTATTGAAAATTGGGCATAACCTGCAGTCCCTTCTTTAGCTTCAATTACGTACCAACTGTGATCTACTACATAAACGACCAATAAAAAAAGTAGGGGATATATCATATACTGCAAAAACTATCCAATGAAAAAAAAAAAAATCCTAAAACTCCTATTTCCTCAAACTTTGTCAGACTACTGTTTTCCCATCTCATTGGTTGCTTTTTGTTAATGTCCAAGAAACACATCATGATAAACAACTTCCCTTAGATGCAACCATTTTGTACTCTACCTAATAAGACCATTACATGTGCAGGGCATCAAGAGTCTTCCATATGAGCTGCACTCTCTGCCAGGATCACAAGTCAGTGAATATCTTTACTCTCTTGGCCAGAGCAAGGCAGGATAAATTTTATTCAACCAGCAAAGGTGGAACACCATTCTTCCACTAGCAACCCCCGTTAACCACCCACTACAGAGCTTCAATATGGACTATGGAGGGCACTTCAGTTAAAGTCATTTCAGTGAATCATTTCTTACAAAGGTGCAGAAGATTTGATAAACTTTGAAAAGACAACTAGATTAAGTGAAAATAATCATTAGCCTAGTTAAATACCAAAGAATACAAAGGGATTTTTTAGACGCATTAACATCAAGGCATCACCATTATCTAAAGCACATACAGCATAACAATGAATACATGTACTGTAAGAATAGAAACCTGAGTATCAAGCACCTGTTTCCGAATAACACAGCTCTAGCTCATCATATTCGCGTAGACAGTCTTCATGTAGATGAGCCATCTCAAACATAAAAGCCAAGCTTTCCTATACAGAGCCAATTAAGATAATTTAGATATGAAAAGGAAAACAATTGCCCTTGTTTATTTCATATTAACAAAATAAAATGAGGTCGTAGGAGCAAATTGAGTAGACCATGCTAGTAAAATACATTGCTTTTCAAACGAGAAACAGGAAACTCGGGAAGCAATAACTGCTAAGATCAAAGCAGACTATAATTATTGTAGCTTTCCCTTGCACCATGCTCTCATTTAGCATAGAGGCCATAATATAAAAATCTGCAAAAACCTTCAGAATGAAGAAGTTACAGAAGTTCCAAACTGGCATCAAGCGCTGCTCACTCAGCTTTCGGATCTCATCCTCGTAAAATTGGACTCGCCTATCCAATGTATTCCGGATGCACTCCATGATCTTCAATTCGAAGTCTTCCCAAAAGTTTGCTTCCGGTGCTTGTATGTCTAGTTTGCAGCACCTAGGTGAAATGTTGATTCACAACATTAGGAAGAAAAATTATGGGATTTGGCAAATATCCATCAAACCTTTGCATATACTTTTTGTATTTTGATTTGGATTGCTTCATGACATATTATGTCACTTCCAACCTCAATTATATGTTAAATTCCTCAAGTTTGCCTTCCCCCCCCCAAAATGCAAGTGAATCAGTCCTTTGAAACACAGTAACCCTATGTCTGAAACATGGGCTTAGGCAGTTTGTTTATAATTTGCTTAAAAATTTCTTAATTCCTCAAATATTAGAGCAGCATATAGCATACAAGTACACATTTAGAAGAAAAGGGGGGCACTAATTCTTCAAATCAGGAAGACAACAATTAGCTAGTACAATATGCAATGGCTTTTATGCACAAGACAACAACATGAACCATTATAAGTGATGGCATAAAAGCAGTACGGTGGATAAAAAAATACGGTCCACTATGAAGGAAAAAGGGAAAAATGAAATAGAAATAAACAAAATAAGGACCTCTGTTTACCCGACCCACCCCCCCCCCCATGTCAAATAGGAGCACTTACCCAATACAACACCAAAACCTTAAGTCCCACAAAGTAAACTAGGTTAGATGAATCTATTTTTGCCATTCCAGTCTTTTAGTGCAATATCTCCATTAATATAATCAAATTTTATACAATTTCTTATCACATCACTCTAAGTTTTTCCAGTCTACCTCCCCTTTTTTTGCATCAAACCTCAATCAACTCAGCTTTTCCCAGTATGCTTCACTTGGTCAACAATCAAAGTGTCTAAACCATCTTAATAATTATTCCCTCATCTTTTCTTCTACATGCGTAGCTTACAAAATGTTATGCATATAATAATTCATCATATGGTATTGCACCCATTTTAATATTCTTAACTTTGCAACATTTGCTTTTTACACGTGTAATTGCCCAATGTTTTAATCCATAAGCAAAGTGGGTCTAATAATTGTCTAAGAAAATTTTTCTTCTGATTTAAGAAATGCATTCCAATTGCTAAGTACTTTTGATACATTTCTTCATTTTAATTATCTTGCATTAGTCCTATGTGTGACATCATTACCGATTGCTCCATTTTCTTAAGTTACAGATAGAAGGTAATGAATTATATTGTTTCAAGGAATGCCTTAATCATCAGTTTCAACTTAGTTCATTACCTCCCCTAGATTACTATTTCATATATTTTGTTTTGATTCTCCTTGTTAAGACGACCTTAGATGCCAGAGCCTCTGTGTATAGCGCTAACTTGCTTCCATGACTGTTCTTGCTTCTCATATAACATGAACAAAGGGACCTTAGCTTGAATCCATTGTAAATTCATCTATAATTACAACAATCAGGTAACGAGTCAAATTTGACCACTAATGCACTCAATCATAATGGAAAAATCCTTGGTATTTCATCCTACACAAAAACACTAGTCATTACACTCATATATATCATTCGCATCGATATATTTTCTACTAGTTCCTTTTTAACACCCACCCTATGGCTTTCCTTGGCATCCTATTGTGTACCTTCTCCAAATCAATCAGAAGCCATATGTTTATCACTTTTCATGAACCATATGTATATCACTTTTCATGAACCTAACTTTCACCATTGAACTTCACAATAGATGTGTAGTTCTTAGTGGTCACACTTCTGGGCATAAATCCAAATCGATTATTTGACATATTCATTTCCTATTTTGGTCTTTATTCAATTACCCTTTCCTATGTTTTAATACCATGCTATTTGCTACACTATTGAATATCTTCCTTATTTTTTGTATACACCTAGCATTTTTAATTCTTAATAAATAAACTAGTTAACCAATCTACCCCATACTCATGCAAGAGTGGTCCCCTAACAATCCATCAAAAGTTCATAAGTTGAAGCAAGAAAGACAACTATATCCAGCAATAAACCCTGAGGGACGTCATTCTGGAAGATTAGGGAATTGTCTCTAAATAATACCAGCTTCTTCTTAAATACCCTAAAGCTTTAACTGCAACAAGATGTCCTCAATCAGAAGGCAAACTCAAGATACACCAATGGTATAGAAAATTTGCTTCCAATTCCCGGGTTAAGGACAAGGTAACTACCCACTCTCTAGGGCAAAAGATGAAAAGTTTTGACATTTGTGGGAAAGTAACTTTACAAGTTCACAGCATAACAGTGCCCTCACATTACCTCTACATTAATAAGGTAGGTTGAATTAAATGCCTCTAGAAGAAGTGGAGGGTATGCAAAGATTACGGGAATTGATACCAATACCAGACCAACCAAACCAAAGCATTTTTCCCTCCTAGGGAGGTCAGTGATGGATTTTTCCCCTCTATTTTGTTCATGGATCTTTCTCTTTGCCAACTCCAAAGAAGCAAAGATGAAGATCAACATTGCCGAGAAAAAATAAAATAAAATGTTAAATTATTCCATGTAGCATAAATTCTCCATAACATGACCCAAAATGTGAGAGTATTGAAATTCCAAGCATATTATTGAGGAAAGAGTAAACTGAACCTTCATTGTTAGGATAGTACAGGGTACACAAGAGGAATGAAATACCCATTGCCAGCAATAGGTATGACCTGGTATAGATCAAAGACAATTCAAAGATGCTCAACATTTGAGAAAGTATGAAATGCAGGCTACATTCCTCAAAAATTATTGACTAAGCATGCACAAGACCTTCGGCAGCCACAGAAGAGGAAGAAGGTTAGACCTAGCATGATGGGCTGCCATATTCAATCACAACTCACAGTACATGCACAAGCTCACCTTTCTCGTTTCTTTGAGCTGAATTCAACTTCCAATTTGGCATATACTTTTTTTGCCATCTTGGTAGCCTGGTCATTGTTTGGATGAGCTCTATTCACAAATACAATGAACCACTCCCGCTCATCATTTTGAACAATCAACTTGAGCCGTGGTTTAAGAATGGTTTTAAACTCATCAAGATCCTGTGCAAGGGGGCAGATGTGTAAAGGAACAAGCAAATAAACAAAGGAAATAAAGTTTGATAAACCCCAAGAGAGGTTCAGAAAGAATATGTACACAATAATTTCTGTTTACCCTAGATAGCCAAACATCTCTATAGTATATACCAAACTTCACATGCATCCTTTCCTTAAAATTGTCAAACTTAACAAAATTTAGTTTTGGCTCGAATGACAAATTACATAAGCTATTTCGTTTTCCTACATCCTTTCTTTCATGCTCATGTGTATAGTTAACAACTATATAACACAAAAAATGAAAAAAAAAAAGATAAATAAAAAATAAAAAGATTTGTAATTCACATGTGATTTACTAGTTAAACATGTGGTTTATTAGTTAAGTTTGCCAGAGCTCATCTTTCTGAGATGCGGTTGCAAGATCAAACTTGCCTCTTTCATCTTAATCATGTTATTTAACAAAGAAGAAGTCACCAGACTTTTGTCAAAGGCATGATACAGGATATGTCTTTTAATTGATTAGTCATGTTCATAGATGTTTTTCTGAAAAATAAGTGAGAAGAAATTTGAAGAAGAATTCCTGGAGGTGGCCTTGGCAATATACAACCGGTGGGAAAGGCATTTAGAAGACCACTAAAGAACAATAGCTCAAACAAATGCTGGCATGGAAATGTGCACGGTGAAAACCACTTATGGACAAAAACTCTATCATTTCAAGAGAATCATTGTCATGCTTCTTTGATACAATATGCTAGAGCTTCATTGCATCAAAAGCACATTCCTTCATATCATTACATAAGGAACACCAAACACCCAATAGCAAGTGGCAAATTAACCCCACAGTTTTTTTTAAAAAATTTTCCCTGGGACCCAACTCCTAGTATAGGTTTGTTGATACGAGTATTACTTTCTATTCCACTTTAGAACAAGGCCAGTGAAAAAAAACCACCCAGATAACACAAGTGAACCATCAGCATGGCCTCAGCCACCCAAGTTTGCCATCATATCTCCTCTTTTTTGAAGATATCCCTGTCCAAACCTCTATTAAAAGCAGTCATATGGCGTAAGCATACAGGTGACTTGCTTGGCAAAACTATGCGGTGCAGATTTCCACCCCGACCTTACAGAGGATTTCCAATGAAGAAAACTTCAGATTCCAGTGCTTTACATTTGCCATAGAACAGGACAGCAGCTGATGGAGAACAAGCTGGGCTTGGATATCTTTTCCCTATTTGAGGTCAGTACAGCAGCTATTCAAGGAATGTCAGAAAAAGCAACAGTCACTCAATGCTTCCTTTTGATTAATCATAGAATTAAATCCTTCCTTTTGATTATTCATCATCAAGCTTAAGTAACATTTCCCCTCAGGTTTCAGATATAGAAATCATTAGCTTGAAAATGCAGCTAAGAAAATTATGCCAATAATGTTTAAGTACAACAAAACAACAGAAAAGGACAAAATATACTTTAGCGAAGAAAAACTTAAAGAACACAGTGGCCATTAAAAACATTTGGCATCAAAGATGGAGAGAAAGACATATACAAGCACATAGGAAAAAAAAAACAAAACTACTCAAAAAAAGGGCAACACGGTGGAGACTATGGGTAGGTTTGTCTCAAAAAAGAAATACATAAAATTGAGATGACATACATTAAACTAAAACCAAAAAGAAAGCCAAAATCAAGAGTCCCTAATGAGAAAGGTCAAAGTGTACAAGAAAATCAACTATGAATTAGAAAAAGATAAAATGGACAATTTAAAGCATCTCATGTTTACTTCTTGGAGTTTGAAATGCTTAAGAGATGATAAGGCAGTAGACTTAAATAATATGTAACTATAAAACCAAAATGGGAAGCCAAATGTATGAGGCATCCCATATTGCATAACAATACTCCAGCAATGAAGAGAGGTATTTTTGTAGTCTAAAACAATAACTTTCAAGATGCAATAGAGTAACCTGACTGTGAGGTCGAGGCTATAAAAACTTTTAAGTACCAATTTAATAAAAGAAATAAATATTCTTTGAAAAATGACAGTACTCTAGTAACAGTTGGATATGAGGGATATATTAAAAATTGATTTATTTATTATGAAAATGACTTGAAGATGTGCGAAACTGAAGTTCAAAAAGATTAAGCCAATACCATGATGTCAGAAAACCCATTTTGTTTTATCTCATGAAGATCACTAAAAGACACCGTATCTCTCATCTAGGAATAATAGACGCCTCCTTCAGGGTGGTTTTGTCGATGTTCGACATATGCAGGGCATAGACACACTTCAACATATGTCAAAATATTTTATTTGTTGTTATAAATCAATATGCTAGGGACATGTCAAGGCATAAATGGAATAGATTAAGGCTATTTTCTTCTTTTTTAAAGCAAGAAGAAAGATTATGGAATGAAATATCGGCCGATAGTTTAGTATAGGGCTACCTGATATCTATATTGTTTTAATACCATGGCAAACTCACGATGTGTTGCCATATTAGTGATATAACACGATATATCAGCCAATACAACTATGACCAATACCAATACAGGTGCGACTGATATCGATATTGATATTTTTATCCATGAACAGGATATTTAACAAAATTAGTAGTTTGTAATTAGCAAAAATAGAGAATATAAAGATAAGATGAAAGAATCTAGCACTACTAGTTTCCACCCACAATCAAATAGAGGGAGAAATACATGACACAAAAAGCGACTAGCAGTAAAATAAGCTCATGAGGATTGCTAATGATAGAAATGAGGTACTTGCCTAGTGTTAGAATTCAAACTAAGTCATGTAAATTTTTACATAATTTTTATTGCATTCTTAAATTATTCTAGAAATTTAGGTGAATTTAGTTTGACTTTTATAATTATAGAAAATTTAGATATCCCACAATAAAAGTTGGGGGCTTTTAATATATATTAATGCCATAAGTCAAAATGCCCAAAACCCTCTATACGGGGGAATAAATTTAAGAAATCTTCTTTCATATCAAATTGTTATCAGTTACTATTGATCACTTGTTCGTGTTTTTGCACTTTCAACTAACAATTTACGTTTGATATTCTCAACATTCTATGCTTTTTTGTGATTACATCCCAGGATTGACTCTCACACTTAAGTGTGCTCGAGGATAATGTGGTTGGCATCCGGCTCCCAATTGGAACGAAGACGTTGTATGGTTTTGTCGCTATAAAATCTAAACTGTGACAACTAGAAGCAAAGCCTGACTTAGAAGAGAAGTAATAAAAAAGACCTATATTTTGAAAAAAAAACTCATACAATGGGATAGTAATGACCTAAGTGACACCACAGTGACTACTCAAACAACTCCTACTGTTCATCCGCCTGTAGTAACTTGTCTTAAAATGCTTAAGAGAAGGGTGATTGAGCTAGAAGCCCAAGACGAATCTTTTGATAGAATGGAAAGATAGGTGGGTAGCCTCGTCGGCCAATTGAGATCTCTTAAAAAGGTGAACAAGAAGCTAATTGAAAATGTAACATCCCGATATTCCATTTTAGGTCAATTGAACGCATGATCAAAAATGATCATTAATTGGAGTAATTAATGCGTTGGTGATATTTTTTGGAGCTGATAATTGACAGTTGGGCAGGAGCTAATGCCCTGGTGGTCATAGACGAATTGATTTGAGAAGTTGGCTCGGGGTATTTTGGTAATTTCCACATCAATAAATTTTTATTTTGTTGCATAATTTATTAGTTAGAAATAATTTTGGTAATTAAATATTCATTTTGTGTGATGCATGATTGTGATTTAAACAAATTATATTTGAGGGCAAAAGTGGAAATAATTAAAATGCTAAATTCCCTTGGAAACCCTAATAGAAGCCTAGGTGCCTCTTGTTATAACCTAGCTGCCACACTTGGAGTAATCAAAGATTGTTTGCCAAGTGAATTATAACCTAAATTAAAAGGGAATTTCAGCTGAATAGGGAGGGGGAAGGATCGAGCTCTATACGGAAGTGTTTGGGGAAACAAAACAAAGAGGGGGAAGAATGATTCACTAACCTAGCCGCCCCTCTTGTATGCATTGTTAAACCGAAATTTTGAGTAGGCAGCTTTAGGGCAAGAGGAAAAACGGAACCATGTGGGGAGGTAAAATTTAGAAGCCTTTGCTATAATTTTGAGTGGAGAAAAGACAAGGGAAAACCCTAGCACTCTTCCTAACCCTAGACTTGTATTTTATAATAGCCTAAGGAATTCTTCACTTTTGTCTTCCGTTCTCCATTTGGTGCTGCCACCTTGAAGAGAGAAAAGAGAGAGAAAGTAGCGAGAAGAAGGAGGTTGTTCGTGTGAAGCAAAAAAGAATAAGAGATCCAACCGAAGCATGTAACCTATCAATTTTCTTTGAAATATCCAAGTCCTCTAGATTTATTCATGTACCATTTTCTTCATGTTGTTAATCACAAGTTTTCATGAGAAATTATAGTATAAGTAAAGAGAAGATAATACATGCATGTTTGATAAAGTTTTGTAATGATTTAAGCCTATTTTGGTACAGTGTTTGACTAGCGTTCAAGCCAAAATTCAAATGCCACTCACATTTCTGGTTAGCGTTTGAATAGTATTTGAATGCGATTGTAGGAATGGCTAGATTCGTGTATTAATCGCTTTATATGATGTTAGTGTAGATATGTTAATTAATAATATGATTGTAGAAATGCATTATACGATTAATTATTGTTGGATTATGTCGTAATGGTTGTTTATGACTTGATTCGACCTGGCGTTTGATTGGCGTAAGAACCGCATTCAAAAGCCAGCACCTGTATTGAAGTAAATCTATAAATCTACTTGCGTGATTACTTTATTTTACTAATATGCAGTGGTTAGTATATTATAGAAGACCTTAGTGGCACATAATATGAATTATATTGTAATTGCACTTCATTTCGATGAAGATTATAGTCGACATTTGAGTGCCATGAGAGGCCACATTCGACGCCAATCCTGGCTTGGGGCAATTTCAAAACTTTTATAAATTCTGAGTTGTAGTGATATATCATTGGGGCTTATTATATCTATTTAATTGCCTTAGAAGGAGAGAGGGTAGTTCAAATGGACTTTAAGCTAGTTCTTGAGAATTAGATTTTGGCGTTAATTAAACTAACATCTGAGCATGCATTCGAATGTTAATTTCAAGAGTTTGACCCAAATCTTAGGCATGAGACCTGAGATGATAAATTCCAAGGTTAAGTTTAGAGGACCTTAGTAGACTTACCGAGGGTGCCATGGGTTAAATAATTGAGGGTATTCAATGATTTCCCTAGTCCTTTCCCATTTATGAGTTTTGTTTGTGTTGCCTCTGATTGTGTACCATGTTGGTATTTATGGTCGGGTAAAGAAGATTATCTTAAAACACTACAATCTTAAGGAATATAAAACCTGCAAAACCTTAGTGTAGTCTATAGTTGTTTAATATCTATTCCATATTCTAGTAAATTGAGGTCTATTGTTTTCATGGGGGATACTTTTAGCTATGTGAATATCATGTGATATTGAGAGATATCATAGCGAAAGACATTGGGTTTGACAAATTGAGAAGTCTTGAGAGATTCTAGCACACCCTGTGTCAATGTGGAGCTGTCGAGGAGCGACTTGTTGGAGATTCTAACATACCCTACATCGGTATGAAATCCAAAGAAATTCTAGCACACACCAAGTCGGTGTAGAGTTTCAAAGAAGCAAGGGAGATTCTAGCACCCTATGCCATTATGAAGTCACAGGAGATTCTAGCATACCTTGCATAGGTATGGAATTTTTAAAGAGCATTTTGTTGGAGATTCTTGCACACCCTATATCAGTGTGAAATCTTAGGAGATTCTAGCACATCCCACATTGATGCGGAGTCTAGAGAGACCATTCATTGTCACATGTCAAACTTGTGAGTGTTAGAATACCTCGTGTGACATACTCAACTGATAAGGGTGATAACACATGTCCTTTAGTTTATAATGGCAAAATAAAATGCATGGAGATTGTTGTAATAACTCAATATTGTAGAGACCTCTATTAAGATGGGTTCAATGGAACATATATTGTTATTGAGATTTGGATTTGGAGAATCTATGTTTTTGTTGATATTTGAATTTAGTAAAATTCGCATGTTAATGATCTATGGGATCATGATCGAGTCATGTTATGACTAGTTGCAAAGTCTTGGGTCATGTTGTTGTTGAGCATCATTATTACTACTATTGTTTTATGCCAATTGATATTGACTAACCAATGATATTCAACATTATTGTTATTATCATGTTAATGATTACTGTTGCTTGCTAAACGTTTAACTCATTCATTGAATTTTCTTGACTCTATATTAGAGCAAGATGATTAGCACTAACTAGAGATCATTTTAGCAATAGTGTTTTCAAGTTAAGGATGGTAGAGCCTAGATGCATTTTTATTTTTCGAGTGGAATTTTATTTACATTTCTAGACATGGATATTCTGGGGACTATTTTTGGGTCTTATTTTGAGTATATCATGAACATTAGTGTTACCACAGAGTTTGTGAAAAGCTTGCATGACTTTATTGATGTTTAAATTGACAAGGCATTATAGTTATGCTATGGATTTTTGGAGATGGTGTGACGATTCGGACTGCGATTGTTAGCCAGCTCTAGGTCGCTACAGAGGATGTCCATGACTTAAGAGTGTTACAAAAAAGAAAATGTTGAGCTCACCGATAAGGTAAGCCTTGTTTGCACTACAGTGACTAATGGTAGTGCCTTCAGTAATGGCAGAATTAAGACTACAGAACCTTGCTCATACAGTGACATGCGAGATTCGATGAAACTTAACAACTTTATATTCAATCTGAAATAGTACTTTAAGGTTACAAAGATGGATTCAAATGAGACCAAGGTTTACATAGCAACAATATATCCGACTGGTGATGCCAAACAGTGATGATGCACCAAATATGAGGAAATTGCCTAGAGAACATTGAGCAATGACTCATGGAAAGTTTTCAAAAGAGAACCGATGACACAGTTCTACTCTAAAAATACTAAATTCATAGGACAAAAGAAGCTAAAAACAAATAAGCACACTAGGACAATCAGAGACTACATCAAAGCATTCTAGGCATGCATTTTAGATATCAAAGATATATCTAACAAGGATCATCTCTTTCATTTTATTAATAATTTGTAGCCATAGGCTCAATCGAAGTTATTTAGACAACAGGTGTAAAATTTGACTTTTGTCAATCAATCGACAAATTTAAATAAACATCTTAAAGGATGGAAGAGAAATAAAAAACAAATAAAAAAAATAAACAAAGTAAACCCTAAAAAGAGAAGAGAGTAGGGAGGGAAAAAGGGCGAAGATCGGCAAAACTGTAAAAACTGCAAGTGCCGAATGAAATGGAGGCTTAGAAATGAAGTTCATCACAATAATCCAAGTGGCATAATAGGGACCATCAGATGAAGGCTAGGGGGAAGAAGTGGCAGACAGAGTGGTAGCCACAGCAACAAGAATGCATAAATAGGAGAGAGAGATCATCAACAACATCCATGTGGAGGGTCCCTAGTTGTCAGATGGAGGACTGGTGGACCGTGGTTTTGTTCAGAAGGCTCATCACTATCGTCCACGTGGAGAAGCACCAACCATCAGATGGAAGAAGTGATGGACTGTAGGTTGTTGCGCTAGCTCAGATGAAGCATGCCAAGCATGTGACTTTCATCCTTAGCAAGGGACACATGACAAGCACCTTGCACATGCAAGAGTTCTAGTAAGTTGTTAGTAGTTATAACCACTTTAGCTACACAGTTTTTGTTCAATTAAAAAGTATTTGATTATAATGATTAGGGAGCTTTTATTGACGCAATATAAATAGGAGAATGTAATAGAATCAATCAAACAATAAAGTACCTTTGAGTGGTTTAATTGGAAATCTCTTCCTTCTCAAATTGGGAATTCTATCCTTTTTCCACTATTTTTCTGAAAATTTTTCATCATTCTCTCTATCCATTCTCTTCGATATTCTTGTAAGAAAATCAACATAAGAACTAAATTGAGTCCTTACAAATTGGTATTAGAGACAAAAAAATAACAAAGGAAACTCGAATGAACCAACTAATCAAATCGGTGGCCATAGGAAACCAAAGGCTTGATACTTTAGAGCAAAATAACAACCACTGTACGGAGTAGCTTGAGCTTAGTATAACTTGGCTCACAAAATAAATGAGGCACTTATTCAATTTGTACCAAAGGTTTTCAGCTAACCCATAGGCCGCTCTACCCCTGCTCAAACTAGCAGTTGGGTTTATAAGGTCTGTCGGGTAATCGCAAGTTAACTTTCACCGAACTGTCAAGAATGATTTTCTAAGGTCTGACGATGAGAACCCAAGCAGTTGGGTTTATAAGGCAAGGCAATTCTCTTGGCTCCACCAAACCCTCGAAAATCAAAGTATGGTTGTTTGACTTGTTTTACACAGAGAAGGAAGCCCGGATTTGGTTCCTAGGAGCGAAAGACTTTGAAGATTGGGAGATATTGCCCAAGCTCTATTCGTCTGGTTTAGGAACTTAGCTTATGACAATCCCATGGATTATTACAGAGAATGAGGCAAACAGGGAGCATAACCAAGTATAAGACCTAGTTTGAGGTCATCATAAATCGGCTGAGCAATGTCCCGTCTCAAACGAAATAAAATCGTTTTTTAAGAGACTTGAAGAATGAGATTCATTATCCCGTAAAGCCTTCATTAGGCTTTAGGAATGCCTTGAACTCAAGAGGAGTTTGTTATGAATTGGAAAAAAGCTAATCAGGATCAAACTGTCTTGACTGAAGACCGTATACATCAACACTCCCTGTTCAGAGCAACTAGCTGATCAAGAGCCGCTAACAAGCTAAAGATGATAGTCCACCGGATCACACCTAAAAGATGAAGGTGAGAAGAAAACAAGGAGTATGTTACACATGCAATGAAAAGTGGAATTTAAGGCACAAATGCGCCAAACCCGACTCTTCTGATTAGAAGCGACCGAAACAAAGGAGACAAACCTCAAGCGAGACCTTAAAGAGCTTCTACCTCAAGAAATTGACCCTAGTCACTAATCATTTGCAAAGATCTCACTGCACGCAATTACTAAAGCCCCCCGCTACAAAACCATAAATGCAACCGGAAAAATAGTATGTCAAGGGCAGTCCTAATTGACTCAGGAAATACCCACAACTTCTTTAGTGCTAGTTTGGCCTGAAGGACGAAGTAAAGAAGGTCAAAACTAACCAAGGTGTGAGTCCGAATTGCCAATGGTGAAATAATGCAAGGGGAGGGACCTAGCGAATACGTGACTTTGGAAGTGCAAAATCACCAATTCAAGGCCAATTTTCTTATTTTAGGCTTGTGTGGGTGCAATGCAGTTTTAAGGGTATAATGATTGTCTACCAAAAGACTTATCACCTAGAATTTCTTAACCCTTCAAATGGAGTTCTAAGACAAGGGATGGATGGTGCAGCTGCATGGATTAAAGAAATAAGAAGATATTATGCAGGAGGGTAGTACGTGGCCATGAACTCTGGTTTGAGAAAACAAGGGAGCAGTGTTAGAACTTTTAGACAGCTCTAAATCAGGAGCAAAACCAGACTTACAAGAAAAGGTAATTAACTTATTCAGGCCATTCAAACAAGTTCTTCTGGCACCGAGGAGGTTGCCTCTAAACAGGGTAGGGAATACTAGATTGTGCTCAAGAATAACTCCTGACCAATTAGTGCAAGGCCCCACCATTACCCATACTACCACAAAAGAAATTGAGAAATTGGTATAAGACTTGTCAGAATCAAGGCTTATCAGAACCAGTCAGAGTTCATACTCATTACCGATTCTATTGATAAAGAAGGCAAATGGAAGTTGGCAAATGTGCATGGATTATCAAGCCCTAAACAACGAAACGATTAAAAATAAGTTTCCCATTCCAGTCATTGATGAGTTAATATATAAATTATATGGAGCCACTATTTTTTTGAAACTTGACTTAAGGTCGAGGTATCATTAAATTTGAATGAGGAAATCAAACATTTCAGAAACTGCATTCTCGAGTCACAAGAGACACTACGAGTTCCTTGTAATTCCATTCGGCTTGACCAATGCTCCGACTATAAATTTCAATTTTGTGGATATAAAATTTGGACCATGACACCTATCCCCTATCTGTCCTCTAACAATACATTTATCTTCATGCGTCTTCTAAACTGAACCCTAACCTCATTATTAGTTCTCTTTTATTTTATGAAATTTTTTATGCATGCCCTAGATCTAAATGTTAAATCATTGCTGGAATACTTTCCTTGGTCTGTTTTTGCCCTAGCTATCTCATTCTCTCTATGGATGAAAGGGTCTTTGAGTCTTATGTTATGCCCTCTCTCTCTCTCTCTCCCTCTGTGTGTGTGTGTGCGTGTGTGTCTGATGAATTATAGTTGATGTTTGGTTGATTGGACAGTAAAAGAGCATGACTATTTGTTTGTTTTTCTTCTCACTTCTTTTTCCCTTTTTTTTCCATGAACATTAACAATTACGAGTGAGAGACCTTTGACCTGTTTGGGGAGAGATTAAGGTTTCTTTACTGTAGGACTATTGAATGTCCCTGGCAATGTGCTTGTTTAGGAACTTTTCCCCACAATTAAATATGTTGGACCATTAGAAATTGTAAAGTATTGATTGCTATTTATATTTAAATACAACTGAAAAATATTATTATTTCATTAATTATATTTATACTTATAAAAGACAATTTTAGTAATCGTGTTGTGTCCTAATTTTAAAAAAAAATAGTGTGTCACTATGTTGGTGTCATATCATATTCTCATATCCATGTCATGCCTCTTAATAATCTCCTGAGAAGATTAATGAAAAGTTCAAAGGAAAAAAAGAAGAGGCACAAATACACCTTTTCTTTATTTATCTAAAGAAAGCTCAGACTATTTAGAGAAAGACTGCCCCTTTTTAACCATGAGATGAGTACGTAGTAAGTAGTACCCTAGTAGGTACATACACATATGGAGCCATCAAGGACATGGAAGGGTAATGATAATCAATAGGACCACAGGACTTATCCAATTACAATAGTTTCATGCCAACAGTTGGCTTTGCATCTGCCAATTTAAGGTAAGTGAGAAGGATTTGGTGATAGGAAAAGAGGTCGACACCCAAAAAGACTTGCAGCGATGCAGAAAAAACAATTAGAGGATATTCTATAGCATTTACCTGGAAAGAAAATTCATGTGGAAGTCATCAACTGTGATAATGTCCATTCATAAGTAGAAAAGAAAGAGGATGGAAAAAGAGGGGTTGTGATCAAATTGGTAGGGTGCACTCCTGACCCAACTCGAACATAAAAAATAGCATGATTTACTCAACCACAACCTAACCCTAATTTGATACTTCCACCTGTACACAACAAAAAATTTACACATTAACTTTGTGTTCCAATTTGTTCATCTAAGTTTCACACACTAAGTTTCAATCTTAGCAAAAAAGAAAGTCATTTTTGTTCTTGGTAAACTACTTAACCGAGTGTCTTTTAATTACAAAAAAATTGGGGTTGAAGCAAAGTCAATACAAGGGACCGATGTATCTAGATAGTGACAATTTTTTATTTTCAGCGCAAAAGTGTGCAAAGATTACCAGTTAGTGACTAGTCAGTTCTAATCAACCGAGCAGATACGCAAGCCATACTCTGAATGCAAACCACTTGAAAATCTGGTTGGTTGAAGATCACACTAAAAAATTACAACCATATAATGTAACCTGGAGAATAGAAGGGTCATAAGGACCTAAAAGAGAGAAATATTGACAGTACAGAGCATAAACAGTGAGCTTCATGTTCATGTTCACAAGAATGATGCTGCATCTAAGCAAGAAATTATAGATGCGTTGATATTAGTTAAAAATACCTCCACCATACTGACAATACAGGCATTTAGAAACAACCAAAATTAACTAATATTATCTATAATGAAGATCATGGATCAACTCAAGATCTAGACTGAATAGATACATGTGATGTTCCAAAGATTAGAATTCCAACCTCACAAGTAACAAGAACCACAATAGCATATGGTTCTCGGAACCAAAAAAGCAATTGCTCCTGTGGATATCGACTCCGAAGCCTTGCATCTGTGGTTAATATATATTCAGCTGACAGGTTCTCAACAAATACAGGATTGCGAGTCTTATTATTTAAGGAAGCCCTCCTGAAAGGTAACCGCCCTTCAAATCCATTCTTGACAGTCGGCCACAAATCACTAACATCTTCAACTGGAAAGAAGTTTATGGTAGTTTAGTATGTATAGTGTAAATGACAACTGCTAAGTAATATAGTTGCAATAGGGAAGACAAGCTCAGACAGAAAAAGCACTATTTCATTCCGGGCATATAATGAAAATACCAAGTCATCATCCAAGTGTTGCCAAAAACAAACAAAAAACATATTTATTCCAACTAATCTGTTTATTCCAGGGAATATATTGAAAATACTAAGTCATCAACCGAGTGATGCAAAAACAATCAAACAAGATCTCTATTCACAATTTTTTACCACTCCAGGTTTGCAAAGACACCTCCAACAATTCTTATAGCCACAGTGCTTTCTCATACACAACCAGTTCCTACTCAACCACCCACATAAAACTTCAATAGATGTTTATATTGTGCTGCCCGAGCAAGTTTTAGTTGACCGATTCCTAACGAGCAAAGTGCTGCAATATTAACAACTAAAGGCCACAAAAGCAGGCTAGATAGTCAGCCAGAAGCATAACACCATGTCAGTGCCAGATATAATATCAAAGATCCAAGGTTTTTCACCATGATGCAGAGAAATTTGTTTTCTGCTCCCAACATTTGCAGACCACATTTTTTTTTTTTTGGCAAACCTCTATGACTAAGTTTTTGAGTCTTTAAATGAGGCTGACAGAATGAATCCTGATTCAGTTTGTTTTTTTTTAACCAAGGGGATAACAGATGCTTTAAAAGACATAGATGGTGACAAAAAAATAAGACCTTATGATTTATGGCGGCTTTTTATTTTCAGCAGAATTGGAGTATGGTAAAGGAGTGTATCCGGAAAGTTTTTTGACGAGTTTCATTTACCAGGCAAATCTTTTACCTTGTTGTATGCTACTTTGATTCTCTTAATCAGATGAAATTAAAAGCCACCAGTATATTAGAGTATCACCCTAGTGACTTGGTGGTATGTCATACAAATCAGTGGCTAAAGTACTTGTCAGAAGGCTTAAAAAGGTTATAAAAAAACCAATTTCAGAGTTGTAGCATGTTGTGTGACTTTCATTGCTGGTAAGCAGGATGCCTCGCTCATTGTAAATGAGTGTATTAATGCACATCTGAAATTCAATCAGCAGGGTGCCGTTTTCAAATTTGAAATTGAGAAACTCTTGATCATATGGACTTGAACTTTTCCATTTTATTCGTTGGTCAAAATCCATGCTTAAATTCTCAATTCCTATAAATGGGGAGCATAAGACTGTGTATGTTTTCTTAGAGTTCTTTTACAAATTCATCCACTATCACCTGGTTCACCTCTTTGTTTGTTTGTTTGTTTGTTTTTTCAGTATGCATATAAACTTTTATTCACCAGCAATTAAGGTGAGATAGAACCTATCTTAAGGAACTTGGGGATAATAGCAAAGCTGTTTTCAGCCTTTAGGCCCTTTACATATTTAACTATACGAAATCTAAGCCAGGCAAGCAATGCAAAGCTAGACAAACCCAGACAAAGTCCAACGAATCCAAGCAGAGTCAACTCAAGCTTGAGCCTGCCTTTCGGTCAATCAAGATTGGTAGTCTAAGCAACCTTCCTTGAAAAAAGCATGAGGGAACCGTCAGGAAATAAGTCGTATCGGGAGAGGAGTAGAAGACACACGGTATGAGCTTTTGAAAAAGCAAGCTAGCAAGTCTTCCGGTCACTAATCTTCCATCGCTAGCAAGCCCAACCGGATCTTCTTTCTCTGGTTTCAAAACCCCAACTGCAAAACAAGCAAGGCAGCTTCGGAAATGGTAGTAGCTTCAAAGGAATTTGTAGCATGTCTTGAATAGGAAAGCATTCAACATGTATGAACAACCTCTTTTATTCATTCTTATTGTAGTAGTTCCAATTAAATCTATGTGAAGAGCTGCAGAAAGTTGTTTTGGGATTAGTTTCAAGGTTGGAAAAATGATGGAGAGGAAACTCTATTACTAGGTTTCACCTAATGTTTGCAGATGAAACTAATTTCTGCAATGCAACTAATTCAGATCTTCTGTTACTGCATTCTGCTGGCATGATGTTCAGGCCTAAAGATGAATTTGAGAAAATCTGAGCTGCTTTGTTGGTCATGCAGTTGACTAAGGAGCTGGTCGAGATTTTTGGGTTTGATTTGGCTTCATCTCTTCCTTTTAAGTTTGAAAGGTAAAGAGTTTCTAGTCTAGGATCCAGTTATTGAGAAGTTTCAGAAGCAATATTTCCATGGAAGTAATAATATCTCTCAAACTGTGGCAAACTTATGTTAGCAGAAGGCACCTACCTCCATCTTTCCTAGATAGTTTCTGTCTGTGTTCCCCATGCCTTGCTCAGTTTCTGCTGAAAATCGAGGAACTTGTGACAAATTCTTTTGTGGGTTGACATTGACAATTGTCACAAACTTATTTTAATAAAACAGAATGTCATTTTGTGATTCAAGAATGGGGTTGGGTTGGTGTGAAAGATTTTGAAATCATCAATGAAACATTATTGATAAATTGGATTTGGAGATTCATTGAGGAGAAAACAGCTCTCTAGAGGGCTGTAATTGAGGCTAAATATGCCCGTCACCACCATGAATGGTTTCCAAAACGGATATTTACAAGCTATGAGATCTTTCTTTGCAAGCAGTTAATCGATTGTCAGGGCAACTTTCAGAAGTCATTCAACATGAAGGCAAGAAATGGTTTGCCTATCAGTTTTTGGAAAGTTGGTGGACTTATGGCATGGATTGGAACATAAAATTTGGAATGTGTTGAAAGTTGCTAAAAATCATGATATTGCTGAGCTGATAATTAGACGATACAGCAACAACAAAATCTTAAGTTCTACTAAATAGGTCAGCCATATAAATCAGTTTTAGTCATTCCACTCGATTCAGTGCGATATCTTATTAAAGTAGAGTAATTTTAAATCACTTTTTATCACCTCACTCCAAATATTTCTTGGTCTACCTCTCTCCTGCTTCCCTCGAACCACAACTAATTTAAATTTTCTCATAGTTGCTCCATTGGCTCATGCTTTAAGCGTCTGAACCACTAGTAAATCACAATCCCCTGTCAGGGATTGTGCTAATTCATTCAAGGCTCAACAAAGGATAATTTCAGGATTTCTGCAGTAGCTTAATCTCCTAGGCAGCAGGTTGAAGATAGATCGAGATGAAGCTAATCCCTAATTGAAATGGGCTGTTCTTTCCTAAAAGAAAGGGGGAGGTCGTTCTCTGTTGCCTCTTAGGATTTTTGCTTAGAAACAATTATTGAGGAAATATCCCATGGAACATTTCTTGGAAATTTGTTGCTCCTTGAAGGGTTTCATTTTTCAATAGGAAAGCTTCAAGGGAATTTAATCCAAAGTTGGATAGATTTAAGAAAGATGCTTCAATCTTAGCAAACTGATGTGTTTCGTGTAAACGGAGCAAGGAGTTTCTCAACCATTTATTCTTGCATAATGGCATCTCTGGCACTTCAGGTTGCTGCTAGGAATCTGTCAGTATTCAGTGGCATCAAGATGAGTTAGATCATAGTCACCCACATGGGAGGGGTCCAGCAAGAAATGATGTAAAGAAATGCATATTCCTCTTATTCCTTTGGCAATTTTCTGGTTTATCTGTTGGAGAGTTATTCTTTATGGAGGAGCCTTTGAAGGCTTTAAACTTCTGGCTAGGTAGTTTTAGGTTTCACTTTGGCTACCTGGTTCGAGGATATTTCTTTAGGGAGTCAGCAAGGACTGTTTTGCCATTTTCAGGTATTTCCTTGGCATCTATAAATAAATTGATTCTACCTGACTGGGGGAACTATGAGAGGAACCAATGAGCCTATTAACAAAACATAAACATCAATGATCTAGTCCTTTTGTTTTCTCAGTAATGGATTAGCCTAATGAACACATTACATACAAGATGAAGTCCATGGTGTGCATTTCCTACAGGTGGCATCGTAGGATGATATGTGGAACTAGAAGAGTTACCACAACAAAATTTGCACAAAAAGATCAAGGATTTAGATCTGGATGATTGAATTATGTGAAATAACAACTTCAATATGTATAAATGCAAAAAAAAAAGATGAAAAACTGGACTCATGGTCCATAAATTTCTAGAAGCAAAAAATACCTACTTAGAATCAATTACCCCTGCAGAATAGAATGGTAAGATGGCACACAAAGGGTTAAAAAATGGCTCATTAAAATCAGCTGCATCTCGAGAGTAAATGCATCTGAAAATGAAAAGAAAATCTTCAAGAACAGCTAAAAAAAGTCAGCAACGTAACATCAAAATGTTAAGCAAGTGAAACAATGCATGTGGAAAAGAAGCATAAGAAGAAGATCCAAATGGATAAGTATAATGACTTAAAATATAAAGTTGTTTCTCATCTACAGAAGAACTTTAAAATACAGTGTTTTCCACAAAACATTTTAGTAAGGTAGAAATAGCCCCTAATGGGATAAGATAAGTAGTAAGGACCTTCAATTTTTGGACATTTTCAGTGGATGCAAAATACTGAGCCAAAAAACATTGATGTCAGAAGCAATGCAAGGTGAAAAGCAGAATTAAGAAGACAATGGCTGTAAATAATTCTTTTGAGGATGTTGGAGATTATTCTTCCAGCCATCTGCATAGATAAGTACTTATGGTTTTGAGTCTAACAAACTTCATGAAGGCCTAAATGATAACATAAAGACACAGTTACACATGACCTTACAATATACTGTAACTTTGCCACCCGTGAAAAATCGGTCAGATGAGGAAGCATATATAATACCTCCTTGTCTAGTTCCCTTTCATTAAAGGAGAGCCTAGGTGGCTCTTAAACGAATTTGTTGAGTGAACTGGATAAACAGTAGCCACGGGAAACAGTATATGCCTGATATATTGATTGCAATATGAGCTAAGGATGCTTGATTACATGAATGGTTTTGGTCTATACATCCAGTCAAGAGACATGGAGAAGTTGAAGGTACAAAAATCTCCAAAAAGACTTGCTGGATGCTACACTCTATCCATATGTTTTTATTGGTTTACAGGGCTAATAACAAGCAAAGGAGAAGGGCTGGGACTCAAACCCGCATTAAACATGGATCTGCAGGATCAAACACCAATTGAGCTCCTTACAGCTCGCATTTATCCATATTTGGCGCAACTTGGATATACATAAATGCAATATCTTTTGGTGATGGAGAAAATCCACTTCAGAATAATTAGGAAGTGGATGTTAGCTTTCTGGAAAAGAGCTCATTTTATTTTATTTGATTATCATTCCTTGCACCTGGTTAATTTTGTAAATCACATGCTTCAAAGATATATATGTCAAGTGTAAAGGAAGACATCCCCTTATAATATTTGAATAAAGCAATCTTCATTCAGGGAAAAAGAAAATGACCAAGTGACTTGCAATAATTGTATTTAATTGGAAGAACAACTTCAACCCCTTCAGTGTGATTTCTTTGTCCGGGACAATTGGTTCAGTTTCTTTGATCTTTCAAAGTAGGTTCGCTCAAGCAGATTCTTATGAACTACATTAAGGAACCAACCAAGTATGCCTCATTAAGTGAATTACTTGCAGTCATGTGTTACGGGTCTCATCGCAACGGATTTGACGGCACCACCAACCCAGCCAAGACCCCGAAGAAGCTCCCGTCCAGTACAAGTCCCTCGGAAATACCATGACTACATAGAGTTATTTTTTTAGTTATCATACTAGTATATAGCTACATATGGTTATTGTCATGTTAGTGGGTATATAGATGGTTATAGGAGCATATGGGCTGTTAGCCCTCAAACTAGTATTCTTATTCTGTTTACAGACACTCACACGTGCTTATTCTATTTTTCATGCCATGTACTCAAGATATAGAGGCTTGGAACTGATTACAGAAGCAGACTGTTACTACTCTATTCTGTCTTCTTTTCTCTACCTCCTCTATTCTCACGTCAATCTTCTTTTTCCCCCGAGTATTTCCCCTTCCGTTCTCGTCTTCTCCCTCACCCAGAACTCTTCCCTTCCCTGCCCTTCCCTGCAAGCGACAACGCTGAAGGCCCGAACGCATCATTTTGGTGCTCTCATTGAGACCCATGGCTGAGGGCATGACGACGAGATACCGGGCGCACAATGAGTCCATCTCTAGCATCATGCAGGAGTTGAAGGAACATGCTGACCGAATCTCCTCCATTTCCACCACTACTGAACAGATCCAACAAACGTTCAATGAATTACAACAAACCATCACCAAGATGAGACAATCCCTAAATCGGCTGAAGCGACAATCCCTACCAACATCAAACCCACCACTGTTGCCGACTCCCCCCTCCTTCACCCTTTCCTCGACGACACTTCCAACAACACAAATCATTGCTCCACTACCTGTGCCTTCGACCGACTCACAAATCTCCTCACCCATCCGCTTACCCAAGCTCGAAATCTCATTCTTCACCGGCGACAATGTTACCGGGCTGGCTCTTCCAGTTGAACGATTGTTTTTGTTCCATGGCACCCTACCTGACCAGAAACTGGCGGTGGCCGCATTTTACATGTCGGGTACTGCACTCCAATGGTATTAATGGGTGCATGCAACCAACCAGTTATCGACCTGGGAAGTGTTCACAAAGGCTCTCGAGCTCCATTTTGGCCCATCGTCATACTGGAACCCATAAGCCACTTTGTACAAGCTCCGCCAAGGGACCACCGCGACGGCTTATATGATGGAGTTCGAGTCACTTTCGACACGGACACCAGGCTCATCAACCACTAATCTGTTAAATTGCTTCATTTTGGGCCTTAAGGATGATATCCGTCGCGAAATCCTTTTGCTGAAACCATTGACACTACCGGACGCCATCGGAATGGCCAAATTGGCAGAGGAGAAGTTGGAGGCCAGTCACACGAGTTGGCAACGGTCATCCATACCTAGGACCAGCAACAATCCTTCCCCAGTATTGGTAAAACCTCCTCCTCCTAAATTACCCATAAAAAAATTGATTCCAGCCGAAATGGCTGCTCGCCGAACACACAGCATATGTTTCAATTGTGATGAGAAATTTACCCCTGGTCATCGTTGCAATCCTCCCAAATTTTTGTGCATGTTGGCTGATGAGGAGGGTGGTATTATGTTCCTAATCATCTTCAGGAAACTGACCCAACCCCTCCAACCCTAGAAGCTGTTCCATCTATCTCTCTTCACGCTTTGGAAGGGCATTTTGTCCCTTCCACTTGGCAATTGCAAGGAACCATCTCCGGTCAGCCTGTGGTTATTTTAGTGAACAACGGATCCACTCATAATTTTCTCCAAACACGCATAGCCAAGTATTTTGGTCTCTCGGTTGAGCCTTCTCATCATCTCAACGTCACCGTGGGAAACGGGGCTTCCCTGAAATGCGAAGAGTTGTGTACCAATGTCGAGGTCACCTTGGCGCAAGCTGGCTTTGCTGTTGATCTATATTTGTTATCAATCTATGGGGCTGATATGGTGTTAAGAGTTCAGTGGCTTGCCACAATTGGCCCTATGTTGTTTGATTACCGATCACTCTGGATGAGTTTTGACCATGCTGGTACACAGGTCACCTTATATGGTTTACCGCTGGCATCTGTCTCCACTATGACATTGAGCCAACTGAAGAGGGATGATTCTACCCAATCAGTGGCCTCCTATTTCAACTCACCATTATGCCCACACCTGAATCATCCCAGAACACCCCTGCCACTACCCTCCTGGACCCCAACCAATTTCCCCCAAATACAGATCCACAGATTATCCAAACACTCCTCCAAATTCTCTCTACCTTCAAAGACATTTTTGAACTTCCACATGGGCTACCCCCGCAACACTCCACCGATCATCGAATTTCCCTCAAAGCAAACACTTAGCCGGTGAACGTCAAACAATATCGATACCCACACTTCCAAAAAACTGAAATGGAGCGACTGCTTAAGGAGATGCTAGCAGAAGGAACAATTCAGCTGAGTGCCAGCCCCTTCTCATCCCCAGTTCTGTTGGTAAAAAAAAGGACAGTAGTTGGTGTTTTTGTGTGGACTACCAAGCACTAAATGCAATCACCATTAAGGATCGATTCCCCATTCCTACTGTGGATGAGTTATTAGATGAGCTACATGGAGCCCGTGTCTTTTCGAAGCTGGACTTGCGCTCGGGGTACCATCAGATGAGGATGCACACGGCTGATGTTCACAAAACGGCTTTCAGAACTCATGAGGACCACTATGAGTTCTTGGTAATGCCTTTCGGTCTTTCAAATACACCATCCACTTTCCAGTTAGAAATGAATAACATTTTCTGCTCTGCTCTCCGGAAGTTCGTCCTTGTTTTTTTCAACGACATATTGGTTTACAGTTCGACCTGGGAGCAGCATTACGATCATCTCACTCGGGTCCTCCAAATTCTACGGGATCAAGCCTTCTATGCTAAACGCAACAAATGTGAGATTGGGTGCACTTCGATAACGTATCTGGGACACATTGTCTCAGCACAGGGAGTTGAGGTGGACCCTACCAAAATTATAGCTGTGCAACAATGGCCGGAGCCTACCAATGTCAAACAGCTATGAGGTTTCCTGGGCTTAGCTGGGTATTACTGCCGGTTCGTCGTCCGTTATGCTCAAATCACAACACCACTTACCCACTTACTAAGGAACGATGCCTTCATCTGGATTACTGAAGCCACAGTAGCCTTCAATGCACTCAAAAATGCCCACACCACTACCCCAGTCTTGACTTTGCCTGATTTTTCCAAAACATTTACCATCCAAACGGATGCATCAAGAAATGCCATAGGCGCGGTCTTGTTGCAAGCAGGGCACCCGGTTGCTTTCTTCAGCAAACTGCTGAGCCCCAGATTACAAGGCGCCTCTACTTACATCCGAGAACTCTGTGCCATTGCCGAGGCCGTCAAAAAATGGCAGCAATATTTGCTGGAGGCGAAATTTCTCATCCAAACTGATCACTAACCCCTCAAGGTCCTATTAAACCAAACCATTCACACCCCAGAGCAACAACAATGGATTACCAAGCTGTTGGGATATGATTTTGAGATCACCTACAGACCTGGCAAGGAGAACAGTCCGGCTGATGCCCTGTTGCGGTTACCAGAAGGCTCCTACCATGCTCTGTGTGCTTCCTCACGCCCTGTGGTGGCTTTAATTTCTGGCCTCCGCAAATTTTGCACCAGAGATCCAACTTCCTCCGAGATGCTGGCTGCCATACAGGACAGACCAGGTGACTTCGAGCACTATACAGTGCGGGATGGCCTCATTTTCTTCAAGGGGCGCCTCTTTGTACCCACTAATTCAACCTTACAGGACCTCATTCTACATGAGTATCATGACTCACCACTTGTGGGCCATGCAGGTTTTCAGCGCACTCTCGCTCGCATAGCAACCAATTTCTATTAGCCACACATGCGCAACAACATCCGAGAGTATATTTCCCACTACTCCACCTGTCAACAGGTCAAGCCCTTTAACACGGCCTCTCCCGGTAAGCTGCAACCCCTTCCCATTCCTGGAAAAATTTGGGATTCACTCTCTATAGATTTTATCACACACTTGCCACTTTCCAACGGCAAGACTGCCATATTTGTGGCCGTGGATAGACTCTAGAAGTATGCCCATTTCGCAGCCCTCCACTCCCCGTTCACGGCAGAAGACCTGGCCGCTGTTTTTGTTCAAGAAATCTGCCGATTGCACGGTATGCCTACCGAGATTATTTCTGACCGTGATCCTCTCTTCATGAGTAAAGTCTGGAAGGAATTTTTCCGATTGCAAGGCACCTCCCTATGCCGTAGCAGCTCCTATCATCCTCAAATGGATGGTCAAACCGAGGTTGTCAACCATTGTTTAGAAGACTATCTCTGGCTGTTTTGTGTCGACAATCCGGCTACTTGGGTACGATTTTTACCCTGGGCAGAATGGAGTTACAACACCGCAAAGCACTCCTCCACAAAAATCAGTCCCTTCGAAGCAATGAACGGTATTCCTCCACCTTCCTTAGTTGATCACATTCACGACACTTCCCCCGTTGCTGCTGTGGATGACCTGCTCACCTCCTGTGAGTCCCTGCTTGCTCGGCTTAAGGAAAATCTTTAACGGGCTCAGCTGCGCATGAAAAATCAAGCTGACGCTCATCGCTCCGACAAGGAATTTCAAGTGGGGGATTGGGTTTATGTCAAACTTCAGCCCTACCGCCAATCCACATTAGCTCCTCGGCAATCCAACAAACTGGCGAAAAATGTATTACGGCCCTTTCTGCATTGTGGAACGCATCGGGCCAGCAGCATATCGTTTAGATCTCCCCGATTATTCTCGCATTCACAATGCATTCCACGTCTCCTTGCTGAAGCGTGGCTCTGCTACCGCACCCAGTCAGCAATTTCCATTACTACACGAAGCTTAGGGATTCTAGCCACTCCTATCTCTATCCCAGATAATCGGCTTCCGCAAAGTGCTACAGCATGGTGTTTTCATCCCTCAATTCCTTGTCTAGTGGCAGTCGCAAACCACTGAAGAAGCTACGTGGGAATCAGTATGCAAGACTTCCCAGCTTTCAACCTTGAAGACAATGTTGTATTTGATAGGAAGGGTAATGTTACGGGTCTCATCGCAACGGATTTGACCGCACCGCCAACCCAGCCGAGGACCCGAAGAAGCTCCCGTCCAGTACAAGTCCCTCGGAAATACCGTGACTACATATAGTTATTTTTTTAGTTATCATACAAGTACATAGCTTCATATGGTTATTGTCATGTTAGTAGGAATATAGTTGGTTATAGGAGCATATGGGCTGTTAGCCCTCATACTAGTATTCTTATTCTGTTTACAGACACTCACACGTGCTTATTCTGTTTTTCATGCCATGTACCCAGGATGTAGAGGCTTGGAACTGATTACAGAAGCAGACTATTATTACTCTATTCTGTCTTTCCTTTCTCTGCCTCCTCTGTTCTCACGTCTATCTTCTTTTTCTCCTGAGTATTTCCCCTGCCCTACTCGTCTTCTCCCTCACCCAGAACTCTTCCCTTCCCTGAGCTTCCCTACAGGCGACGACGCTGACGGCCCAAACGCATCATCATGTCACTAAAAACTAGCAGCCCCAGCAATAGCAAGCAGAAAATATCCTCTACATTTTGCCAAAAACATTAAAAGTTCTTGCTTGTTTAAAAAATAACACCAAAGAAGCCAGAAATGCAAGGCTAGCCCATCAAGTAAGGAGCAACTTTATCATGTAGATCCCAATTTCCTTGGAATTGCTCTCAAAGTTTGAAATAACTAAAAGTACTGACTTTTATAATACACTACCATAAGAAGTTTTTGGAAGGTACCCTCCAAACTAAATGTTAAGAATAATGTAGAATGCCTCAAACATTATAAAAAAGCAAAGCACGTAAAATTGTGAGAACCCATTTCACTCGTGTAATCACCCTCTAATACAGTGCAAGACCAATATCTCCACCAAGAAATAAAGCATAAATGTAATATTTCCAAATTATAATTCGAAACATACTGACTTGTAGGTCATTGGTTGCAGGCTTACAGCTGCAGACCACCCTAAAAGGAACTGGTCTAAGCTGTATTTAAAATTCGGAATCTGGACTAGCTAAAAAAGAGGTTTAATTGCTGTCTAATTTACAAGGCTTCTTCACAAACTAAACCACTAAGCGGAGGGCTAACGCAGCCATTAACAATCTCACATACAAATCAGTCACGAGGAGAAACGAAAAACGTGCGGAGGGTTAAGAATTTTGCATACAGGGATCTGGAAAAACAACAATATTTACATTTTTACCATGGAATTTCGTGATTGATTCAGGAAGCATAAGGCTAAGGAGGAAGGTACCAGCAATGACGAGGTGACCGCAGGTGTTTTTAATTGTTTGAAACTGAGCCAAGTAATTGGCCATGGCTGATCAGCAGAAACCATGCGCTAATAACAGCGAGTGAGAAGCAGCAGCAGCAGTGCGATTAGCTGTGGTTGCTCATCTCTAGCCAAAGGGAGCAATTGAATTATTCGAATCAAAGCACGGATCCACTTCGCTACTTAGAGATTTTGATTTTGATTCTGATCTCGATCTCTAGCAAGTGTAGTTCCGCCGGAGATCCTCTGCACCCTGTCTCGTCGCGACGCCCCGCCGTTGAAATGCGCCCACTAAGTATTACTTATTTCACAACAATCATTTTTCTATTTAGTTAGATTTTTAAACAAGAATAATGGCTTATTTGAAAATATTTATTTTAAGAAAATAGAAGCACCTTAAATTAAAAAAAAAAGTAGTTATTATTCATTTTTAGAATAATAAAATTTTAATATATTAATTCAATACAAACGATTACAATAACTATAACAATGATAATAACATTGATTGTAATTATAACATTCATTACAATAATGATATTTGAGTTATTGAAGATATTACAATCATAAAAGACACTGCAATTATTACAATGGTGGCTTTAATATCATAATTGTTGAATAATAATAATATCGTAATATGTAATGGTAATTAATAATAGCATACGTAAAAAATTATTTAATTTTGGCAATTGTGATGATCATAATACAAATTAAGAAACAACTCGATTTTTTACTATGGGTCTAACCTCCGCCCATACTAACCTAAAATCTACGCATCATAAACTACAAATAAAAAGTCAAATGGTTAGCATGACTCACTCTCCGATTTATCCTCCGATACTCAAATTAAAATTTTTTTCCTAAAAGATAGAAAGATGTAATGAGAATGTAAAAAGATGTAATGAGAATGTAAAAGAATGCAGAGGTGTATGCATGTAGGGATGTGAAAGGAAGATTTGACTCCTATAATGCACCCGACGAGGGGAACAACTTAAAGATATAGAGGTTTGAGCTCCAACTTGAATGCACGTGATCAGTGGCTTACTAAGATCGTACTTAGTGAGTGGCTCACTTGAGATGTACTTGATGAGTAGTTCACTTAAAGTGCACTCATAGAATGGTTCACTAGAGATGCACTCAATAAATAGCTTACTAAAGGTACATTCGTGGAGTGGCTCACCTTGAATAAAGAGGAAAGAATGTGTATCTGAGAAGGAGAGCTTAGTTCCCCTTTTACACCCCTAGAAGTTAAAGGGTCTTTCTGGACTGAAAAAGGCTTTGGGGGCTTGATGAGTGCTCTTTAGTGTTGCCCCTGCTAGAACCCTCTTGCCTTGTAGTGGTGAGGGGTATTTGTAATACTTCGTGGGAAAGAATTTGGTGCCAATATCTGTGATAGGTGTTGTTGCACATAGACCCCGAGTCCCAGGTTAGGCCCCAATATGAGGGCCCATAAGGTGTCTTTTGGATTTGCCGACCACTGGGGTGTCAACGGAAGTCATATTCATCAAGCGTCACCTTGCTTCGATGTGTGAGTCGTGCATGGTCCCTCTGATCCTATCGTCAGAAGGCGTCAGGTGGCAATTTATATGCACGTGTTCTGGCCGCTACAGACATATGTTTTGATTGCTCGACAAACAACTTATCCGATGAGGGTCTTTCAGATTGGTTTGTCTGATTGCGTTGTCGGTTGGGCTATTGATACTTGTCTCTTTGGCCAATTACCTCTTGAACCTTATATTAGTTGTTCTAATAACGTATGGGTTAAGTCATATCAATCTCCTTCTCGAGACCTTGTTCGTTACCTGTTGGGCCCCCATCGTAAATAATGATTGGGTTTGGAGTTGGGCTAAACATGGTATTATCGGACCCATCAATAAGTAAAAATAATTTCTCAATAAAATAATTTTTTTATATTTATTTTTTTCATGCCATGCATTGTGTAAGTGTGAAGATAAATCGATATGATATTTTTTATTCTTCAATTATGTTGTTAATGAACTGATTTGGAGCATTGTTCATAATAATATATTATAACACATTATTATTTCAATTTGTGCTTATTAAACTCTTAATATGAGATGATTACTAATAAAAATAATTAATGTGCTATTAATTATAGATGAGTTAGATTAATTTAGCATCAAAATTGACATGTTGGATTCGCATGAGTATTAAAAGAATATCAGGTAATTTCTCATCAATAGTTATAAATTATTTTTAATATCTTAGAATAATAATTAAAATTAATAATAATAATAATAATAATAATATATTTTTATATATTTTTGTTGGTATAGTCAATAAAAACAATTTAATTAAATAAGTTTAATTAGTATTAAAAGGATTATTATTAAAAAAAATCAGACAGTTGTAAAACATGTAAAACCACATGCGAAAGATAACAACCTGTTGGGGAATGTCATGAACAATGTGCCAGGGGGAATTTCCTGCCTCTAATCCACTTTTGCGTTAATCATTATAATATTTTAAAAATCCATTTATATTAACCAAGTTATCGTCTTTATGCTATGACATACGTAATGTAATTATTTATTAATAAAAAATGATTTTAATTTCTGATGTATTGATAATTAAGTACTGAGATTACTTCAATAAATACTAAAATCTGTCATTTTAGTTTAAACTGTAATGATAAAGAATTTTTGACTCATCCATTTATATCTTAAACCAATATATTTTTACACTCGTAATTATTGCTCTTAATTTATACAGTGCATGGATTAATACTGAATTATCGATTATCAATTTTGACTTCTGAAAGCGATAAAAATCAAGTAATGTTAAGGTAAAGTTGATGTGTTATAATAGTATTTATCAGTGTCAGGTCGTATTTGAGTAAATAAAAAATCGGTAACTTTTATATAATAAAAAATAATTAAAATATAGAAATAATTAAATTTATATCCTATTATTGAAATCTAGGCACATGGGCTTTGCCCTAAGTTTATAAACCAGAGTTGGAGAAACTCCATCTTTTTAAAAGATAAAATTTATTTATTTTTAATTTAAAATATTAATATTTGAATAAATAATTATAATTTAATTATTTTTTAAAATATATTAAAAGTACTTATTAAATTATAATTATTTATAATTAAGATATATAAAAAAATAATTTCTTTCTCTCATAATGATGAAACCATCCCGATCCCCATTTATATCTTAAACCAATATATTTTTACACTCGTAATTATTACTCTTAATTTATACAGTGTATGGATTAATACTGAATTATCGATTATCAATTTTGACTTCTGAAAGCGATAAAAATCAAGTAATGTTAAGGTAAAGTTGATGTGTTATAATAATGTTTATCAGTGTCAGGTCGTATTTGAGTAAATAAAAAATCGGTAACTTTTATATAATAAAAAACAATTAAAATATAGAAATAATTAAATTTATGTCCAATTATTGAAATCTAGGCACATGGGCTTTGCCCTAAGTTTATAAACTAGAGTCGAAGAAACTCCATCTTTTTAAAAGATAAAATTTATTTATTTTTAATTTAAAATATTAATATTTAAATAAATAATTATAATTTAATTATTTTTTAAAATATAAAAAAAATTATTTATTAAATTATAATTATTTATAATTAAGATATAAAAATAATAATAATTTCTTTCTCTTAGAATGATGAAACCATCCCGATCCCCATTAATTGGGGTCATCTCGTCATGAAGATAAATATTGGATGAGGCGCGCCTAAGAACAACCAGTTATAAATCATGGCGTCCTCGTTATCCTCAACTCCCATGTCCTCCTGTTTCTCCGACAGTCTTCCTGTCAACGTTGGTCTCACTTCCGATGTCCAACGACGCTTCTTCCTCCGCATTCCTCCTCTCTTTCATCCTACTCGAATTCGCATGGAATACCTGAGTCTGCGCTCCGATTCTTGCCGTACATATGCAAAGCACCACTCAGAGGTGCGTTTACTGACCTTCGATATTGTTTCGGAAAATGCTGACAAATTGCTCCCTATATGGTATCTCATATTGCTGATGAACGCCTGAATCTCATTCTGCCAATCAATATAATAAGAATGTAATATCCAGGATGTTGACGTAAATTTCTTGTAATTATTTCTTTTTTATGTAATTTAGTTCTTGATGATGTAATTAGCGCAATCTTGATGCTCAATAAATACCCTTCTTAAACACGATGATTCGACACAATAAATTATGCTCATTTTCTCACAAATATCACAAGCTGGAATTTTATGGCAGTATTTGCACTTAAAGAGCTGGGTTAATTTGCGTGTTGGCCGCAATTTCTCCATCTATCTACTTCCTTTTTTTCTTTTTTATCAATGCTGCAGTTTTGAAGCATGTGTGCTTACCCGTACTGGTTTTTCCACATTGCAGAATCCCCCAAATGCTTTAACTTGTTTCATATCCGTGTCTGTTTTGAATGAGTTTCAGCATTGTTTCTTCACTTTTCCTTAAACCTTATTGAGAGGGACATTGTGATGGTATTATGAGAGTGGCGATACTATGATGCGGTGCCTTAATGGACGACCAGCATTATGGACTGTTTCGATAGTAAGCAATACTTAAAGAGGGGTGGACAGCATCAGACTTTCATATCTTATTCCCATTTCTTATATAGTCTCTTTCTTGATGAAGTCATTGATAATGCATTTATTGTATTCGATTAATTCATTTGTTTAATGCATTGGGTTCAATGCTTACAATGAGAGATTATAAACAATGATTGCTGCCCATGGGATTGAGATGCATTTATGGATGACTTTGTTGGCTTAGAGAAATTTCCTTGAATCAAAGATTACTATCTTTGGTTATTGTGATAGTTATTAATCACATCTTGGAAATCCACACATAATTAACTAAGGAGAGAACAATTTTTGCATCTATTTAAAGAGATGAATGTGGTTGATTGAAGGTATTCACACTAGTGTTCACTAGCCGGAGTGAGTTGGGTATCCATGCTAGTGGAGTGAGTGTTAGCTTGGTGTAGGAGAGTTTGATTAAGTCCTTCTCATCTCTTTGGAGCTTGGATTTGGAGTGATTGGATCACTTGTACTCTTTTAACATCCAATGAAAAATCATCATCATTGTAAAGCTTGTGCACACAGCTCTTGTCCTGAGAATCAACCACATAAATTTGGTGGCTTGTGTGTTTGATTCTTGTTATAATTTTGCTGTTACTCACACCATTTCTTCTAGGTTTGGTGTTTGAAATGTTAACATTGTTGCTTTCCCTGCTTAATCCCACTTGTTAACCAATCCTTATACTCTCTATTTTGCACTTGAAATATTAACTAAACCACTTAGGTCAAAAATATTTTTATGATATGAGCATACTCATCCTGTTTGATTTAAGCAACTGTGTTTCTACTCTACAGTGTTATTTTCACTAGATGAAAGTAATTTTTTGTTTATATATATTTGTTGCATCTATTTTTTTAGGGGGGAGGGTAGTGAGTTGTGGGCTATTATTCATGATCCAACAACAAATACCAGAATGTAAAAGGTATGCTAGGATTTTAGAGGTAACAGAGCAATGGTTTGAGAAAACAATTACACTATAAATGCACAAAGATGCTTAGCAGTTAATCCTTATCAACTATTGAGAAGTTAAGTGAAGAATATTCCTTGCCTAGGATTGTTGTTCTCATCACTAGGCCAGTCATATTGAATGGAGGAGAGGGCTTTATGATTAAGTATCATGCAGTCTAAGAAATGGCATTGGTTGAGCTAAAAATGTCAAATAACAGTGTGGTTATACAAGGGGAGAGAATTTGTGATGAGATTGTACAACAGAAATTCAGACTAGCACAATTCGGGAAACAAAATGTTGGACGCATATTTGAGGTGGTTTGACTATGTGTGGCAAAGGTCTTCTGGTGCAATGGGTAGAAGCTTCTTATGAAAAGGGTACAGGCAAACCAAAGTGAAGTTTGAAGGACACTATGAAGTATGATTAGATATATTTGGAGCTAGAGAAGGAAATTACCAGCCTACTAAGTGTGCTGGTTCAGGTTTGGTCTGATCCCATATCTGGAACTAGACCTATATAATTGGTTGTGGGATTTCGGAACCTAAACTGGCCTATTCTACTACGGATCAGAATCAGAATCACACTTGCCATTTTTGGTTTGGTTCCACTGAACTTGTTTGTTGTTGTTGTTTTTTTTGTTTTTTATTGTGTAACTATATATAGGAAACTACTCTGTTAAAAAACTCATAAATTTCTAACAGAAAACAAACAAGGACTAAATTCCACAAAGTGCAAAGTACATGCACTGTAATGATGAAGAATACTCAATACTTTCTAGAAGTGTGAGAGAGAGAACTCAGTAGATTGTGGAGAAGAAATGGCCTCTTGAGAGAGAGGGTAAATAAGGAGCATTAGGATTCTAAAATGGTTAGGTTAGTTTTGTCTGCCAAAAAATAGAAGCAAGTGCATCACACTTCGCAGCAAATAACAGAAAAGAACTGTAGGCATGCATGTTCATTGTGGATTGTGTACTTTTTAAAAACTCCAAGGGCTATTTTGGCAGACCAGTACCAACCTTGTTTGCTTTGTTCGCTAGCTCCGAACCAGGTGTAGTAATCATTAACCCTAGAAACAAAGCAACTTGATCAGTCCCAAAATTTCATGAACCGAAAACTGATCCTATTTAACTAGTTCTAGATACCAACTTAACAGGATGGGGTCCGTTCCCCTCCAGCACAATTAATTTTCATGTCCCTATGGCCTATGACAATAAAATGGAGGTAAAAATCTACACAGCTGACCACACTAAGTAAGAATAGTGTTAGTGTGGTTTTGTTTGGTATGTAGATAATTTGATATTAGAGTTGATAGGTCCTTAACAATGTCATATTTCACATTTTTCTAGGCATTTCCACTGCTATAATGTGTGTCCCTTAGTAATTTTTTTCTAGTTTAATCACTATAGAGCATGTTTAGGAATAGTAGAGATACTTGGTGAAAATATTATGTTTAGACCCATTATTACCTAGAGGGAGGTAAATAGGTGATTATTTCACAAAGTAGGTGTGCACATAATCATACTTTCACATATAGCAACCAAAAATTAGAAAGTTGAAAATAAATTAAGATCCAATTTTGATGCCGGAGAAAAAACTAAAAATGACAAAAATCTCCGAGCTTTCATAGCCACACGAAATGGGAAATTCACTATGAGATGTTCAACTAACAAACCAGTAGTTTAGACACAAATACACTCTGACTAAACTTGAGACCTATGACTAGTTTGAAACAACTCTTCATATTTGCTTTCCGACAATGGATTTGAGATACTCGGTCATCTCCTCGTCGTGAAGCTTCCTCTTTTAGCTCTCAAACTCAATAGTGGTGAACAATCACTAGATTATCTTACTCCATGGTTGCTAGGCCTCTCCTTTAATTGAATGCCTAATCTTCTCAGGATAGAGAGCTTATAGTACAATGATCAAATCACTTGTGGAGGAATTACTCTCTCTCAATTGTTCTGGTCTTTATGCAATGTTAATATATCAAGTCCAATTGTTCCATATATATATGGAACCAGACATAAGGTAAAAACACATCAAAAATCTGACTTGACTGACTGTCACATAAGCGCTAATCAAACGCGCCTCAAGCAGCTAGCCAAGGGGGCATGCAGCCCCATTCTGTTAATAACGTGTGATCATGCTTCAAGTGAGCACTTGTGAGACCTATTCTAAAAATTACACATGACTGCACTCCATGTGCACACAAGCAACACCCATTTTGTCAATCACACATGAGCGCACTTTAGTTGTATATGAGCGGCATCTATTCTATAAATGCGTATGAGTGCTTTTGGTCATACTATTAGTAATGCAAGAGAATTCAACTGATATACCTTAGACCCCGAACTAACGCTATGGACGCAAGCATACCCCTCATGTCCCTATAACCACAAACCATGGGTGGGTGATTTCTCACGTTTATACTCCATGAGTCTGTGATAGTAAATATAGAGATAATTAAGTAATTGTGATCTTCATGCTAACGAATTTCCCTCATCTTGTGAGGACATAAGATTTAATTGGCTGCTAACCAAGTCATAGAAATTGCCAATCGCAAAAACCCTAACAATCTCCCCATTAGACAATTCCATGGTTAGTCATGCTAAGACAAAAACAAATGAATCACAGGTTTAGACACTACCGAGGTAGAATCTTTATACATGAAAATCTACTTCTAGGACTTATGGCAAGAACCATTACTAAAGAGACAAGATAAACTCCGAGATGCTCCTATGAGATCCTTCTGTTGTTCCTGTACATCAAGATTAGCATGCAAAGACCAAATATTGCAGCAACATAATGTTAATCAATATACCTAGCGCATATCATAAGATGTAGCAATGAAACACACTAAATAGAGTAACAAAAGCAATCATAATCAAAGTGTACGTCAACAATGCTACTTAACTAATCAACGAAAACAACGACCTCCACCCTCCAGCTACTCCCCCTCTGTCACAGAGACAAAGGGGCAAACTAGATGTCATCCATATTGTGTCGCTTGTCATGCTTAGATTGATGGTCACACATATCCTGAACTCACGGAAAAAATGAGCAAAGTTCTCCTCCCGACTTTCCTTAAGACGTGAACTTGTGCAGAGAGAGAAA
The DNA here is from genome assembly GCA_033239525.1 of Nepenthes gracilis. Taxonomy (NCBI): domain Eukaryota; kingdom Viridiplantae; phylum Streptophyta; class Magnoliopsida; order Caryophyllales; family Nepenthaceae; genus Nepenthes; species Nepenthes gracilis. The sequence continues at coordinate 10,034,867 of BSYO01000029.1, forward strand.
ATTGATTCGAGTGAATCACTGCAAGTTGGTCAAAAATATTGGAATGACTAGGATGTGCCATTAGCGGTGTAGATGGAGGAGGCAGAAGGACTAGGTTGGGATGGATAGGATGTGATCAGGATGCGGCGACATTGGATCATCCAGATGAACATCGTGTTACAGTGATTAGCGATGAGCATGAGTGAGACTTTGGTCATATGTGACTCAATTGATCAGTTTTCCAAGGGAAACACGAGAAAATTTAGGGAAGGTGACACTTATGCCATGATGAGTCGATGAATAAGGCAACGATGTGTGAGGTTGTTATCAATTTTTGACTTAACTATGGAAATAATGTTCCTACAAATATGAGAGGGGAGGTCAATGGGGTCGCTGACTAAAAGAGCATACAAAAAGCATGTTTTGTTGAGTGTTAGTGAGGTAAGATGCATGACAAGGGAAAGATTGGTGAGCATGATCCGAGATACAACAGGGCACTGAGGAGATAGTAGACGAGTTTTGAAGGAGCGGCCACTCTATTCAATGGATGATCCATGAAGGAAAGATGCAATGGTATCATAGGATCAAATGTTTAATGGAAGATATGGATAAGCATAGGAGTCAAACGGAGGGGTGTGGAGCGTGTGTTAAATTATAGCCTAGGTGATCCGAAGAGTATGACCCTTAAGATGTGTAGAGAAATTAGCAGAAGACTTGTCAACATTGTGGATGTTGGTATATAATTATTGGACAAGGAGTGAGGGAGCGATGAAGTTAGTAAGGATAGGCTTCCGGTGCCTACTAGTGAAAATTGTGGAAACAGTTGTATTAAGAGAAGTGAGATCCACTTCTCTCTCTAGGGTCAGTTGTCCATGGCTCATATAGTGAACAAATTTATCCGCCACAGAGGAATTAATGAACCAAGAGGGTTCATGAGTCGGGCCCACCTGAAGTTTATTTACAGCTTGCTTCTTGGTGCCACTTATATGTAGAAACACAAAACCAAACAAACACAATTGGCCAAGAACAATCAGCAAACCCTAATATTAAAGAGTGAGAGTGAGAGTGAAAGTGTACCTACAAGATATGATCGTGCAACTATCCCTTGCAAGAGAGAGCATTAGCATCCCACACCAAAACAAGACTCACTCCTCATAACAACACACGACGCACTTGAGTTTGTATATCCTTACTAACAACACATCCTTACCACGTCAAAATTATCGACCTCAATTATTGAACATCCAACCTAAAAGCCACAATACCCAACCCTCACCTCAGTTACACATGAGACAGCCAATGAACAGTGACCACGCATGAGTCATGCTCAAAAACCTTACACAATCCTTCCTAACTACAAAATAATGGATGAATGCGAAAGAAAACTACAACGTAGGCGTTAATAAGTAAAAACGCTAACAAAATTTCAGATGAAGATGAAAGAAACCAATGCTAAGTGAAAATAGACACAAACATGAAACCCTAGGTGCTAAAAGAGAAGATCCATAACAATGAGAGAAGGATAATGAAGAAATTACCTTGGATCTTCAACAATATTGAGAAAGTGGCACCGAAAATCGAAGGAAAAAGAGTAGAGAGTTGGGTCGCACAGGGAGAGGAGAGGGAAATGAGAGGCATTGGGTATAAGGAACAAGTGTGCCCAATTGCGAAGAGATATTAAAATAGGTAGGGCACTTAGCGCATGTGTGCATCATGGATGCACATCAGGCGCTGGGCAAGAGGCAAGTTGATGCTTAAGTAGAAGACGTGTACGCCTATGGTGTGACAAGTCCGTTTATCACGGATGTGTGCAAGACATGCGTGGATGGGAAAAAAAATAGCAAATGAATTTACCGACTACTTGTTTTTTTTTGTGTAATTTTCTTACAAAAATAATTTTGTTTTAATGAAGTTACAAGGAATATAATACCAAATATGACAAAAACCCAAGTGAGTACATTGGATGACTTTTGTCACGTTAATCATGATATGAGGTAAACAAGACCCAAGTGTATAGGTAAATGAGAAGGATATAAAAGCATTTGCATATGCAATTCAACACACTACCAAGGTAAGAAGACTCAAAGCCTAGATTGTGGCAAAAGTCAGATTAGAACTGAAATTCCGTGAAACCTGTGAGTGGGAAACAAATCCATTGGAGAGGAAGTCAAACTCGACATTACTAAGACCTCCAGCTCCTAACTTGTTTTCTCCCCCTTAATTTGAGCCCGGACATTGAGATGCTCAAACCATTTTCAAAAAACTTTGAGTCTAGAAAGGTGCACTCCAGATTTATTTAGGGGGGGATTCCGGCTGAGGCACAACTAGTCTTGGGTCAATCCATATCCGGGATCAATTTAACAAACTTAGGATTGCTAGATTACATAGAACCACATATGCAGCCAAGACCTCAATCAACATAGTAATGAGAAGACACCCCAGGGAAACAACTTTAAGTTAATGAGCTATCTTTTGCATATGGAACAAGGTGGATACAAAAACATACTAGTATCATGATTGACATGGTTAATGCTTGACTGCTGAACTTGAAATTTGTCTCAAAAATGGAAATCTTTTTCATTTTTTATTATATATGTTTTTTTAATAAAAAATTTAAAAAGAACAACAAAACAAAACAAATATGGAAATGTAGGTATGAGAAATCGAAACACAAGAGAGAAAGAGAGCATATAGCTCAAGGACAAATGCAAAGACCTATGACCTTCTTCATGCTTTCAAATCTAAGTCTATCTAGAGGTTTGGTGAATAGATCTATTAATTGGTTTTCAGTAGAGAGATATTCTAAAGCAATAACCGGGGATTCAACTAGATTGTGGATCAAATGATGCTTGGTATCGATATGTTTGGTGTGCAAGTGTTGGACATAATTTTTGGAAATATTATTAGCATGTGTTCTCATAGTAGACAACCATAATTTCCTACTCAACCGCATAATCAAGGAGCATTTGCTTCATCCAAAATAATTGAGTGTAACAACTACTAGCTGCAATATATTCAACTTCGGCTGTAGATAGCAAAATGCTGTTTTGTTTCTTACTTATCTATGAGACAATATTCGTACTCGTATAGAAACATCCTTGAGAGTTGCTCTTTCGGTCGTTAGCATTTCCAACCTAGTTAGCAGCAGAATATCCTACAAGTTCAAGATTAGATTCTAGAGAGTATCAAATGTTGTACTCTGTAGTGCCATTGCCATATCTCATGATGCTCTTTATGACGTTGAGATGAGATTATTTTGGATCGGCTTGAAATCTAGCATAAACACCCATATTGAAAAAAATCAGGTGTACTCGTAGTCAAATACAAAAGACTACCTGTTATACTTCTATACAATGTTTGATCAATACTTTTTCATTGTGAATCGTGGCCTAGCTTGACACTAGTGCTCATTGGTGTTCTAGTGTTTTTTTGTTGTCGAGGCCAAACTTGTTGACAAAATCTTTTGTGTATTCGTACATAGAGATAAAGAATCTATTAGCCAGTTATTTTATATCATTCTAAGGGAAAATTTTAATTATCCAATCATGCTCATTTTAAATTCAATTTTCATGCAATCAACAAACTTATATGAAAGGCAATGTTGTTAAAGTTGTACGGCGCAAAGGGCCCTTGAAGCCTAGGTGCGAGGCACAAGGTGTAGGTGCAAGCCTGATGGAATCAATGTGTATATCTATGAAATATGAATATAAGATTCTTTTGTGATATAATTTCGATTATTCAAATTAATAATAAAATAAGTAGTTAAACACTCGAATACATGCTAGACAATAATTATAGACTCCTAATTTAACAAAGTTTAGTGATATAAATATTTAGTAATTAATAAGTATATCTCACTATAAGCAGAATTAATTAAAAAATTTGACATAATATTTACAAGTTAGTCATGACTTATAGCATCCAACTAATATTCATCATCATTGTCAAATAGAAATTCATCTTTTTCGACTTCATTAGACTTATGGCATCCATTGTCTTCTTTCTCTTTATTTGTTTCGTCTAAGTTCGTTTCTTTTTCATCTATAAGCTCTAATGGAGTACTTCTAGAGACACCTGTTGAAGATGATGAAGCTTTTCCTCTTAGTGAGATATTCATACTAATTCTTGATCTAGTGTGATGTGTAGAATCATTTATCCCAATAGTGGTAATAATAGAGCCCTGTGCCAAAGAATTATCGTCAAATACAAATTAATTTCCTTCATCAAATTCTTCATCCATTCTTTCAATTAACCACTTATTATTTTCATTAATATCACTTAAAAGAATGGGGTCAATACTATTGTGTCTATTTTATCAGCGTCTTAATTCTCGATTGTATTTCACAAATATTTAATCATTTAAACGTTGTTGGGCCAATCTATTTTTCTTTTTGCTATAAAGCTGCAGAAACTAAATCAATAAGAAAATATATGAGTTATTTTATAATTAATTGTTTCGATTGGATGCCAATATCAAATAACTAATTAGAAATTACCTACTTGTTGGAAAGTATTCAAATTTTTCTCACAACCAGTGGCACTACATATGACAAAATTTTGCAAGTTTGGGCTTAAAAATCAGTATGAACTCTACCATTTATATGTTTATTGAAAAATTAATAAATATCTTTAATTTTGAAAAAAAAAGACAATTAAAATAAACGAATCATATAAAAAAAAACTAATTTACCGGTTGCTTTTTGTCTTTTGTTGTCTTATAGCCATATTAATCCCAAAGTGACTTTGAGCTTTCTTATAAATTGTCAATTTGTCTGTGATTTTATCTTGTATTTTTACACTTGGAATAAGCCTTTATATACATTTGTATGAACATGTCATAATCTCTTTATCTTGCTTAATGTTTGGATTTGAATAAAAAAATTTTAAGTTCAAAATATGGCCAACCACATGTAAAGGGTGATATAGTTGACAATCCTATTTTTTATCAATCATTTCAAAGGCCTTCGCATATTTTTCTACTTTATCATCAAAGGACTTAGCAATGGCTTTTTTGGTCTTATCCATAGCTTCATATATGTATCCCATAGTAGGTTTCTTCTTATCATCAGTTAATCGAAAAACATTAATAAGATGGCCAATTAATTTCAAGGTGTAGACAAAATTTTTCCCAAAAAAACGGCATTAAGACAATGCTACTTGCTCTTTTGCCCATTTGCTAGTTGCCCATTTGCTTGTTGCCTATTCTTCTGAAGTGAATATTTTTCTTAAATTGTTTTGTTGCAAATGTAGTGATCAAAGAGTGATAAAGGTAGTTGTGAATCTTGTAATAATTGGCCTAATCAATTCTTTTTACCCTGTGAATTGCCACATCATGTTAACTACCTTTGTACGATTATAGATAAAACTGTTCAAGAATAGTGCCTTTCTCAATGTTGATTGGATTCTAGGCATATTTTTAATATTCTTCAATATCAAATCAATTCAATGGGCAGCGCATGGTATCCAATACAATTGTGGCCTGTTTTCTTTCAATAATTTTTCTATTAAAAATAAAAACGTTATGTTAGTATATAATACTACTATATGCATATTATATTACTATATAGCAACTTTTTCTGAAAATACTAACCTAATGCAATATAATTTGAGGTATTGTCTATCATCATTTGAACCAACTTTGCTTTTCTAATTTCTTTCACAATATCATCAAGTATTTTAAACAATAGTTCTCCACTCTTCACAATATGAGAAGTATCAATAGATTTAATTAACAATGACCCCCCTTAGAGAATTTACCAAAAAGTTTAATATATATCCTTCTAACGAATCATGCCAACTATCCGATTGAATTGAACATCCTTATTTTGCCCATTCCTTCTTATGGGTTTTCATCATATTCTTAGTTTGATCAACTTCCTTCCTAAGTAAATGAGCTCTCACCTCATAATAACTTGGTGGTTTGAAACCAGGCTCATATTGTCCTATGAATTTAATAGCCATCCAAAACTATTATAATTTATTGCATTAAATGGGACCCTGGCAGCATATATCCACCTAATTATATCTTTACAATCTTTTTCCCCTAATTCTTTATTACATACTTCATTGATAGTTGTTTACTTAACTTTTTCTCCTTTCTTTTTGGGACTTTTTTTGCATCAGATGTAAAGTAGAAATCCATGGGAACCTTTTGTTTTGGCTTCTTTCGTGAGATTAGAGATTAAATAATTTTGTTACTACTTTCACCACTTTAATATATTTTAGTACCATAATTAATTTTATCAAATTTATCTTCTTCGCGTTCACCATAATTATCAATCTCATTAAAATCAGGTAATAATTTGTTTCTAACTTTCTCCTCAGCTGTTTTAATTATATATTTTCTAATCTCCTTAGAAGCGTGCTTTGGATATTTAATGCATTTTGTTATATTTCTAAAACCACCAACAATATATTGTTTTACTCTTTGAACTCCACCATTGGTAATTTTTTCACAAAAAATTATGGACAGAATTTTTATATTATTAGGGTACACTAAATGTACTTACTTCTATGTAGGATTTTTTCTATTCAAGCGGCTATTTTGGAATTATATTAATTCTGTCTGTAGTAGAAAGTTGGAATCAATATCATAGTCTCAAGTGTAATTTAACTGGAAAAAAGGAATAATAAAAAAATGAGATAAAGGAAACTTATTAAAAATAAGAAAAGAGTAGAAAGAAAGAGAGAGAAGAAAAGAGCTGTGTGCAAGCGAGAGAGATAGAGAGAGAGAGAGAAAGGAAAAGAGTAGCGAGAGAGAGAAGAAAAGAGCCGTGAGAGAGAAAGAGTAGCATGCGTGCGAGAGAAAGAGTAGCATGCGTGCGAGAGAGAGATACCTGGATCGAGGGAGAGAGAGTGCAGCTTGCTACCCAACACGATCGAGAGAAAGAATGGATGCAGGAGATGATATTTTTCTTTAAATTTACGGTTATTTTAGGTTTTTTAAATAAAATTTAGGCCTTACGCCTAGGCCCAACAGGCATGCACCTTGTGCCCAGGCATGCGCCTCATGGCCTGCACCTTGCTTGGTTTAGGCTAGGCACACAGCTTGGTGTCATGCGCCTGGGCACACATTTAACAACCATGGCGCAAGGGATTTAGTGGAAGAACAAAAAATCATATCATTAACATACACTTAAGCAACAAGTAAGAGTCCATCACAAGTTTTTGTAAATAGAGTTTTATCCACACTTCTTGAGTAAAACCATGTTTAACAAGATATGTCATTACTCTATCATAACAAGCTTTAATGGCTTGTTTCAATCTGTATAGAGCCTTTACAACTTATAAACATGGTGCAGGTATCTAGGGTCAATAAACCCCTTTGGGTGTTCAACAAAGACTTCTTGGAGAATGTCATTCAAGAAAGCACTCTTAACATTCAACTAGTATAACTTAAATCCAAGAGAACAATCCACAAAGAGAAGAATATAAATGGACTCTATGTGAGCAACTGGGGCAAACATTTCTTTAAAATCAATACCCGCAACTTGAATGTAACCCTTAACAAGTAGATGAGCTTTGTTTCTAGTTATGGTCTAGTTTCATCGGTTTTGCTTTCGAAAATCCATTTTGTCCCAATGATATTTGCATGTTTAGTTATAGGAACTAACACCCAAATGTCATTTATCTCAAATTGGTTCAACTCTTCGTGCATGGCATTAACCCAACACTCATCAAGAAGTGCTTCCTTAACCTTTTTGGGTTCTACTTAAGAATTGTAACTAGCAAAAACAATTTGGTTCAACACTCTCATTTGCAATCTCATCCCCTTGTCAAGATCATCAATGATCAGATCTTTTAGGTGCTTTAACTTTACTCTAGAAGATGATTCCTTTTCTTTCAAACACCTCAATCTCATTAAGTTTAGATTTCTCACCTTTAGATTCACTAATGTCCTCATCAGGCTCATCACTCTCACTGTTCAACTCCTCTTGAATTTGATTATCTCCAGTTTGGTCATCTACAACTACATTAATAGATTCCATATGACAGTTTGAGTATGGAGATTATGGAATGATCAGTTAGTTTGTGAGTATCCTAGAAAAATGCCCTCATCACTCTTGACATCAAATTTTCCCGTAGATATAGCAAGTGCTTCCAAAGACATGGAAGTACTTAATGGTTTTTCCACAATTCCTAGGGAGTCTTATTCGTGAGCAGTCTAAGATAGACTTGATTGACAATATGGTAAACTGTGTTTATAATATTGCCCAAGAAATACATAGGCATTTTCTTGCTTAGCATGTTGCTTTAGCCATTTCCTGATGAACATAGTTTTTCCTTTCAACAACCTATTCTGTTGTGGTGTAGTAGGCGTTGAGAATTCTTGCTTGATCCATTCATCTTTATAGAAGTTTTCAAAGCTTGAGTTTTCAAACTCTTTTCCATGATTGCTTCTAATTCATTTTGAAGTTTTCTAAAAATCCTCAAAGCAATTTTGAAAGTATCATATTTCTCACATAATGGAGTTATCCAAGGGAAATGAGTGAAGTTATCGACTACAACTAAAATGTAACATTTACCTCATAGACTCTTGGTTCTAGATGGCCCCATCAAATCTATGTCTAAGAGTTCTAGAGGCCTCTTGGTGACTATGTCCGTGATTTTTTTGTGTTGTTTTAATTTTTTTTCCTAACAGACAAAATCTACAGATAATTTTTTCTACACATTTGATTTTTGGAAGGTCATTAACAATCTCATCCTTGGAGTGTTTGGGCAAATTTTTATATTTTATGTGTCCTAATCTCTTATGCCAAAGTTTGGCTCCATCGACCTTTGTTTTGCGGCATCTTAGATCTGACTTAGGAGAGACACCATAACAATTATAAGAGGTTCTCGGACCTTCCACAACTATACTTCCATTTGTATCTTAGATCATGCATTTATTAACCACAAATTTAATTTTAAACTCTTCATCACAAAATTGGCTTATGCACAAGAGATTGTCCTTAAGGCCATCAACATAAAGGATATTTTGGAAAACAGAGCGAAAATTTTCATAGTTCCCTTTTTTAAGATTAGTGCTATAGCATCATCACCAATATTAACTACACCCACATTACATTTTTCATAAGATGAAAAATGAGATTTTTCGCCACACATATGAGGAGAATAACCAATAATAAGATACTAAGGCAAGTTAAGCGACACTACATGTTAGTCCACGGTTTTTAGCAAGGTTACTTTTCTTTATGCAAACTTGTTTGAATGAATTGTTTTTTATTCAAGTTAGTAAATTTGACACTTTGTTGTTTGATGTGATTTACAACACTTTGAACTTCTTGTTTGATGTAAATTTGACCTTATGAATAGCCATGGAAAACACATTTGTCTTCTTGTTCTCGGTTTTTCTTGTGTAAGTGACATGAGTTGCCATGCTTCCTTTGTTTTGTGTTGGTTGTTTTATTTGAGACCTCTTCATGCTCATCAAATCTCAAATCCTTTCTATTTCCAACAACCAATCCTAGCATGTGTCCAAGTTTCTTGGTGCTAATTGTGAATATTGCAAGTTGACCACAAGACTTTTCAAGATCATTCTCAAGGGTTTTTGATTTTTTCATTTAGGAATTTTCCAATTTCTTTAGACTCTTCTAGGTTTCTCTTCGATTTCTTGAGTTCATCTATGATTTGTTCTTTTTCATCCTCCACTTCAATCAATTTTTTGTTCATTGCCTTGTTTATTTATTTATTTATTTTTTCCATTTCAAGCTTTCTTTAAAGAGATTGTTATAAGCTTCCTGCAGTTCACAATCATCTTCATCCTTGTCGATCTTTAGATCATTACTCATGTGATAGTCATTAATTTCATTTCCTTATGATTTGTTTGATATGGAAGTGATGACGGCCTTGTAATTGACAAGATCATCCATGGAATTTTTATCGCTCTCACTTTTATTGCTCTCATCATCAGAAAGGATTCATTGCCTTACCCTTATTTTTCAAAAATTTTATCCACTCGGATCTAATGTGCCTATAACTATGATACTCATGACACTGAACCCCTTGGGGTTTCTTATTTTTGGAATTCTTTTAGTCCCTTTTGTCATTACGTCCCCTTGGTTTGACTCCATGTTGTCTCCTTATTTTTTGTGAAGTTCTTGTTGTTGGTAAACACTTTCCTAAACTTTTTCACAAATAGGGATATATCCTCATCTCTAAGAGATTCCTTATTAGACTCTTTATTAGGATCCTTTCTAACAATTTGAAGAGCTATGGATTTATCCTTTTTTATGTGAGGCAATGAGAGCTCATATGTTTGGAGAGATCCTACCAATTCTGCTATCTTAATTTTGTCCAGATCTTTGCTCTCTTCTAAGGTAGTCACTTTGGGTATGAATCTCTCCATGAGAGATGTCATCACTTTTCTTACTATTTTGCTTTCAGGAATCCTCTCTCTGAATTTGAAACTTGAGTTGACAATTTCCTTGAGATTCGCATAGAATTCATCGAATGTTTCATCATTTCTCATCCTAATTTCTTTAAATATAGAGGTTAACAATTGCAACTTTGAGTTCTTAACAATTCTTGTTCCATCATGTGTGACTTCAAGAATGTCCCAAGCCTCGGCCATCTCACAGACATAGACACGTCTGAACTCATTGAGCAAAATTGCCATGAAAATGGCATTAGGACTGCGACTATTCCAATTGCAGTTAGTTAACTCTTTGCAAGACCAAACCATGGTGTTCTTAGTAGTAGTGACACCATTCTCCATTTCAGCGGGAGTGGTCCAGCCTTGTTGGGTATTAATCCAAACATGTTCATCCATATATTTTGAAAAGGCTCTCATTCGAGCATTCCAATATGCATAGCTACACCTATCAAAGAAGGGAAGGGAAGGGAAGATAAAGACTGACTTAAACTCATTTCTAGAATGAGAGTCAAGGATCTAGAGGGGGGTGAATAGGTGATTATTGCTAAATTTAAAAATATTACATTCTAATTAATAATACGTAAAAGATTTCTTAAGCTAAATGAGCACGAAATCACACTTCTATATACAGCAACTTGAAATTAGAAAGTTGAAAATAAATCAAAATCTCATTTTGATAACAGAGGAAAAACTAGAACAGCAAAAATCTCCAGGCTTCCACAATCATGTTGAATGAAAAATTCACTATGAGATGTTCAATTTACAAACTGGTAGTTTAGATATAATATATTTTAGCTAACTCTTAAACTTGTGACTTCTCTGAAGCAATGGATTTGGGACATTTAGTCATCCCCTCAACATGAATCTTTCTCTTTTAGCTCTCAAACTCAATAATGGTGAACAATCATCAAATCATCTTACTCCATGGTTTTAAGGCCTCCCCTTTAATTGAATGCCTAATCTTCTCAAGAAAACGAACCTCTAGTACGTAGATCAAATCCCTCAATTGTAGAGGAATTACTCTCTCTCAAATTTTCTAATCCCTATGCGGCGTTAGTATACCAAGTCCAATTGTTCCATATATATATATATATATATATATATATATAGAATAAAAAATAGGGTGAAAAATGCCGCAGAAAATTTGATTTGACTGACTGACACATGGGTGCCAATCAGGCATGCACTTGGCATGCCTCAAATAGAAACTTGCGGACAAGCGCAAACCAAGGGCCCATGAGCGTGTTCCATTCTGTTAATAATGCTTGAGTGCACTTTAGGTGCACACCTGCGTGACTCATTCCAAAAATCGCATATGAGTGTGCCCCATGTGTGCACGAGCGATCCTCATTCTGAAAGCATGAGCACGCTTAGATTGTGCACAAGTGACGCCTATTTTGTAAATCACACATGAGCGTGCTTTAACTGCATATCAGGCGTTGGTCATACTCTTAGTAGTACAAGAGTATTCAATTGACGCATCTCTTACTCCGAACCAACCCTATGGATGCAAGGATACCCCTCATGTCCCAACAACCAGAAACCATGGGTGGGTAATTTCTCATGTTCAAACTCCATGAGTCCATGATATTAATATAGAGATAATTAAGCGATGGTGATCTTCATGCTAATGAACATCCCTTATCTTGTAAAGATATAAGATTCAATTGACTGTTAACTAAGTCACGGAAATTGCCAATCACAAATCCTAACACAAGGTAACCTCGAATGACTTTGTGAAATATATTATTAAGTTTATTCGTAAGTCAAAATTGTTTATGAAATTAGATTGATGTAGGTACCCTATGCTTCCAGGCATGCTGACCTCCAAATATTTTTGTACATTCAAAGTCATACCTGTCCATGTCCCAAAAAACAATGGATTACATGGAAGCCTAGTGTGATGCACATATAGGAAGGTATCTTGGGCTTTGTATCCTTAAATTTTGTAATCTTTGAAAATATTTACAAGTTTGAATGAAAATTTTTTCTTACACATCCCCAAAGAAGTGCTACTCATTGTGCATCATGTGTGTAATTTCCTCTGCATGCATATCCTACATTCATGAAAGTTGTATGAAGGCATAAAAAAAAATGGGCAAGATCATATTATAATGTTAATTTGGTTTCACCCCAGGCTGCGATATATATGGGTGAGCAAAACATGATTCAATGGTTGAATGCTTTTCCCCTTATTTCTTTCACTTATCAGGTTATTGTAAAATGTCAACCCACTTGATCAAAATTGGAAAATATGTTAACCGTGGGCTGAAGAAGCTATTTTGAGAAAGTGTTTTTCCATTTAATGTTAACATGGTTGTGCAAACGTGAATTTGTAATAAATGGATTTTCTTTTGCATAGTTATTGCACTCTAAAGATTCATCAAACTAAATACCATCTCCTGTTGTTTCAATTAACATTATGCTTTAGCAATATCATGCTTAGGAAAAGTTCACTGATTTCTTTTATTATGAAGAATATATGTATTGTTTAGTAATTTCCAAGTTACTGTGGGTAAATGAAAGGTGCTATGACTCAGATTGCATTTATAGTGAGAAGAATAAATGATTGTGTATTTTATTCCAAGGTTATCTCAATTCATAAATGAGACTTCAGTCATGCAGGAAATCACGAATCAGCTTCCGGCCCCTCTATACATGGCAATGCTGAAACTTGCAATGAAAAAACTCGAAAGTGTGCTAGCTGCAATTCTTATTGTTATTCAGATATCACCTCTGCTATCTCATATCAGTTGGCATACTTTCTTTGTTCCTCCTGCGAAGGCAGTGCTTTATTCTCCAGACACGAAAGTTCCAAGGACAGGAGAACTTGCTCTAAGAAGGGCTATCCCTGCAAACACAAACATGAAAGCTATACAGGTTGTTATGAATGATCAGTTGTTTATATGTGATTCTGAACTTCTTATTAATTGGTGAATTCTCTCACTTTCTACATAGGATTCTCTTGAGGACATCTCATACTTGCTTAGGATTCCCCAGAGGAAACCATATTCAACTATGGAGGGAAATGTAAAGAAAGCTTTGAAGGTATCTCTTGTACATTCTTTACAGCTTATTGTGAATGCAGCCGTTCTGCATGCCTAATATATGCATATGAAACTATTCTTCTTAGTTGGAATGGCATCAAGACATCGCTCTAGAATATTTATTGGAGAAAATATGGGAAGTATTTAGGTTTCACTTTCACAAACTTTTGATTTGATACCTAAGCAGATACGCCTTCTATCTATTTATAGATGGTGAAATTGGTGTAACGATGGAGGTGGGAATGCTCTAGAATATTATGGATAATATCATCTTTTTGGATTATTTTAGAAATATATGGAATTCTTTCTTAAATTCTAGGTGCTTAATGAAGCTTCTAGAATTTATGGTGAATGGGTATCACCAATTAACAAAAACATATTTACAGATCATTCTAGAACTTGTTAGATTTTTTCCTTAATTGCTTAGTGATTGAGAAGTTTCTAGAATTGTGCATCACCAACTAACACTCCTTGATGCACATTTTTGAAATTCCAAGCTTGCTATGTAATTGTCTGAATTTTGATCTTGGTAGAGTTTTAGTGGTATATATCTACAACTTGGTCTTCAATCTTGCAATATTGAAGTTGTATTTCTTTCCTTGTTTCAGCTTCTCTGATGAAGTGAAATGTGACGTGATTTGTTTTGTCCTGCTATGATTTATTTGATTTTTTGCCATTGCAATTGTCAATTGCCAATTTGTTATTGAAGTATATCTTGATTGGTTTTTTTTTTGTTGTTTGCCCATGTCTTGAAGTATTCTTTATAGCCATACTGCTTAACTTATACTTGTTGCAACAGCGACATACTTTGTTTAAGCTAATGCTTGTGCCATTGTCTCTTATTTCTTTAACAACCAAGAGAATATGCCTAATTTGAGTGAAGATGTGTACTCTAAAGTACTTTTTATGTCATCCATTGATCCACCTGGTCATTGTCAGTGTAGCCTAGCAGGCTTGAATCTATAGTAGAATTATACCAAATACTGAAGTCCTTAGTACTATGTAAGTATATAAGGATTCTCTTTGCTACTCCATAGTCTCCTAACTTGATCTTTACATAAATCTTGATAATAAATTTGTAGTGTACATAATGTCACAGCATGTTGCTATAAGATATAGAAAACTTCCAATCATGCTTCTATATAATGAAGCATTTACTTTTGAAGATCCACCTTCTTTCTTAAGTATCTTCTTCTTAAGCTTTTGATTTACAATAAGTGGAGTAGTAATTGCCTTGCATCGATTTATTTTGAATTTCTTTAGTAGACCTTTTGTGTTCTTCTTTAAGAGATAAATATGCTATCACTCCTTTGATTAACCCTTATTCCAAGAAAGTAGTGAATGAAACGAAGATCATTCATCTCAAATGCCTTCATCATATCTTCATTAAATTCTCGCATCATCTTCTCGTCATTTCCTGTGTAGATTAAATCATCTACATATAGAGAGATAATAATAGTGTTTCGACCTTGAGTCTTGATATAAAGAGTTGGCTTAATTTTACTACTCTTGAATCCTTAGTAAAATATCCTTCAATTTCACTATAATAGGCTCGCAATGCTTGTTTCAATCCATATAGGGCATTCTTTAGTTTGAAAACTTTATTTTTAGAAGTTATAAACTCCACGTATATTTCTTCTTGACGTTCTTCATTGAGAAATGTCAATTTGACATCTAGTTGATAGATGTTCAATTGTTTTTGAGCTGTAAGAGCAAGTAATGCTCTTATTTTGTCTAAGCGAGCAATTAGGGCAAATGTTTCATTGTAATTTTTATCCAAAATTTGCGAATAGCCTTTTGCCACTAGCCTTGCCTTATGCCTTAGTGTTGAGCCATCGGGTATAGTTTTGTTTTATAAATCTAATTTATTTCAACGATCTCTTTATCTTTTTGTTGATTTTCGATCATCTTGTTCTCTTCTTCCATTGCTTTGAGTTATACTTCCTGTCTAGATGCAATTTCAAAGTTTTCTGGCTTAAGTATGGTGAAATTACAAGTTTCACATATCTCCTTCAAGGATCTTGTCCTCTTTGGAGCAGAGTTTGGAGAATAGTTTTTTTGTTAGTGGTGATGATGGTGCAAAAATATTAGTTTGTGTACATGGTCTTTCAGTTTTAGGAACGACTTCCTCCTCACGAGATTGTTGTGTAGGCATTTTTATATGATTCTTCTTAATTTGCTTGTCTTTCTAATTCCATGTAGCATTTTTGTCAAACTCGACATCTCTATTGATAATGATCTTCTTTATATTTAGATTATAGACACAATATCATTTTGATTTTGTGCTGCACCCTAGGAAGATGCCTCTTTTGCTCTTAACTTCTAGCTTATGTCTTGTCTCTTTTGGAACATGAGTGTAGTATATAGCCTCAAAGATTTTTAGATGTTTAGTTGAAGGCTTTTGTCCACTCCAAGCTTTGATAGGAGTTTTACCTTGGACTACTTTTGTTGGATATTTGTTTAATAGATAGACTGTTGTGTAGACCGCCTCTGCCCAAAACATATAAAGCAGTTCTTTTTCCTTGAGCATTGATTTGGCTATCTTCATGATAATGCAGTTTTTCCTTTCCAACACCCTATTTTGTTGTAGAGTGTAACTAACCATTAGTTGATAATGCATCCCTTCTTCACAAAATTTATCGAATTTAGAAGAGATATTCTCTGCCTTGATCACTTCTGATCATTTTGATATGATATTCACTTTGTTTTTCAACAAAGCTTTTTAAACTTCTTAAATATTTGTACTGTTTCTGATTTTTCACGCATAAATAGGCCTATATCATTCTAGTACAATCATCAATGAAAAGAATGAAGTACTTATTGTTATCATAGAACCACATATATTTGTGTGTGTTAATTCTGGTGGCTTTTTAGCTCTGCAAGACTTTTCAGATAGAAAAGATAGTCAATGTTGCTTTCTAAAGGGTCAACCTTCACATACCTTTTCCTTGTTGTTTAGAAATGGAAGAGCTCTTATCATATTCTTTTGATATAATATCTTTAATACATGAATATTGAAGTGGCTAATCTCATAGCCATGTGTCATCCGTTTGCATCTTCATGGCAACATTTGTGGAATATCTCTAGTATTTAAAATCTTCTACTTCTGTTTATATTTACTTATACTATTACAAGATTTCTGTTATTATAGTCATATATTTTGCAGAAATTTCTTTTGAAGTAGAAAGTATAGCCATTTTGCATTATTTGGCCAATACTTTCTCTTTTAAACTAGATACAAGTACGACTTTTTTGATAAGTTGCATATCTTTTTTTGTCTAAATTGCTATAGTGCCTTTGCCATTTTAAGCAACCATTGCACCATTGCCCATTTGGACTTTTGATTTTAATGACTTGCCTATTATGTAGAATATGCTGTCATCCCCTGTCATTTGGCTAGTGTAGTCAGCCATCCAGATAGCATTCACCTTTGTTTTCCTCTTTGGTGGCATAGAATAGCTACTTGTCCGTTTCTATTTTTTTACTGTAATTTGCTTGATAATTGCTTTTGATGCGGCAATCTATAGTGAAAGTGCCTAAACATTTTGCAATATTGGCATTGTGTCTTTCCACTGTGCTAGCAATATTTCTCCATGTGACTGGTATGTTTTGCAGATACAACATGGGGGATATTTATTGTTTTACTCTGCAAGATTAAATATTTGATTTTCTCTATTTCTAGTTCTTTCTCTAATAGAATTATCTACTCTCCACCATTTTTATAATTTTGAGACATTATTTTAAACTTAGATTAGAAGACATTTTCTACTGGATCATTGTCATGCCTACTCAATCTCTACTCATACACTTTTAGAGAGCCCAGTAGTTTTATCATTATTAAAGTTGATAAATATTTTGTTTGTTCAATTATAGTAACCATTGAATCATATTTTTGAGAAACTGTGACTAAAATTTTTTTAATGATTCTCTTATCAAGAATATCTTCCCCACAAACTCTCCTTGGATTCATTATTTCTTTTATTATAGAATAATAACCTTTTATAGTCTTAGAATCTTTCATTTTAAGTAATTTAAATTCCTATCTTAGACTTTGAAGTTTCACCAAACACACTTTTTTATGGCCTAAAAACTCCTTAGAATATCCTAGACTTTTTTAGCAATGGTAGCTTCCATAATTCTTAGAAAAGTTGTCTCCACCAAAGCTTGTTGTAAAATGAATAATGTCCATGAATCCTTTGTCTATTTTTCTTCATTTTCTTTTTTTGAGTTGCGATTAAGGTTGAAGGATTTTCTGGATTAATAAACCCATCTTATACAATGTCCCATATCTCTTGAGAGGGAAAAAATGTCTTCATTTTTATTTTCCAAAAATCATAGTAATCTATGGATTCTATTTTGTATGGAAAAATTTTGACAATAGTATGAAAATACACAATGAAGCTTCAGTGTAATCTGGTGATGGATCGACACCTGATTTATGATTAGATTTAACTCTAATACCACTTGTTAAAATTTAATAGAGGGGGTTGTAAATGTCGAATAATTAGTAATGAAATAAGAGAACCTTATTTATATTAGAGGAAATATAGGAGGTATAGAAATTATGTAGGATGGGAAAGTAGAGGATATTTATTTCTTTCTCACAAACTTTTGCTTCTATTTTTCCACACCCAAGCAAATACATTTTCCATCTATTTATAGATGGTGAATTGGTGTAGCAATGCAGGTGGGAATTTTCTAGAATATTGAGGATAATACCATCTTTATGGATTATTCTAGAAAGAATAATATTATTCATACATTCACTTTTACAGAAGTTGTCAAAAGTAAATTTGTGAGTCCCACTTTATTTTAATATTTTTGCTCTCCCATCTCTCTCTATGCCAATTTTGGCAATTTCGGTATAAATGGGTATACAATTTGATATATAAATATTATTTCTCTTCTAGAAATGTATGAAATTCTTCTTTAAATGCTAGTTGCTTGATGAAGTTTCTAAAATCTGTGGTGAATGGGTATCACCAACAAATGAAACCATATTTATAGATCATTTTAGAACTCGTTAGATTTTTTTCCTTAGTTGTTTAGTGATTGATAAGTTTCTAGAATTGGCATCACCAACTAACAGAACATGTTTATAAGTCATTCTAGAACTTGTTAGATTTTTTTCTTAACTACATAGTGAGCGTGAAGCTTCTAAAATTGTGCATTACCAACTAACATACATCCTACTGTGAAGGTTGGTTTGTGAATTCTTCTTTGTTCTTCCACAAGAATGAAGGGAATTTCTTCGAAACTTGAAAGGTTATCATATCCTTTTTCACTTCCCTACTTCATGTCTTCCTAGGTTTACATGTTCCTAGTATTGGCTCTAACCTCAATGACTGTTTTGTGCTGGCATACCATTGGGTATACACTTTAAGTGGCCAATTATCTAGAATGCCCTTTTTTGATCTTATCATCTATAGTTGGGACCTTTTGCTTACCAAGAATGTCTTCATCTGTCACAGTTAATTGATCTTAGAACTTTGCTTTTGTGATATTTTTTTATTTGCTCTTTAAGTGCTGAACATTCTAAATCATAAAAGGGTTTTGTAGTTGTCTTATATAATTTCCTTTTCATTCTTGACTGCTTAACACTGTTGTTTCCCCTTCAATTTCGCCTTGTGTCAATGAAATGATGGCGTATATTATCTTGTCATTTTCCTCTGCATTTCTGTTTCAGATAGCAATGGATGAAAAGGAATCCATCTTGGAAAGTATACCTATGGATCTGAGGGCCAATGGTTCTACCCTGTACGCGTCTCTTATTGATGGGAAGGTACTTTGTGTTCTTCACTTATGTTGATGTGAAAGCAACTGCATTGCCCCTACTTTCTTTCGTATACCTTGTGTGCACTAGATTCAGTGCACGGATTAGGATTAGACAGCTTCTCTTTAATATGCATATTTTGCTGGCAAAATCCACAACTCATGGTCATGCATATGAAGTTTGGAGCTTAATACATTATAGACACACCATCATATCTCATGATAATGGTTTCACAATTCGTGATTGTTGTATCTCAATTTGCTTTATGATCTGTGGAATCATCAGCCCCAACCATCTCTTTTGCTGCATTGCTGTTGACTGTTTCAATATAGATCTCTTTTTATGTCATACTTACCAGATCTCAAATAAGTTCTTTTGATTTTCCAGGGTAGTTTGCAAACCCTTTTAGAATGTATAAAGGACAAGGACCCAGACAAAGTATCAGTAGGCCTTGCTTCTTCACTAGATACTGTTGCAGAGCTCGAGTTGTTACAGGTACTGCTACCACAACCATGATTAAGTCGGTGTTAAATAAGTGTCTACATGTATGGAGATCATTGATGCATCTGCCAAATATATCAATTGTAGTAATGGTGGCAATAAAATTACAAAATATGAAGTGTTAATTTATATCTAATTGCTTCACATATAGTTCCTTGAACTGCGTTTTCTATTCTTAATTATGGCTGAAAGATACAAGGCGGTCACATCACATCTCAATATCCAAACAGTGAAAAAAACTTGGGACTTTAGTCATTCAGCCGTGTCCATTGTCTAGGCACAGCAATATTTTTACGATTTTTCCTCTCTGGTTAAATGTGAGATAGGCCAAGGCTCTCCCACTCTCCAGTTCAGATCAAAATATCTATGCAAGACTACAGGTTCTCGTTCTTATCTCACATGCTGCTTTCGTTAACTTTTCAGACTGGCCCTTTTCTCCTTGCGGAAGAGCTCTTATTTCTAGTGAGACATCTTAAGTTGATTACTTCTTTCATTTGGGACGGAGTACTAAAATTTCTGGCACTCAAATCTCTGACATTCAGTTTAGGTCATAAATATTGATGTTAGATATAGGCCTCCGGTACCGCGATAATATTACAATATGTAGCCATATTAAGAGTATATCGTGATATATCGGCTGATATTCAAAATATGAACCAATAGGCCTGATATTTGGTCAATATATCAGTCGATACAGCTTTATATCTCTATTAGCTTCTAATTTTTAGAATTTTTTTCTTTCTGATATATCCGATAGCGATAAGTCCGATATCATGCGGCCACGTCCGGTATTGATATTTTCACCCACGATCATGATCCATTCTTCCCCGGTGGTGTGGGTCCCTAGAGAGGGCTCTTACTGCTCTTGTTTTGTGCTATGTGGTACTTAGCTCCGCACGTCACTTAGTTACTTCACACTTCTAGCTGGGTTAGACGTACCGCCCATGGCATGAAATAGCAGTAACGGCCTTTCCCTTACTAATATTTTTCGGTGATATAACAAAATCGCAATACATGGCCGTATTGACAATCTGTTCTATCATATCGGCCGATGTTTTGAATATTGACCGGTGCACCTTATATTTTCTCACGTATTAGATGATATTTTCCATTAAGTTCCTGTTTACTTTTTTTTTTTGCATCCAATCCCGATATGTATAATTCGATACAACCAATATTGATGTCAATATTTTCATCTATAATGCCTCAAGCAGGCCACTGGCCTAGCAACTAAAGCCCCATTTTTCTTGTGAGGACAAGGCATCGGTGGTATTGGTTGTTTGCCAATGGCCTTCTTGGGGCATCAAACTTTTGCATGCAGGATTACGGAATGTGCTTGAACATGCAAAAGCCGGGAATCTCTGCAAACTTCGAATAGTACATTCAGAGTGCTTCTTTCCTATCTAGAAAAACATGAAACAAAGTCCGTAGCCAATTTGAGAGAAACAATATTCTCTTGAGAAAAAGGCTGGGCATGAAATCATCGACCCCCATTTATTTCTTCTTAGAAAAAGCATTTTTACGGAGCTTCATAAAAAAAAGGGATACCATCATGGCATCTTTTGTCTGACTAGTCAGCATGTTAATCAGGCATTTTGGGTTTTTGGTTGTGTAAGGCTAAAAGGATCCTGACACTGGCATCATGAGAAATCATTTACGCCCCATTTGGATGCAGAAATTGGGCCCTAGAATTTAGAATTAAAATTATAATTTCAAAACTAATTCTAATTCTATTGTTTGACGTCATGAAAAAATAAAATTCTCAATTCATTACAATTGAAAAATAGTATGGGAGAGTTCTTTATGACCTTTAGAGATATATTGAAAAATTATAATTTTGATAATTATAATTGTCATTCAATTAGATATGATAAAATCGTTTAAGGGGGATCCATTGGATAAAATATTTTTGATTGTTTGGGTAGAATAGAAGTGGACTAATCATAGTTTTATTTTTAAATTTATTTTAAAAATTATAGAAAAAATATAAATGCTAATATTATAATAAAGAGTATTGTCTAAAAATAGCTTAATATAATATGTATCTATAAAATATTATATATATATATCCAAAATAATTTTTTTAAAAAATTGTTATGCATAAAAAATTCTAGAGTTTGTATTGGACTTTTTTTTTTATATATGAATTAAAAAATTAATTATACCTCGACTTTATTTTTTTTCTCAAAATTGTAATTTTTACATGGTCCAAATAATTAAATTTAAATTCTACCGGATTTCAATTCCAACACAATTGGTAATGAACTTACGTTTTCAAATTTCAATTCCATTTTTTCATTCCGCAATCCAAATAGTCTTATCGGATTCACTTTGTTTTTCGTTCTTTAATATATTTCTATAGTTCTTATATGATGCTTGCATGATAGAAGTCTTTGACGTATTTCCATCATAACAGGCTCCTGGGTTGTCGTTTTTGCTGCCTGAGCAGTATTTGAAGTATCCAAGGTTGGTTTCCTGCAGTACTTTCCTGCTAATTGTCTGATTTATAATCGTCATTTTAGGCTTAGAAATTGATAAGTGCTCACGCATGCACATATATTCTGAATTCTATCTGCATTCACAACAAATTCTTTTCATCATATCTTTGCTACTCATTTAGATTAGTTTTGGTTTTGAAGTTGAGTACTAACTCTTACTATTCATGTCAAAAGGGCTCTTAACAGTAGATATCTGCATCAAATGACACATTTCTTTCGCTAATTTTGTCTGGATCCATGATCTCTATTTCTTTCACTTTGTCCAATTGATGAAAATATCGGTATTGGTCATGGCCGTATCGGACAATATATATCGATATCGGGCATATTATAATAACTTTTTATTAAAAAATCGTCAGCTATTAAGGCCATATCAGTCAAATATCGGGTATATCTATAACATATCGAATATTGTTATGGTATCAAGAAATATCGGTATTACATAGACCGATATTTATATATATCAGCTAATATTTACATCAATGCTTTGTCACCTTATATTTTTGGTGTTCAAACTGATGGCTGTGACGTGACATGCTTCCTAGAGGGTATAACCTAGGCCTCAATATTCTTCTAGTTGGGGACTTTTTTTAGACATGATCTAAAAAAGGGTCAATATACAGATTTTATTTATTGTAGAACAAAGGGAAAGAAAGGATAGCAATTGAGAGCTGCTTGTAGTTATATGACTGGTTTGTCTAGCAAAAGAGAAAAGAATATTATTGTACTGTAAGGTTGTTAAGTATGACCCAAATTTATTGTGAACGGCCATTTAAAGATCCCACCTAATGAGTTTACGGTTTGACTTTAATATGAATTTTTAATGGAGCTTAGTGGTGGTAGTAGAAGGATTGGGCCAAAGGGAACTTCATTTTGTACTAGGGACTGGATTGGCGTGGATTTTTTTTTTTTTTTTTATTTTAGGCCCATCAGCTTTGCTTTTATGTATAGCGTTTTACTCTAAGGCTTATAAGGATTTCAAAAATTCATTTTTGTCTGCCTCCTCTTGTAACCTTATTCGGAAATAGTGAAACTTCTCCTTATTTGCTCATAATTTTTTTCCCTTAAGAGTTTTTAATGTAAATTTGGTAATTTGTTGTGCAATTATTTATTATTTTATTGCTGATAATCTCCCACATCTCTAACAAAAGTTAGTTTCACTTTGCGTGCATTTACACTAGTTAGTTGTTTTGCTGCGAGATTGCTGTATAGCATTTACGTCTTCCACAGGCTACGAGGGAGAGGAACCGTCCAATTCACCATTGAGAAGGGAGATGGTGCATTTTCTCCACAAGATGGTGGTGAAGCTAAAAATTCAGCTACAATTCAGGTGTGCAATTGTGTAGGTTTTTTCCTTTATAAATATAAATATAAATATAAATTTATTTATTTTTATGTATTTATTTATTTAATTTCTGATTACTAGACGGTTTCAGCATGGATATGATGCAGGAGATGTATGATTGAGTCGGCAGAAATATATAAAATCTAAAAGCTAAGAAGAATACCACAAAGACATGAAACTTTCTTCCGTTTCTCCAACCAAAGTTGTATCAACTGTAATGAAATATGATAAAGATCAACTGGTTAATATTATTTATTGGAACCATGGATAAAATTATTACTATTGGTACTAATCAAAGCCATATTGGATGATTACATATCAGTAGATGATGCAAAATTTTCTTTGCGAAGTACAACAAAAACGAACTGGACGAAAATTTCGACCAATATGTTGTAATTCATTGTGGTATTAGAAAATATTGGTATCAGACTTGCCCAACACCAATATATTAGCCGCTATTTTGTGAAACTTCTGATTCCACTGATTTAAATATCATCCAATATTATGAATATCAGTTGATATGTATCGGTATCAAGTTTCCAGATAATGATATTTTCCGATATCTCGATATGCTGTCGTATTGGTGGCTATATTGTAATTGATCGGTCAATACGGGTCAGCTTACGATTTTTGAAATATTTTTTTCTGATATATATAATATTGATACGTATTATTTGATATATTCAATACCGATACGATCGTGACCAATACGGATACCAATAATTTCTTCCATGCCTGATATTTATTCCATGATGGGAATTACAATATGAAATCTGCTGCCCTCTAGCAGGAATCTATTGCCTACTGTATCCATATAGCTTCTTTGATGAAATAATTTTTTGTGTCCAGTGTTTATTGTTTTTCTAATTCTATGCTCAATGATCGTGGATATGCTGTCAGGTCGTTATAGATGGTTATTCGGCACCACTGACAGCAGGGAATTTTGCAAAATTGGTAAGGTACTTGAATTATCACTTTGGCCTTGTGAATTTTGATATGAATTATGAAATTCAGATGTGTTGTGGAGAGTAGTTCTGTTATGCTAGCTGATGCAGTGTTATGCGTTCATTCGCCTTGTTCCCATGTTTGACAATGACTTCAGCCTTGTAAAATTTCAATGATATTTATGCAATTATATTTCTATCTGGATGTATCATATTTTGTAATGGGCAATGCTACTCGTAGAACTAAATTGTCCAACCTTCATCCAGCTTTATATTTTTTTAATTGAAATTATATTCATCTAATTTTATAAATTTTATATACAAATATTTGTAGAAATCCATTTTTTCTACTTTTGCCTTATATATGAATTAGTTATATATAATTTTAATTAAAAAAGTAAAGTTAGAAGAAGGTTGGATAATTTAATTAAACATAATTATGACAGATGCTTTGTTATACAAATAGGCAACAGATATATATCTTGCCCTTTCATAGCGGTTTTTTTTTTCTCTATTTCCAAGTTACCTATGTTTAGCGCTTGACCATGTAAAGCCTAAGAATCACCGACCCTTCACATTGACTAACCTAACGGTGTCCAACCCATATTGAAATATTTTATTATTGTTATTATTATTTTTGACTCCGACATGATTTGAAAATGGGAACAATTTTGTATATTTGAAGTAATTAAGAACATAAGCCACCGTTCTCTCTCTCTCTTTTTAATTCTCTAAGATATGTTATAACACCGCTCCTTTATATTGGATTACTTGCTTAATGTGCTTGGTTTTTCTTTATTCTTTTTTTTTTTTTTTTGTGGATGAGAAAAACAAGAAGCACATTTTTATTGCTCAATTAGTATAAAGTAATGTTGTTGATACAAGAAACACTCCTTTATTGCTCAACTAGTATAAAGTAATGTTGTTGATGAATTATATTTTCATGTCTATAAATATATTATGAATTTTAGTTAACTTATACCTGACATATCATATCCTCACTTTCTAAAAAATAATTAGGCGGAGTTAACTGATGAATTAACAGCCTATCAATCTGAGCATATTATACACACATCTCGATTAAAATTCAATTTAGGGAGCTTTAAATTTAAGCATGAATCATGTTTTGCTTTTGTTGTTTTTCCCTTGGCTTTCATATAGAAATTAATGTTGAATTTAATGCTTTTAGGAGATAAAGGGAAACATGGATAGATTTTAAGAGATATACATGTCTTTTCATTACAAATGCAAATTGTTGTTTTGCTTTCAATTGCTCATGCAAGAACACTATGAGTTATGCTGAGTAGAATCGGCTATATGAATCTGTAATCATCATTTGACTTAATTTAGCACAATATCTTCTAAGAGTAGAATCGATTTTAAATTAATTTCTTTGGATTGCTCATGATTTGGCCAAAAATTTTACGAGATCATTTAGGTGATTGACGGGGCATATGACGGCACAAAGCTCAGTTGTGCCAATCAAGCTATTCTCTCCAACAACAAGCTTGATAAGAACAATGGTTTTAGTATTCCTCTAGAAATAATGCCCTCCGGACAGTTCGAGCCCCTATACAGAACTACGTTAAGTGTGCAGGTACACACGTCTTTTAATCAAATCGTGATTGCGATGCTGATCATACGTCTGATATCTTGCCATCTGATGCCTCTGTTCCTGTATCTTTTTATGCAAGGATGGTGAGCTGCCGGTGCTTCCGTTATCAGTCTATGGAGCAGTTGCCATGGCTCATAGTGATGTTTCCGAGGAGTATTCATCGCCGAATCAGTTTTTCATCTATCTATATGATAAGAGGAATGTAAGCATGCTCTTTTAAAACCTGTAGTTTAACTCTTTGATGGCAGAAAACTGTTAGAGTTCATCAATATTTCTAAAGATGAAAATTTCATCATGATAATTTGAACAATTATAATTCTAAAATTCAAAGCATAGATATAAATATTGGCCAAAATTATAAATATCAGCCGACCCCCAATATCAATATTTTTTGATATCGCAATAATACTGCGATATTTTAACATATCAACGATATATTATAATCTATCGGTTGATATTGCAAATATCAGTTGATATGTATTGGTGTCGGGCCTCAATATTGATATTTTCTAATACTACGACACATTTAGAGTTTGCTTTAACAAGTCTTCTTTAATATAGACTAATACCGAGTTATCATATAAACATTTTATGTGATTTAAACCATTTTTGAATGGTTGAATGATCATGTATTTTGCATACCTAGATTTGTGCTTTTGAAATCGATAATACTGAAATCAAAATGTCGGATCAAAGAACATGAAACCGGAATCAATCCAATAAAAAATTAAATATATATCACGTCATGTGAGATAATTTTAATAATATAACGCTTTTTCTTTCTATAGGCTGGCTTAGGAGGGTTGTCTTTCGATGAAGGCCAATTTTCTGTTTTCGGGTACGTCTCCTAACTTTTCTTTTCCCTCGAACCTTTTCGGGATCTAAATGGGAAACTTCTCTGCTGAGGATTTCGATTTTCCAAGACCCCTGATCGGATGTGCTCACTCTCTGTGACCGGCTCGGGTGTGCAGTTACACGACTGTCGGGCGAGAGGTTCTTCCGCAAATTAAAACGGGAGATATTATCAGATCCGCAAAGCTAATAGAAGGTCGCGATCGCCTTATTTTACCCGTTGAAAATTGATGGTTTGCTCCGGATTTGAAGCTTCTCGTTCCCGGTTTTATGTTGGATGGAATTGCTTCCGGTCTCCGGGATGTCGGGTTGAAGCAAATGCTTCGTTTCCCTTTCTTTTTCGATCAGCCTTTTCGCATTCGGATCTTCAAGTCTGCCTACCATGCTTTTCAAATTGCACCATATTGATCATGATTGTTCATATTTTCCATATATAAGAAGCTTCATTGGTCCTTTCTTTGAAACAAGAAGCATTGTGTTGTATTTTATATTTAATTATATCAAAATTGTCAAAATAATGAGTCTTATTTTATTTTTATTTTTTTCAGATTTTTTTATATTAAAATTTATGATTTTAATACAAATAGATGTATAATTTCCTACTGCCATTGGCCAGCCACCCACCTCTGCTGGCATTGACCATCTCTGTTATGTGTTGTTACTATTGATCATCACATAAAATATCTAAAATTATAATTTTTTTTACTATAAAAATTTTGTTATTGGTCTGAATAGCTTTTTTCTATCGGTATGTTTGGTTGATAGAATGGAATAAGGTGGGAATAAAATAGTTATTTCAGCGAATAGAATAGAATAAAAATAGAGTTGAAATTGTTATTTTTATATTTAGTTGTTAGAATAAATTAAGATTAAAATTAGTATTTTATTATTAGTATGAGGAATAATAATAATAATAATAATAATAATAATAATAATAATAATAATAATTGCTTCATAGGGCAAGCCAGCCAGCAAATCAGGAAGGTAATCACTCTTTCCAAAGAATGAGGATCGACCTCTCAGTTACAAAAGAAACCCTTGACCCACCACCAAGGGCATGCTTTCTTCCATACTTTCAACCACATGCGCTTTCTTGAAAGCATCCAGTTGCGTACGTTTCCTAGGAGGGATTCTGATCTATGCTTTTATTGAGTGCTCTGAGAAAATCGGTCTTGACTGCCACATTCATCCTCTGAAAAACCCTAAGGCAACAAGTGGACCCTGACGGCCGCTTACTGCCTTCCCACCTTCCAGATTCAAGAAGATCTCACGTCTCTCTTACATCTGGGTCAAACACTCAAACTCTTTCTCTCTCTCCATTTTCAGTTTCTTCCTTTTGAAGACTGTTTTACTAACTTGAACGTCGGAATGTTTTCGGTGGGACAATTTTTCACCGAACACGCTGACCATTTGTTCTGTTTAATGGTGTGCAGGATCTAACTCAGGAAACGGAGCCGGAGCTACGACAAAAGGATCACCTGAATCTGTTTGAAGTTCGGATCCAGAGACGCATCATATTCTATTCCTTGAAATAACTATTTTATTCCCAATTATAATAATAATAATTATTATTTTTATATTTATGGGAATAATAATTTTATAAAAATATTTATTTTTTATTAAATTTATAATTAAATAAAAAAAATATCTATTTTTAAGAAATAAAAATTTTATTCTCTCCTTATTTTTTCCAACCAAATATATCATAAATAAACAAATAACATATTGAAAAATATTTTAGTCTGCTTTTACTTGTAGAAAATATTTTTCATCAAAATCATCTGTTTTTTCTTTTTTTTAAGAAAAAGTCACATTTTTAATGAAGAATATTTTAGAATTGGATAGCCTACTTTCATACTACTTTTGAATATTTTCTATTATTTAAATATATATTTTTTAATATTAATCTGTGTGTCTAATTAGTCGGAATATAATTAGAAATATAGATGGACACATGCGCGCACATACGAACACGTGTGCGCACACATTATAATTAAATCAATCCTTTTTTTAGATGGGTTTTTTGATGTGCCCTTTCACCCCCCTAAGGATGACCGGTCTTTCTCAATGTCAAAGCTACATGCATATGCTTTTGGTTAAAGCAATCTTTGGTATAGAAAATGACAAAAGGGCCAACATATACCATTTTATTTTATTTAATGATAGTAGTTATAATATAATTTCACTTATTGAAAATGAAAATTTTATATACCAAGTGTTAACTTATAGAAAGTCTATGTTGATTAGTTGTTGTTAGGTCTCTATTGTCGGTTTGCATGATATTGTAATATTTCTTTATGGTCCATGCATGGGGCTCAATAATGGATTTGAAAAAGTTAAATGTGTGCGTTTTGAGAATCTAAATTATCGTACGAATTAGGAAGCCAACTATTTCGCTTTGATATTCGAATGTAGATCGATCTGATTTTTTTTAATTCTAAATCAAAATCTTATGCACTATGATAAAATAAATTAAAGATAAGAGGTATATGAGACTTACTCACCGATATATTTTTTGATATTTTAAATCAGTAATCTTTCTAATAGTTTTGAAAAGATATCAAGAAAGAAAATATAGGGAATGAAAAAGAATGAAAATGAGTATATATTTAGATGGCAAAATTCTTTTTGTATATTCGATTGATTGAGTATCCATTTTTTTTTTCATTTTCTCTTTAGAGAGAAGTTTTATTTATAATCAGAGGTATCATTTGGCTAATCGGTACCTGAAATCAATGCATGTATATGATGTCGTTTTAAATCAATGGTAAGAGAAGTTACTAATAGTGTGTAACAACTATCTCTATTTAATGATAGGACCACATGATTTTCAAGTATAGTATTATTTTGGCCGTCATTATGGTATTTTAATGTTTGAATATTTAGACTTTACATTTTGATTTAGATGTACGAGCACTATTGCCTGATGAGCTCTGTGTATCTTCTGTTAGACTGTTAGTATTTAAACATCTTATCCAATTAAGTATTCTAACCATACCTATCAAAATAAAGTTTTATTTTTTTTTATGAAAATACTATTTTTGTCGTCTGTCCATAATTTTAAATTATAGTAAATTAATTTTACTATTGCTTTAATACAATTGATAAAAATATTAGTACATATATAAATATTAGATAATATGTATCAATATTATATATATTTTAAAAAATAATTATAAGAATTATAAATTAATTAAAAAAATAATAAATATATCAATTAAATATTAAATAAATTAATATATCTTTTAAATATTAATTTATGTATTATAATATAAAGTTAGTATGATGTATATTTCAATGTTGTCAGAATACTGAAAATATCAGTAATTGCCTTTAATGAGTGGAATGGAAAGTTCCTCCAAATAAAAGAGGTGATAGCAATACTTCATGAGCCAATGACAAGAAAGGCCAAGTACACTTGGATATTTTTCTCTCTTTTTTTTTTAATATTTATTAAAATAAATAAAAAACTAAATAAAATAAAATAAATAAATAACTTGAGGTTTATGGAAGCAAAATTTAAATAAAAATGTCAAATTTGGTTTTATTTTGCTAATTTTTAAATTTATCATTTAATTTGTTTATAAACTGATATTTTTCATTTATACTCAGTGTGATCATTTAATATTTAATATTAATACGTAAAATATAAATACTTACATACATATATAAATATAATATTTTTTAAAAAAATTATAAAATAGAAATGTTATTAAAAGATAATAATACATCCTTAATTCTCCATAAAATATAACTATATTTTATATTTTGTAAAATTTAATTTAAAGTGGGGCTAAAATCCCTTAATATTACTTGTGATGATATAGTTGTTAGGGCCTTATTTTATATTTTATGCATTCATTTTTTTTATAATATTTTAAATAATAGCACTGCCTTTTTAATTTTTAATAATATATTCTAAAGACCTAAAATAAGGCAATATCAAAATTTTTTAACCTATTTGGGAAAATATATTTATAAATTCCTTTTAACGTCTATCCATATTACGTTAAGGTATTATAAAAATAGGTCAATATATTGAAATTTTATCTGCCTAAAAATCAGATTTAAATCGAACATGAGTTAAATTTAAATAAAAATTTATTATCAGTAAGTTTGATTGAGCAAGACAAGGTCTGGTCATCCCAACTAATAGTCATAACCGTGCCCATTTATAAGTCAGATCAAATTTGTTTCGTTGTTCATAAAAATTTTTTTAATATGTAAAAATTTGTTTTTTTTATAAAAATCTAGAAATATACATTTTTAAAAAATTATTATATTTTGAATAAAAAATATCATATAAATATATATTTTAATAAATGATGGGTTTAAAAACTCATGGGTTGATCCAGAAATTGGCTTATAAAAGAAAGAGCTCCGAAAGTAGCAGCCCAATAGAACTCTACGAAGTTCAGAGCCCAGAGTTTGTCGTAGCAAGCCCAAACTGAATGGCCTAAAACAGTCTAGCAGTATACAGGCTGCTAAGGATGACTGTAGGGCAGGCCCAATGACACAGGACAGTCAGCCCCAACTTAGCCGACAAATCTCAACAGCCACTGCCACTTGGTGGTCCTTCCCACACCTACAGAAACATGATTGGTTGGCGACAATGGCCAGCCTATCATCGCGAGAATCTCAAGGGTTCAGAGCACTAATGTAGGCGCACAATGTCGACCATTCATGATTGCAAAGCAGTGAAGCATAGGGCCTGCCAAACTACACTCTCATTCTATATATGCATCCCTTCCTCTAGAGGGGGTAAGACTTTTTCTTTCGGATTCTTCTCGGAGCCAAGCTGTTGACCTGCAATAGATAGAAAAGGATTTATTTAATCATATAGTTTGAAAATCTTCTTTTTTTCTTTTCTATCTCGGCAAGGTGAGGATCCAACCAGAGTGCCTTCTACTTCTAATAGGAGTTTGATTATTTATAACTCGTGAACTTTTGTCAACGTTGAGTTTGAAACCCTGAACAGACTATCGGATCGAATAAACTGTTATGGAATAAGTATTAGGCGTATGCTTTGGAAGAAATTTGTACAGTTTTGGAAGGGGTATCCTTATGTATGAAGATAATCAATTCGGCCTGATTATCCCTAAACCCAATGTGAGTTTTTCTATAGTCATATCATTCCAATTTGTATTTTTTGCGGTTCATTTGAATTCGATTCAATTTGTTCTTGCAAGGCTCATAAACTTAAAGTCACGGGTTTTACTTGGAATGAAAGAAGAAAAATGGATTCATGAATATTTAATTGAGGATTTGGTTCATTTCACACATACACGTCATGGGCATCCTGCCTAGAGATCATGTCTTCATCCATGGGATCCCAAGTAGCTATGAGTGCTACCGATGGTCTAATGAGATGAATGGACCCAAAGTCTCGATAGTTAGCTCTCAGTCATCCAATCAAAAAACAACGTCGATGAAGACTTGCTGTATATTGTCCTTTTTGTTATGTATTGGAATAAAATTAGCATGCCCAGTAACCCATGTGTGGTATTTAAAAATGTCTAAAATGTATCAAATCCTGTATCCTTCTAGAGATGAGTCCTTCCCGGTCCTCTCGTACTAGGGAAAGGTCCTCAAAGAATATTACTATTCAAATGAATTTTCTAAATTTCATGTAATTGCATATGTTAGGATGCCTCAATTGCATACATCACTGTATTATTTCATAAACATAAGGAGATTCGTTGTTCTTGACCCTACTTTTCTGATCCTAACAGTGATCTTTCTTCGAAGCAGAAGTCTCAAGAGTCGATCGATTGATAGATCAGGATCTCTCATCTGGGTCCTCCTTGGAGCATCTGGTAATTTGATCTCCGATTAAGCCACTGATCCCAACTACAAAAGATCAAATGTCTCAATGGCTATTCTCTGGATTGCTATTTTCCCTCTTTGAGCCACTTCTCGTCAAGCGCATCTACCTTGGTTGCTCCCTATTGAGAGCATCTCTTTAAGCCACTTCCCGTCGAGCACATTTACCTAAGTATACTCCCTGTTGAGCAAATCTCTCTAAACTGCTCCCCGTCAAATACACCTACCTAAGCTGCTCCCTATTAAGCACACCTCTCTAAATTGCACCCCATCGAATGCACCTACCTAAGCTACTCCATAGTTGAGGGAACCTACTTAACTACCTAAGCCACTCCTCAATTGGGTGCACCTCCCTCTCCAAAACCGCTTCTCGTCGAGTGCACTACAGTCTCAAAGCCACTTATCCGCCGAGCACATTAATCTCCTAAGCCGTCCCTCAGTCGGGCGCACCTCATTTTCTAAATTGCTCCCTAACCAAGTGAATTTCTCTAAGTCGCTCCCCTATTGACCGCATCACTCTCTCTAAACCGCTCTCCCATCAAGCACATCTATCGGAGTCTAATCTTCCGGCCAACATTGCATCCCCCTTATACATGAATCTACAAATTATCTTCTTATCCTTCCATCTTTCTATTTATCTAAAAAAGATTTTTAATTTAAATATTGAAAGATATACCGGAGAGTCAGTCCCATCATTCTCTAACCACTCGTTTATCATTTCTGACATGCAAGATTCAAGTTCGGAATCATAAAAATCGGACCTACTTCAATTTAAGCTATCTGTCATGTCCTCAAGACATATATACAAGTCAAAATAAAATCCACAATATAAAAATCTAAAAAATACATCAACAGCAATAAAATCCAATTTGAGTGTGATAATCCATATATATACAAGACCAAACATTATACAATCCGCACAGGATCTCATTGGATATAAATTTGGACAACATAATATATGAACTACTATCCATAAGTCAAAAAGAAAATATCCAATAAAATAATAACTCATCTAAATGACATAAATATCCTATAATTCTCAATACTGGGTCCACGACCCACAACCGGCCATATACAATAACCAAACACACTTTCGAAAATAAAAACCTAATTGATAAGAACATACATACTCACTAGGAAAGTAATGTCGCGTCAGATCTAGTCCAAACTCCTATAATTATATCCAAATCATTAGTCGGAAGGGATAAAATATAAAAATATAAGCATAAAATTTAACAAATATCATCGAATATAAAATAGTGCATATAAATCAGATGGGAATGATGTCATATCAGAATCGTGTAAAACAAAAGACAATATCCGTAAAATCTCTGAAAATCGAGAAATAGTATTGCACTAAATCATTATCTTATCAAATTTTTCTCCGGGACATGATCATAATAAATTACGATCTAATCAAATCTCATAGATGATATATCATATCATATAATAATATATCGTGATTTGATATCACATCGCACAAGTCATAACCGCCATCACATCCACGTGAGATATATACTATCGTTCGGATTCAAACCTCATAATCTCGTATGCATAAATCAAGGGCCGGAATGAAAACATATAAATCAAAATAAGTGCCAGGGTTTATCACGTATCCATACGTACGAGACATTCCATTCACCCATCCGTGGGCCAATTCACGTATCTCAAATTATAATTCCATACAAATATATATGAAAACAGAAAGTATGTACAAAATCAGAGAACTAAAAATTCAAAAGATTAATTTGAGAAAGGATTACACATACTCTTAATAACCTTGAGCAAATCCATCTACAATTTAGGCCAATAAGTTAGGTCATTTATATATTTTGTCTCCCATAAATCGAGAACTTACTATATTTTGTCACCCACAACTTTGGGTGCAACCTTAAATTTATTTATATATTAGGACGTTTAAATATATTAATTTTCGTTAATTTCTTATGATGGTTCTCATTAAAATATATGGGATAGGTTGATTACATCACAACTCACCTTCCTACTGGCGAAAGGAAGATCGCATATCACATATATTCCCGTTGGGACCACTGTCTCCCCGTCGAGACTACAATCTTTCCGTCGGGAGAGGCGCCACATTTAGCACATAACTTGGATCACAAATTGACCACTAAGGTGTCAAACTATCATGGTCCCACAAAATAGTAACCTCATCCCCACGACAGCACACATGGGTACTAATATAAGATCTGATTCTTGGTTTTATAATATACGAATACACAAATATATATATCATTCCGGGTTTTCATAAATAACAAAACTCTCCAAAATTACAAATACTCATGAAAAATTATTGAACAACCGATAAAATATATAAGTATATAAACAATAAATAGTGGGGGTGCGTGAAATAACATACATGTAAATAAAATCTCTAAAATATATACAAACACTGTTGGATACAAAAATAGACTAAAGATTTGGCTTATGGATACTTATCTCAATATTATATTCTGCAAATCGAAAAAAAGGATACTCTAAGGTATCCGAATAGTGTGTTCTCCCTCCTTAGTCACGCACTCCCTTCTCTCTCTTCCCTTCCTCCTATCTGCCGTGTGCTAGGTTCCCTTTGCCTAACGGTGATCCAACAGGACATGGCAGCGTTGGCCATGGCAATAGCAGTTCTGAAACGATTCTTGGAAGCGGCTGACGGAGATATCTTCGGCGATGGCAGCAAACCAACAGTACTACTGATTCTCTTCTTTTTCTCTTCTTCTTTGTCCTAGCTCCTCCAACTCCTCTCTATCTTCACCCATGTGCCTCTTCTCTTTTCCTCCTCCTTCCTCCTCGCTAGCCAGAGCCGCAGATCTATTTTGTCGATTTACACATCAACCAAAATTTGGCCTATTTCTCTCAAGATCAGTACATGCAAGCAAGGATCAGCATCAACAAAGAAAAAAGAATGATTTGCTTGTCTCAATTTCATACATTTTTCTTGGCGACATTAGTGACAACAGCAGTTGCTTTATTCAACTCGTGTGTGCCTCCCTTTTCTTCACACTACTGTATCCTCTCAGATAATGAAGAAAAATCATACAGAGGGTTACTTGATCTTTATCTCTGACATCGATTATCTAACCGACAGTCAACCGCTGTGACTCTCTTTCCTTCTTCTCATTTTCTTTCCTTTTTCTTCCATTTCTTTCTTTTTTTTCCTTTGTTGCTTGTGCCTGCCCCTCTTTATTATTATTATTATTATTATTATTATTAGTATTATCCTCTTTTATAATCCAACTAATCATCGAACATTAGTACTGGCGTGCCTCAGGTGACAACTAACCAATCTGATTTTTTTAAAAATTTTATAATATTTAATTAATTTTTATCACATTTAAATTATCTAAAATAATAAATACATTTAAATTAAATCAAATGGGGATCGAAATATTATACTATCGGGTAAGATTAAGTGGCTCCTTAATTCGTGCAGCAATTCAGATCTAGATACGTATCAATAAAGAATTTTACATAAAGATTTTTAACACAATATTTATTTAAATAAAAAAATATATTTTTATAACAAATTATAATTTAGGCCGAGTTAGGATAAACTGGATACTCACTAGAGACCGTATCTGGCCAAAAATTTATTGGGCCCAATTTTATAATCATTTCAATTTATAATGTTTTTATATATTAATTAAATTTTATAAAATTTTAAATTAATTGGATTGAGTTGATCAAATGGCTCGATTTTAATTTGTGTATGTATAAATGACAAAAACTATAAAATCTTATCACCGTTTTTTTTTTTTAATAGAATTTTTCTTCATTTGACATGGTGTTTTTGAAATTTAGGATGACCAACGAAAGTTGCTTCTTAAATGATAAACCAATTAGAGAGTATTTAATATAATTTATGGAAAAGATTATTAATTAATTTTTTCCTAAAAGGTTTTTTTAATTTATTTTTGATGGATTAATCTCGGTTTTTTTTAATTCATTTTGATTTTTAGATATATTTTTTTTCAAAAGATAAATAAAATTTAAAAAGTCATACATTGTAATTTTTTCAAGAAATAAATATAAGTAATTGACCAAAATAATTTTTATTTTTTATATTTTCAAAATTTATTTCTTTTTTACTTTTTAATAAACAGTTGTTAAAAAGAGCTTATAAGTTGATCTCAATTTTTAATTTCATAAATAATTTTTAAAAATTAAATTGTAATTTTTCACAAATATAGATTTAAAAAATTATGTTAAAGAATTATAAATTATTTTTTCTTATATTAAAAGAATTTTTTACCTTCTAATTTACTTTTTTAACTGACAGATATAGCTAAGAATTAATATTTTGACACTAACGGTATGTTTAGTTGTTGGAATAGAATAAGGTGGGAATAGAATAATTATTCCAAGGAATAGAAAAGGATGAAAATGGAGTTAAAATTGTTATTCTTATATTTGGTTGTTAGAGTAGAATAAGGTGGAAATTAGTATTTCATTATTTAATTTGTAGAATAGTATGATGAATAAGGTAGGAATAGTAATAATAATAATAATAATAATAATAATAATAATACCTTATAAATAATAATAATATGTAATAATAATAATAATACCTTATAAATAATAATAATAATAAATATAACAATAATAATAAGTAATAATAATAATAACAATAATAATATCTAATAATAATAATAATAATAGATTAAAATAATAATAATAATATGTAATAATAAATTTAATAATAATAATAAATATCTAATAATTAATAATAATAATAAATATTAGAATAATAATATATAATAATAATAATAATAATAATAAATATGTGAGAATTGTTATTCCCACATGTATGGGAATAACAATTATCATATAAGTGGTGGGAATAATAATTTTCATCCTACCACTAACCAAACGAAGAAATTTCTATTCCCCCTAATTCTTACAATCAAACATGCCGTAAGAGAACAAGAAGAAAATTTCAATTTCATAATTTTCAAAATTATGTATTTTTTAAAAAATTATAATTAATAAACATAGGGATTAGATAAATTGAAATTTATAATTATATTAATCAAAGAAAATAAAGTTTTCTATTAAATTCGCACGATTCCTGTTTTATCCTTTTCCACTACCTTATAAAACCAAATCCACCACACGGATTCGGGTAAAGGACCCCAAACGGGTCAACCGAGTTAGAATAATTCTGAGTCGACAGAATCGCGTTCGGGTTGAAGAAGCACGAGTTAACATAGCCGCTGCTGACTCGCTGAGGTCCGAGTCCGGACTCAACAATCTCCTCCGAAGAAATTACAAACTTCTCAGTCGGCGACTCCACGTGGCACAACGCCGGCAACGAAGGGACATAAATATCACGACCGTAGTCGTTCAGCAGCACCTGACTCATCCCCTGAGTTTGAACTCGTTGCTGAGTTACTCCGATTTGTCCGAACTCGAGGACGGGGTTAAACCCGGAAAGCGTGCTCCAATCAAAATCACCCGAACCCGAAAAACTTCTCAAGCCCAATTTGTCATGTTCTTGACCCGATTTCACCGAGTTCAAATGCGGAAGCGCGAAAACGCGGGATTCCAAAACGCCGTCCAGTTTTAGCGGCGTCGATGGCTCCGAGTCGCCGGCCGTGCTGTGCTCCTTGATCGGAATCCTTGAAACGGACTTCGTTGAGCTCGAGCTTTTCTGGTATATTCTACAAAGGACCCAATCATCCAACTGAAAACACAAATTCAACGAAAAGAAAAAACCCATTTCATCAGGATTAAAACACAGATAATTTTCGAATAACAAAGAAATACTTGAACTACGAAACGAACCTTTGAACTGCCGTCTTTTCTACAGGGTTGGGAGAGGCGATATTCGTGCATGATCCAATTCGTCTTGGCACCCTTCGGAGCTTTTCCGACGTAGAAAACTAAGGCCTTCTTGATACCAACTCTCCGACCTTCCGATTCAATCAACTTGTCGGTTCCGGTCGCCTTCCAGAAGCCCGACCCGGCAATCCTATTGGGTCGAGATCCGTTCGGGTACTTCCGGTTCCTCGAAGTGAAGAAGTACCATTCCTTTTCTCCGAATATCGCCTTACCTATCAAAAAAACCGAACCAAAATTAAGCCAAACCTAGAAGAAAATCTGAATTTGGTGGCAAGTACAGAAGACAATGAATTCGAGTTTTAGGGTTACTAATTACTCGGTAAGACCCATGGATCGAACTTGTAGAGATCGATTTCTCCGATAATTTCGAAAGAAAAACGGTGGCCGGCGACTTTTCTACCTAAATACTTAACCAACAGCTCTTCATCAGTAGGGTGAAATCTAAAACCAGGGGGCAAGCTCAACTGCGCCATACGATCTCTGTCTTGATCCGCCATTCTTTTTTATTTCTTGTGATCAAATTTGCAGAGACGAAGAGGGACTCAACGAGGGTCTTAGTCGTCCTTTTGAAATTATTTATTTATTTTTATTTTCTAAAATCTCCCTCTTTTTTTTTTTTCCACCGGCGTCTGCACCGCCATAGCAGATACTATTTATAGAAACAGAGAATCGGAGAAGACAGTACGGTTGTCCTTGTCCGACTCTTTTTTGGGTAGGACCCACCCGGTAAAAACAACCAATGATACTGTGACACGATATCTTAGGGTTACAGACGTCACCATGCTGCCGACCTTATCCCATCACCTCCTTATCGAATAAGTACTAATATTATTTACATATTTATTTACATATTTAGTATTAATAGAAAAAATAAAAATTAAAATAATATAAAATTTATATTTAATTTTGATATCTTTAATATAAATAAACATATAATTGATATATAAATAGTATTTTTTAATTTTATAAAATTAAATACTAAATTTGATTAAATATTAATATAGTATCTATATTTTTAGATAATTATTTAATATAATAAAACAATATAATATAGTGATAATTGGCATTTATCGGGATAAATATAAATTAATTATAATTAAAATAATAAATAAATAGGTGAAATTAAATATAATAGAATTATATGACCGATTTATTTGTGTGAGATTCAATAATTTATTATTTATTAATTCATTAATAATAATAATTATTATTATTATCACCGTAGAAACGATGTTATTTCGATTCGACCTTATCGTACATTTTCTCCTTGAGGCATGCATTCATGAGTCATCACCGACGAACGGACACGTGTCGGTCGATGCGGTAAATTTTTGAAACTTGCTTGGGCGAGAGTGCGGAGGCGTAATTAACGCGTGTGGGGGTTAAAAACCCGTGTATACGACACGTGCTAGCACTTGTATCGTCCCCCGGCCGAGTTAGGCAGCAAGTTTGTTGGGAAACGCCGGATGGGACACGTGGCGCACATATATACCATTTCATTTAACTCTTCTTTTAGTTTTTTTATTATTAAAATTTATGGTTATTAATGAATATTGTCTAAAAAAAAAATCAATTCAATTTGCTAATATAGGGCTCAATAAATCTATGAAAGGTATAAATCAGTTAAATTATTGGGCCCAAATTAAAAAGATATTTAACAGAACGATTAAGTTATTAAACAGTTAAGTGACTGAATTGTAAATAATAATAAAAGCTAAAATTTTGAATGACTAAATAAATAATTAAATTAGGCAATTAATCCCATTGAATGATTATATGAGGCAAAGTATCATTTTAACTAGCCAATTAAATTAAGCAGATAGTTAATATAATTAACATATATAAATTAAATTTAGAATATATTTAATTGTTGAACCATTTAATTATTTTTTTAAAAGCAAGTTGTTCAAACGATAAACAGTCATCATCTATAGAAAGTTGTTATTAATTGTTAATAAAGTTATATATACGTTCACTTTTTTTTTCCGAAAATGGGAAAGAAAGATCTGTATAAGAGTTATAAAACTCTAGCCCTTATGATTACTTAAAATTCTATGAATTTTGGAACCAAGTCCTTGACTTTTCCTTGCCCAATTTATTCAAAAAAATTAATGACTTGAATGTTAAATGATATATATATTGCATTCTCGAATTCGAATAATAATACAAATTAGGAAGTCAAGAATTATCTGATAGGTTTAAAATGAGTCATTCTCTGTATGTTCTTAATTAGAATCATGTATAACACAAAATATCATCAAAGGATTGGCAGAATTCACTTCCCGATATATCATCCGACGCTCAAAATAGTATTTTACTTTTTAGAAAGGAAAAAAAGAGAATGTAAGTCTAAATGCAAGTAAAAATATTTTTTATTTGGGGGTTTGTACTTTTCTAAAAGTATCTTAATGAGATAAAGTAAGTGTACATTGAGTCTCTTGTATTTTTATTTTATTTTTCGAAGTGTTGATCCTCCATTTTCTATTGAAAAATGAGCGTTTTTATAAAAGTTAGGAGGCGGTTAACTTTTCCTATCAATTGTCCAAGAAACTGTTAAATGAATAGAATTTTGTTCAACTGGCGGTCCCAACCAGCATTCGAAGTTGTTAAGATAAGAGAAGAAAATCACTTCGACAGTTGGCATCGGTTCCTTCTTCATCCAAGCCGTCGGACATGTCCTTGATTTGGGCTGTGTGAGCCTATTGGGTCTTTATATTTTATAGGCCGAATTATTGGATGAAGTCTTTATTTAGGGTGATTGGTAGCAATACCCATCAATACTGATGAGCCAGTTTTGTATATTTCAATCTTTTATATGGCGTTGATATTGTGTATGATTTGGATAACAAGTTTAATATTGTATATTATTAAATACAATGATTATTTTAATTGAATACATCGAGGTGAATGACTTTTCCTCTTATATTATAAAAAATATTATAAAAAATGAACTTATAAATATTAATCTAACTTATCAATTATGCTAACCCATATTTATTATTTTGAACATTTCCTAATAATATTAAATTTTAAATCCAAATATTATTGAATTTAATATAATTTAGGATTAAATAATAAAAATAAAATATCATATTATTTAATTAATTAATAATTACATGTTTTTATTAGATAAGGTTTCGGTTCACGACATCCTTAAAGAGAAAAGGCATAAGGTGGTCTCTAAAGGCTCGATTATTCTGGTTTAGATGAGGGTGCTTTTTAGCCTTCGGTGGACGTGGAGTGAGAGAGACGGCCAGCATGTCCTCGTAAAAGACCAGTCAAAGTGCCACGTAAGAGCTGACGTGGACCAATCAGGTGCTCCATATTGTCGGTCCGTGTAATACCCTTTATAATACTACAGCTATATAACATCTTTATTACTTTTTTAAAAAAAAATTAAAATGACATTTATAAAGATGAAGAAAGCAATTTTAAGGTAAAAAAAAATATATTTCATAATTTTTTTATTTTAAAAATATTATTTAAAATTTGTTAAATTAGACAAATATAAATTTAATTATAAAAAAATAAAAATAACTTGTATAATCGGCTTTGTTGATCTTAATTTTAGATTTGGGACTTCTATATTTATAATTGTTGAGATTTATTATTATAATATAAAAATAATACTATCTATATATTTATTTATAAACTATATGTATCAAAATTATCATATTTAGTAGGACTAAAAAAAAGAAATGAGAGAGTTAAATTTAAAATAATGTGAAATATATACTTATTTTTAATAATTTTAATATAAATAAGTATACAGTTAGATATATAAATAATATTTTAAATATAAAATGTTAAATTTTAAAATAATATATTAAAAATATCTTAATTTATATACTTTATCACATTTAAAATGAAGAAAAATCATTCAAAATAAATAAAAAATATATTTTATTTAAATTAATCATAACAAAATTATTATATACCGTAAATATTCCACTAGTTATAAACTAATAGTTTCATGTTATTTTATAATAATATTAATTATTAAAGATGCATTTTATATTAGTCAACAATCAAAACTTATTATAATCCTATTTTTCTTTAAAAAAATTATCAATCTTATAGAGTTATTACGTTTTACGAATTCAGATTGTCCTACAGATTAGAGGGTCACGAATCAGATTTTTACACTGAATCGATATAATGTGGATTCCTAATCCGCATGATAATTTAAATTCATGGAACATAATATAGACGTTGTATGTGGAAAGCGACCAAAAGGCTAATTTTTACCACCAAAAAATATAAAAATAAAACTAATTAATACGAGCACCTCATATGAGCGCTCTTGTCAAGGAGAGCCGGGAAAAAAAGCATTCAGACCTCACAAGTACACAATATTGCTTGCTTGAAATAAATTCTTTCATTTTTCTTTAAAATTTTCTTTCTCTTTCAATGGAAAATTGACTTAAAGGTCGGAATGTCTGTTGGAGAGTAAGTTCTGATTATTCTCTGATACTCTGATTTTAGTTATGGTGCGCATGTCCTAGATCGTGAAAGATAGATGGGAAATCTAGCTTACAAAGGAAGTTTAACTGATCTAAATTTATCACGAATCAGGATCCCTAAAATACATCAAGAATAATTAAAAGATAATTTAAACGAAATTTAGGTATCAATCAAGGAGGATGTAAAGGCATAA
Organism: Nepenthes gracilis; assembly: GCA_033239525.1. Lineage (NCBI taxonomy): Eukaryota > Viridiplantae > Streptophyta > Magnoliopsida > Caryophyllales > Nepenthaceae > Nepenthes > Nepenthes gracilis. The sequence goes on from BSYO01000029.1 coordinate 10,078,135, forward strand.
AACATATAATTCGCCGGTCAAAATCGCCGTTAATCAAAAGAAGTGAAAATGAAATCGTCCTCATCCGATTAATGGGAATATTTCTAAAATGACTCTCCGTACTCCACACCCCTTCTTATATTATTAAAATAATACTAAAAAATATTATTCAATTTTCTTTTAAACGCACTAAATAATGCAGTCTCATTTATATATTTTAATATGTTAGTTTAGAATCTACGTTATAATCCAAATGAATAAAGGTTAAATTATTAAATTTTTGATCTAAATTTTACATACTATAATATTAAATAAGAGTTTAAAAGATATAAAATTTACTATTTAAAATATAATTCAAAACTCAAGCCAGTAAATTTTTTATTTAAATGTGAAAAGTAGAAAAGATAATAAGAAAGAGTGGTAGATAAAAAAAAATATTTATAATCATATTATCAGTTAATAGTAATTTTCTAAAGATGAATAATAGACAGTGATCTGAGTTATTATACTCATTGAGAACTGAATAATTTAATCATTTTTATATGTTATGAGTGGGAGGTTTTTCAGAGGTAGTAAATTTGATGGTAATGTCGAGCGATTAGTCTTAATTAAGAGATCTTTGCCTAGGTTAACTATAAGATATGTTAATCACATATTTTAACTTAATGACTCGACAGAGTTGACCCTTTAGATAAATTATCCACTCAACATAATTGATCGCTTTGTTGGATTAAACGTTCAATTTATAATTCAGATATCCAGTCATTCAGGTCTGTAAATTTAATTTTTTTGATATTTTTTAATTATTTGACCATTTGATTGTCTATTTAATTTTGATTCATTCTGATTAATGGGGGATTTTTTATTCTTAGATTTGGGTCTAATGGGTTAATTGATTCTTTCTTTTTTATTGGATTATTATCCTATTAAGGCTGTATCTAATAATATCTATACAAAAACAAATAGATAAATGACAAGGCATTTTAAAAACTTCTAAAAATAACTAAAGGGGATCATAAAATATTTATATATGACATAAAACATTTTAATAATGTTATTATTTTTATAATGAATAATTAAAAATAATAACCAATAATAATTGAATTAATAAATTTGATATTTAAAACAAGAATAACACATGCTAATAATAATCAACAAATAACAAATTTTAATCTTAGTGTTGTAAATTTCATGATTTGGACATACATGGGCTTTGACAATATTTATAACTGGCCACAGTTGAATTCTATTTATAGAGAGACTAGCATTTCCATCATCAAATATTTAGATTTTTTCTAATCTTAATGCCTCTTATGCTTTTGCAATTATTTGACTTTATTTAGCAATAATGATCAATTTAAAAGGTAAATACAGATTAATTTAGTACAGATTAAAGGATAATTTGAAATTAAATCAAATCAGATGTTCATCTTAGACAAAATCACATAAATTGTTAATGTATGGGTTAGTTTGATTTAATGTGTCTCATGCTTTTAGGATTTTTTTATGATTATTTGCTTAATAATAATGACCAATTTTAAGAATAAATAGGGATTAATTTAATGCTGATTAAAGGATAATTTTAACTAAATCAAACTAAACATTCAGTTGAGACAAATTGTATAAACCATTAATGTGTAATTTTGTTTAATTTAAGGAGATTATGTACTTATAGTACTAAAATCATTGGTCAAAAATAATTTATTTAAATATATATATATATATATATATATATATATTATACTCCGATAAAAAATATATTATTTAATTAAAGAAATTATAGTGAAATAAATAAAAAAATATAGTATTTGAGAAGTTAAATATCAATTGATATAATTCTTTTAAACTTTTCAATACCATCCAAAATGCCTTTAATAATATGAGAAATTATCTAAGAAGTAGCTAATATTGAGGTAATAATAGACTATTGAATTGATTGCCAAAAGCACATTTAGTTATAATATAAAGTTATATTTGACACATATAGGTACATACATATATATGAATATACATGCAATTTGTATAAGCTTCATTTGATTTAAACTTTTAAACATTAACTAAATCAAAAGCATGACTTGAATGTAAAATCGAGTTGTAATTGAACTATACGTAAGTCAAAATGCTATTTGTAATTTTAGTTGGTTTAATTTTGACAGTTTAAAATATATGGTTCGGTTTGACCTGTAATATTAGAAGTAAAAAATACACTAAAATAAAGCCTAATAATAAGATTAAGAATGATTAAAATCCAGAATAAATAGAGAAGTAGACTCTTGCTAAAAAAAATTTAAAAACTTAAAATGATAAAATAAAATAAAATAAAATAATTTTATTATCTAGATTTGGATGAAAATCAGATTGCAAAGATAGTAAGATTCTAATAAAAATAATTTTATTACTTGGTTGTAAGAGGAATAAAAAGAGAAATATTCTTATTTAGGGGAAAAGAAAAATAACCTAAAAGATTTAAATAGTTTTACATTAAGTATAGGTGTAAGATTTGATTCCTAGTTTATGTATTATGGTGTCATAATTAAATTGTATTGGATATATATATTTTTTTAAATAGTATGCTTTAAAGAGTTATCAAATATTGAATCAAGGAGAACTTGGACGGAACCGTGGTTGAGTAACACTCATGTATAAATAACAGAATGGGCGACACTCAAGCATGGCACGTGTATCGCTCGCTCATGGATAATAGAAGAGGTTATACTCGTGTCCGGTAGAGGCATGCTTATGCATGGACTAGCATAATAGGAAGAACTCATGTGTGATATAAGAGGCACTCGTGTGTGCATATATTTTATCATTGTGCCTGATGAGGTTGGTGCTCTTGTGCTAGTTTGCCTTAAATAAGTAATTTATTCATAATTTTGGATCATTTTCGGCTTAAATTTGAGAGAAAAGAGAAAATGATAAGAAAATAGAAAGATCAGAAGAGAGTAGTGAAGGAAGCTAATTTTCAAACAATTTTGAGTAGATCTTAATAATATTTAGGTTAAGGTAAGTATATCTAATTTTATTTTATTTTTTTAACATTTAGATTAATGGGTGACTAAGTCATATTTGATATACATCAGTTGCTACCATTTGCACAAAAGCCTGCATAATTGCACATGACACGGGTCCTCGTGCATGAACGTAACAAATGTGCACACGAGCATGCCCTATTCTATTCAATCATGCACAAGCGTGACGATCAAGTGCACGACCATGCCCTATTAGTCTAGCTACATGAGCATGACAACCATGCACATGAGTGTGCCCTATGCTATTTTGACATGCACTAGCAAGACATTCAAGCGCACAAGCATGCCCTACTCTATTTTTTCATAGATGTGTGTGAGCCAAGAATTGCTTGCACGCATCAAGTGTGCATCTGACACATAACATGGTGATAGGCGCGCTTGAGAACTCAAATTGGCATATGATAAAATTCCAAACCAACCTTGTGGATACAAGGGTACACTTTAAGACTCATGACTGCAACTCACAGGTGGGTGATTTCTCACAATCAAACTCCATGAGTCCATAGCAAAAATATAGAGTAATATGAGTAATTGTGATCTTCACACTAGTAGATATTCTTTATCTTGAGAGCATATAAGTTTTATTAAATTATTGACTCAATCACAAAAATTGTTAACAATAAAATGCTAACAATCTCCCTCTACAACAATTTTGTGACAAACATACTGAGCTAAAAAAACTAATGAATCATTAGTTCGGATACTATTAATATAGAATCTGTGTATATAAAAATTTATTTTTAAGACCTAAGATAAGAATCGAGATGATATAGACAATAGTAGGGTCGATAAGTTCCACGAGAACTACTTACAATTCTTGTATATCACGATTAGCGTGCATAGACAAAATTGCATAACAGAGTGACATTGGATAATAAAATCACAATTTACCAACACAAAACATTGGATAAATTAAAGTTCATAGGACAACACAATCAACCATACCAAACAAGCACAACAACAACACTAATCAACAACATCAAAAGTATCCCCACTCCATCTTGTCGTGACGATAAAGGGGTGAACTAGTCATTACGAAAATTGCATTGACAATCATGCATGTCTTGATGTTCTCATAACAGTCAAGCAAAATCATTTGCCAGGCTTTCCTTGAGATGATGCACTCTAGTAAATCATGTATAGTAACCTATGCTATTCTGAAATAATAAGAGACAATGATAAATGAGCTAATTTCTTAACAAGTAACTCCATAATCTGAATATACTATAAAATCAAGGTGTGCAATGATAATTGATATCAAATCAAATAAATTTAGATGGAATCAATAACATAGAAATCAACATCTTGAGCTCCAAGAGCATACAACTCCAAGAAGTAACATCGTTCTATTCAAACTCAGCAATCTTAATTAGAATGTGGTGACCTAGACTCGTCAATCGTTGACTGAGCCAGACTGTTTGCCTAAACAAGCTCAATAAGGATATAACAACTTGAATCCGTTGACCTATGACAGAATTACACTGTACCATGTTGACAATCTCAATAGAAATGTGGTGATCCAAACCCATTGACCCCTGGCTAAACCGAACAATTCGCCTCACAAACTTAATAAGAATATGGCAACCCAAAACTGTTAACCCTTGGCCGATGCAGACTATTCGGTTAACAAGGTCAATAAGAAGAATCTCCAAGGATTGTATTTTCCTCCATGACAAACATATGGTCAATGATCCTAACGATTCACCATCACCCCTAGAGTATGGCTCGATCGTCTTACAATCATTCCAAATGGTAGGACCGTTTATAATCTTAAGAATTCTTGAGGGGAGCATTATTCTAATTTTTGCCTATTCTAATATGATAGCAATAAGGAGTTAAAGTATTGGAGTAACAATATTTAAAGATAAGAACAAGAATTGATCAACAATTGAAGAAAATAGCAGTGTTCTTACCTGAAAAAATTTTGAACTTAATCTGAATCTCAAGTTGCCAAATGGTTCCTCTAATTCTGTTTTCTTTCCTCTGTTTTGTTTAGTCTAATTTTTTCTTTCCTTTTTCTCCGTTTTTTTCCTTCTTTATTTAATATATTATAAGGATGAATTAGTTGACTCATCCCTTTCTTAATTGTGCTACAACCAGCACATTATTTTGCTCCTAAAAATGTAATTGAGCTGTCAAAATTCAGCACCCTCCCTTAGCTGATTCATCTCAAATTTTGGCTAATTTGTTGCCTTCTAAATTAGCCACTTATTTAGGTAGTATTGAATCCTAAAATCAGTTGGAGTTGATACCTGTTTAAACTTCTAATATGCCATATGTCCCTCTCTCAATTTTTCATTAGTTTACTGGCAGTGGATGTTAGCGTATTAGCAGGTGTTAGTTTATTGCTGAATTTGACTAACTAGTTTGCTGAATGAGCCCTGCTTCATACTTCCATACTTTACTCAAATTTTTCTAAGTGTATTAAGGTTTTGCTGCTGCTACCGGTTCCTGTTATTGAAATAATTCAGCTGTTAATTTTGCTATGCTGCTGCCCGGATGATACAGTAGCTACCTGGTTACTATCGTGCCGACTGTACTACTAATTTTTCTAACCAAAATTTAATCGTTTGTAAATTGGGTTCATCGATTAAATTTTATTCCATTTCTAAATTTATAATATAATTAACATAAGTAACGTAATAAGTATATTTATAAATATTCAACCCTTACACACCTAATTTAATGTGATCTGGTCAGAATATTAACTTTGATCCAAATTTTTATTTAATATCATAATTTACTTATATTAACTTAATTAATTATAATCAAAATTATTAATTTAAAATTCATTCTTTACGCATCAGTATTCAATTCACTTGACAATACACACACACACACACATACATATATACATATATGTTGATTTTAAAGTATTCCAAATGATATGCATGATAAGGTTGTATATAATAAAAGACTTTGTAAAATTATATTTACATATGTAGATAGATATATATAAATATTTCAGAGATATTTTTAACTACTTTTAAGATTTTTTTAAATAATATAATATTTATCTATTATTTTTTATAAAAATATTAATATAAACATATAAATAAAATTTTATCTTATAAAAAAAAAAAATTCTTGAACTCACTAAAAAATATTCTCTAGCTCACTCAAATTTTAATAAATTTATAAAGGAACGTCAGAAGGGATCATGCAACTATATTTTTGTACTCATTAAAATATTACTTACACATGTCTCATGCACCACGCCAATCCATCACCTTGGATCTGTCCCAGCTCACTTGATTGCACATGGCCGAGGAGAAATTTTTATGAAGATTAAAAAATAATTAATTTTATAGAATTTTTTATATATCCACGTTCCCCTTGCTGTAATTTATTTTTGATATTATATTTATTTATATATTTATTTTTATATAAATTTATTAATATAAATAAATAAATAAGATATTATGGGAGTCAAATATTTTCCATATATATTGTGAGTCTCATATGGTGGCAATCGTGCCTGCAATTGATACCTAAAATGAAAGCACCACGCCAGTTGTTGTGTCAGCTGCTGCTGCATCTTCTTCTTCCTCTTCTACTATGCTGTTCTCATGCCAGTCTTGGAAGCTTCAACAAAAACGAGGAAGAAGAAGAAGACATCAAGAGGTCAATGTTTCCTGATAATTTCCTATTTGGAGCTGCTGTTTCAGCTTATCAGGCATTCTATCTCTTCCCACTTCTTCTTCTTCTTCTTCTTCTTCTTCTTCTTCTTCTTCTTTCTCTGGAGTTTTAACATCACCACATAATCAAATCCAAAGCCACCCGCATGCAAGTAAAAAATATATATATATATAATCTAAAAGATCATATGTCAGTAAATAAGCATGTAATTTTGAGTAAAACCCAATTTTTTGATATATGGAATCCAACTTCCAGGAGTGAAATGGGGGTGCATGCCTGATACAGAAAGGAAGGCTTCAAGCACAGTTATTGATTGACTTGTGGGATTTTATTGATATCAATGTGATGAATATAAATATCAAGAAAAAGAAAAATAAGAAGATTTGTTTATCAGGTTCAACTCTGCTTAATTAAGAACGATCTAATAATTGACTCTTTTATACTAATAATTCAAATATTAAACAATCCTCGGCTTAAATGATTGAGGATGCTCACCCTACCTTGGGATCTCAAAACAGGACCGGAGTCATGGGCAATTCAGATCTATATTTTGCCGGGAGTAAATATAACATTTCTTATTTTGGCCCTTTCAAATTATCCTACATGGCCTATGGTCGATTAACTTAGGTTTTTGGATTAAAGATAATGTATATAAATTCTATAAATACTTATGTTTACATGTGTTTATAGATTGAAAGATTGGAGGTTGCATGTATAATTGTTCATATTTGTTAATACTGTGTAGCTGATTATTTACTGCTTTCTATCTACGTATATTTGAATAGGCAATACGGTATTGATTTTTAATTTTTAGTATAGAATTTGAACCATTAGCCTCTTCCCTTCTCAACGCGTACGGACTGTTAGATCGGAGGCTGCATCTACTTTAATGTGTAGTAACATTCACGTGAGTTTATTATATGGTGATCATGCAGGTGGAGGGAGCTTATCTTAGAGATGGTAAAAGCCTCAACAACTGGGATGTTTTCACCCATTTTCCAGGTTGATATTATTTATTTATTTTTCTATTTAGAGTGTATATCTGATAAAAAAAATAATATATTGATTAATTTTTATGAATTTAAACTAAGAAAATCTTAATCTATTAAAAAATCAACATTAAAAAGGGGATGTTGGAGATTAAATAATAGATAGGAGGTACTTTTCTAATCTCCACCATCTATTTTATGATAAGCAATTTCAACCCTCCGATGGACTAACGAGTCATTTAAATGAAAAGATCTTAACAGATTTCTTAGGCAGTAAAATCCTTGAAATGCAATACAAATCATTTTCCATTTTGTAATAAATTAATTAGTATTTTTCATATAAATCACATTGATTGTTTACAAATGAAAATCTTTGAGCAAGATATACAGATAAATTTGTGATGACAACAGACATACCACGAGGGCCTTTATAATGCATAATTTTTTAATCTAATCTTTATAATTAATGAACTGATTTTGATCCTATCAGATCAAGGGCCTTACCCGAACCTAATCAAGGTGAGGGTGAGTATATTTAAACCTTTCTGGACCGTGTAATGTGATAATTTTGTACACTGTACTGTCTAAATATTACGTAATTTAATTATTAAAACTCATATTATTTTATTACCGTCGATCTTCTTCTTGTAGGGCATATTAAAAATGGAGATAATGGAGACATAGCTGATGATCACTACGATCGATTTATGGTATCCATTGGAGACATTTTCTTAATTTTATTTATTATTATTATTATTATTATTTGTGATTAGGGTTAGCTTTGAGTTTTAGCTATGGAATAAACAGACAAATTTCTCATTTACGTTTGAATCTAAACAGGAAGATATCGAGATCATGCAGTCTCTTGGGATTAATGCATACAGGTTCTCAATTTCATGGGCCAGAATTTTACCTGGTACGTTCATGATTTTTATTGATAATAATAATAATAATAATAATTTTTTAATTCAAAAGATTAATGATTAATAAAAGCTTTTAACAAAATATATAATTCTCTTAATAAATATATGACTAATATTATTCATATAGCTAATTATACATTCAATTATATTAAAATTATTATTTTTAATATAAAAAAACAGAGAGAGTAAAAATTAAAATAGGATAAGATCCATACATATTATAATTAAATACAGAACTAAAAATATAAATATTATTTTTTAAATATAAATCTATAATAGGGCATATTCATTATCATGAAATTAGTCTTGTAATAGCACAAATTATTTAAATCTTATTAAATAATCATAAGATTTTAAATACTTTTGAGAAAGGTCTAATAATATTTTTAATGAAAATATTATTACTTGTCTGGCCTATTTAAATTCAGTATGTAATTAACCCTTTAAATATATAATCTATTTTAAGTTTTTTATTTTATAAATTTTAATGGATCATATATCTAGATAATGGTTATAGATGAGTAATAATTGACTGAGATAATTAACATTTCTTTTTTTATATTATAACCCTAGATATGGGCTAGACAATATAAGGCTAATTATATAGTCTAAAAATTCTAATTATTAGGTGAAAGAGCAAACATATAACAATAATAGTAAAAATAAAGTCTTATGTCAAATTAGAGTCGGCTATATAAATATATTTTTATTATTTTATTTAATTTAGTATATTTTCATCTAAGAGTATAAGTTTAACTCATTTTTTATTATATCACTCATTTTATAAGTAATGGGGATGGTAAAAATAGACCGGCTCAGTACTAAAACCTACGGACTAACAGCGGACCCATAGAAAGTCTGGTTCACAAGTCCAAAGATCGGTTAACGCTTTATTGATCCAAACAGTATCTCAATCGGCCGAATAGTTCAAGCTGACCTTGGCCCAGTCAGAACAGCTGATAATATATATATATAAAGATTATAAAAATTATAAAAATGTTATATTTATGTATTTATAGAAAGTGTATTATTGTACTTATAACGAAAAATAATTGTTATTTGAGCGGAATTATGCTTTCCAAATAATTGAGGCAATTCAATATTTGATTTAAGTGTTGATCATCTGGCAGGTGGAAGGACTGGCGGGGTCAACCCCAGTGGAGTTGCGTTCTATAACAAAATCATTGACAATCTCCTGCTTAGAGGTTAGGCTTCTTGGTGGCACTAGTGTGGAGAGAATGAGGAGGCGTTGCGGCCCTACGTTTATATGGCAATTATCAGATCTAATTCAACAACTGTATTTTTTTCTATTGTTAAATAAAAAATATTATTTTATTAAAAATAATAGATAAAAAAATACAACCGTTGGATTAGATTCAACAGTTATTGTACGGACGTCGTACACGTTGCAACGAATGAGCGTTACAGTGCCCCTGCTCTATAGTGTGGAACGGTAGACCAAATTTTATAAATATAAAACTGAGAATAAATTTTTCATAACTATAGAGTTTAAGAATTTTTGTTTAAATTTGTCAAAAAATAATAAAAGTATATAATTATATATATAAATATAATAATAAATGACTTTTATATAGAAAACTCATCTCAGTTAAAAAAAATTACAGGATTTTTTGTTTGAAGTCATCTCCACAATATAAGAGATTTGACTATAAATAGCTTTTTAAATAATTTGATTATATAACACACAATAAGTATGAGATCAAATTACTAATGATTTTTATCCAGCAATTGATTATACAACACTGATGGGCTCGACAGATCATAGGCCGACTCAGGGTCCAATCCACAGGAATAGCAATAGCTCAGTGGACATTTTTTCCAAAACCAAGGCCCACCAAGAGGGGAAAAGCCTGAATGGCAACAAAACACAACATGGCTTGTTGAACCCAACGTCCATACAGTAATACGGTTGGTACAAACTGGTCGACCCGGAACTGTTCATAGGAAGTGAGCAAATAGGGTTGCATACAGTACCGCACTCATGGTTGCCCATTTTGTATAGCCACTGATAGCCTCGACAGTACAGCGTGGGCGAACAAATAGAACTTGCCATAATGTGGCCGCAATAACTATTTTGATAGCCCAACAAATATCAGGAAAATATCTACCAATATGGTGTATCACTCTAAGATTGCAAGCACAACTTAATAATATTTCTAAAAAGATGATGGTTACTATACGCACCCTTAGCATAATCGTTGAAGCAGCTCAACGAATATGCTAGAATAATCACCATTAGTTGCGAGGTCCAAGAAGGGCTGCACTGGCTCTAATTCTATAAATACTCCTTCACCACTGCGAGAATGGGGACCCAGAGACCAACGCATACCCTAAAGCGCCCCAGAAGAATTACAAAAGCTTTCTTTCAAGCCACTCTGCTCACGAGTGCACATTCTCTCAAGCCACTACACCCATGAGTGCACCGTCTCTCGAGTCACTCAGTATTAGAGTGTACCCTTTTTCAAAAGCCGCTTCCGACAAAGTGCGTCCATCGAAACATAGTCCTTCAGTCCATACTCAATCCTCCTCCTTCATGCATCCACACACCTTACATTCTCTATCTTTCACTCATTCTCAGAAAGATTTTTAATTTGAGGGTCAAAAAATATATTAGCAAGTGAGTCCCACGATCATCTAACCTCTCATTTATTTGTTGTGATGTGTAGAATTTAGGTTATTAGGAATGAGAATCGGACCATGTAGACCTTCCAGAAGAGATCAAGCTATTCTATAATCCATATAGTAATCCGGATTTAGGGACACATTATTAGCGTCATCTATGAAAACTACTAAAAGTCCAATCACAATAGTAGAAGCAAACATGGTTAATACCTGGGTATAAGTAAGCGCACCAATCTGGGATGTTGTCTTCCATGGTGATGACCCCTCCACGGGTAGTCATGTGGATAAATGACCGGCTCCTAAAGTACTAACACTCACTGCAAAAATGGACACCATGCCCAAGCTACTCCAAACCTTATGCACTCATCTGGATGAGCAACAGTTGGGGGCTCTTTCTTTCCACTCCCAGACTATGACGTCTAAGAGGAGCAACCAGAAGAAAAGATAGCTCATCAAGAAGATCCAGTGGCCTGATACTTCGAGGCCCTGGTGGCCTTAGGTGACAGGGCTTGGACGTGGTTGGGAGACTGACTAAATCTTGAAGCATGGGATAGAAACCCCGATCGACGGCATCTACGCTACTCCAAAGACAATAGGAAGCCTTCAACCCAAGAAGAAACTTTCTGCGGCACCCAGTTGAGGAGGGCTCGTAGCCACCCAATCCGGCATATATCTCCAAACCACTTGGAATTGAAGACCTTTCTCATTGTCAAGAGGATTACGTCCTTCTCTCAGATGGAGGAGAGGATGAGGAAGATCGAGCAGCGGGTGTTTGGAGGAAGTCTCGGCAAATACTCCATTAGCCTGAGAAGGTCACCATTCTCGAAGAAGGTTCGAGCGTAGTCCCTTCCTCACAATATTGAGATAGTGAACCTGGAGCCCCACGAGTTCCGACCCAATGGGTTGTCTGGGTCACTTCACACCATGCTAAGCTCCTATAACCTTGATGATGCCAAGTGCAAAAAAGAAAAAAAAAGAAAAAAAGACAACAGGTTGGAACACTATTATGGATGGTAGATTGTACTAACAGGGATGCTTAATCTCTTAAATGTGGTGTCCCATGCCAGAAAAAGTTAACTACACACCAAACTAGAACACCTTAGTATCTATGGGTCACATGCCATCGGTAAGAACCCAATCTTCAAAATCATACAGCAAAGCAATTGTTAGCTGGCAATGAGAAAGGATGCCATATAATTCCTAAAGAAGAATGAGGGCTACCAAGTCCATGGATACACTCTACATCATCTACATGCAAAGTTGCGGATCCCGCAATCGCCATAGCCGTTCGAGTAGTGGGGGCTCTGCTTCGTCAAGCCATTCACCGACACCACCGGGCAGAAGCCACCATACTGGCACGGATCTCAGAGTAGAAGGCAACCAAATTCGCGGCAGATGATGGCATTTAGATTTGGGATTCTTGAGGCCATCATTGTCGACAATGGAACCCCATTCGCTGGCTAACGCTTCACCAAGAACTATCCTAGTTAGGGAATATGGCCGGTTCATACTTCTATCGCTCATCCACAAACGAGCGAGAAAATGGAAGCAACGAAATGAACGCTGCCACACGGGTTCAAGCTGTAGCTAGAGGACACATGGGGCTTCTGGGCGGACGCACCACCTTCTGTGTTGTGGTCCTGCTAGATAGCACTAAGGGAACCTACACATGATGCGCCCTTCAATTTATACTATGGATCTGAAGCAGTTGCCTCGGTGAAGATCAGTCTGCTTGACCTCCAACCCAAATGCTTCAACCCACTAAGCAATTTTCAACAGCTCAAAGAATACCTCCACCTACTCGAAAAAGCTCGAGGTACAACAAGCTTACGCATAGCGGTTTATCAGCAGCAAATCGATTAGAGCTGTAGTAAGAGGGTGGAAGCACACCAATCTGAGGTGGACCTAACTTTTCAGAGTGTAGAGGCCATGGGCAAAAATGCCAATAGGAACAAACAACCCCACAACCAAGAGGGACTATTCCTATCCTTGACAATCCTCCAGAGCAGGGAGTACAAGCTACGCACCCAAAGCAAAAAATTGGTCCCACTAGCATGAAGCATCGCCCACTTCCAGAAGCTCTATCAACAGACCACCGCCAAGCTTAGGTAAATCAAGTGCATCTATGCGAATTGCTTGAATGTCACAAACACATTTAATTCAATAAAATAGTTATTTGTTTTATTTATCGTGCTAATTATCTAAATGCCTATATGATTGCTTCAATTCAAGGCCTAGACTATCCCTAAGTCGAGTGAACTCTTTCACTTGTAATATGATTGGCTATAGCTCGACCAAAACCTCGATTTCAATAACTAAGTGGCTCAAGAGAGGTTAAACCCTGAACCCTATTTTCAACAACCAAGCAACTTAGATGAGGTCGAACATCACAGCCAAGGGAGCTTGTAGATTAAAATCAGACCTTCCCACCAGGCGACCATAAAATCCTTAGGGCACTTTTTAGTATATGTGTGACAACTCTCTTTTATGGGGATGAGCACTATTTGTCAATAATGGTTGATAGAGTGGATCAGATGCACAAAGGCGACAACATTTACTAACAGAACTATGCACCGATATCTCATGCAGACAATGCCCTAGAGTATGCTAGAATTTGGCGACTATGGCAACCATACCTAGTCATCCTCGGTGAGGCTCACCAACAAACGTGGTACGATATCCTCCCTTAGGAAATAGTACCACATTAGAAAGCTGAAACACTACGACTTCCTCTCCCTGGAACAAGCGCAACCAAGCAAAGGCATCTACCTAAACCCGGCGATAATAGAATAATGCTTAGTCGGCAAATAGAACAAATGCTTGACAAAGACGAATCAACACATGCTCAAAGATATCATCAACAATGATTAAAACAATCTAACTAGTACATCAAAGAGCATCTGTCTGCTTCAGAGACACAAAACGCTGCCTCTACCTATCGCCCGATCGGGTGACGACCCTATGGTTTGGGGCCCTGTGGTGAATGTGCCATAGGCCCTCCTCCTATCTCCGAAAAGTCCACTAGATCTGCTCGACATTGAACTCTAGTGTTCCTTGGATTGAGGAAACCAACAGGGAAGCCTAAAACTGCCAATATAGCAATCCGCCTACTGAAGTGAATGCTGACTCAAAACCTCTAATCCATCGTGCCGCTGACTTCACCCAAGCAAAATTGAGACCACATCTTTCCTTCAAGTCAATCATACTTCCTCCGAAGATTAGTGAACTGCTACTTAGTCTCCCGAAGTTTGTCCTCAAGCGAGGTGATCCAATCTATTGCCCTATAATTTTCATCCTTAAGTTCTCGGGATCTCGCTTCTGACTTGAACAACACTCAGTTGAGACAAGCTACCCGCTCAACACTCCGTAGAGCATCAATGAATAGCAAGTTCCCAACAGGTGGGAGAAGACTCCCATCTCAAGTAGCCTTCAATAGGACAGTATCGTCAATCAGCAGTGGAAGGGGGAGATGCTTCTTCCTCTTCGTAACTGCATTAGAGGGGATTGCTCGACCTCGACTGGGAGAGAGGAGATAGCCACTCAAACCCAATCCTTTACCCAATCAAACACAAGTTCAGGTCTAGAACAAGTGCAAAAGAGGAAAACCAAGACGGCTTCCCACGTAAAAGAGGGTTACCAAGGCAGACTTCAAGTATATTCTTGAGCATCAGCTTCGAACATTGGAGAAGAGCTCCCTCCAACTCTAGCTTGTGGCAGCATAGGCTTTATGTCAACTTCGAACTCTCACATCTCTTGGCCAACAAAGATGATTCATAATGAAAGGTATAGATGGCCCCTCCATTTATAGCTGGGAAAGAGATCGGTCGGTATTAAACTAATAAGATGATGCTGACGATAGAGAATCGCCAGGTTCAAAGAATTGACCTAAATCTCATCGGGGGCAATGAATCAAATCCTGTGTCACTGTGCAGCAAATTAGTAGAATGCATGGGAAAGGGGCACACCTACAGGCTTATAGTTGGCGTTCCATCAATGAACATGCCAGAAGTTGATAAGTTAAGCCTCCTCACCTAAGAGGCTAGTGATGGGTCTAGCAGATCATGGATCGGCCCAGGGACCATCCTGCAGGAATAGTGATGGCCCAACGGATATTTTTCCCAAGACCAAGGCCCATCGAGAGGAGGAAAGCCCGAGTGGTGGTGGAACACCACGTTGCTTGTTGAACCCAAGGTCGACACCGTAGTACGGTTGGCTCAAGCTAGTCGATCCAGAACTATTAAGTAAGAAGCAAGCGAATAGGGTTGCAGGCAATACCACACCCATAGTTGTCCCTTCTCCATAGCCATCGACAACCTCGACAGCACAATGTGGGCGAGCAATTAGAATCTTCTATAATGTGGCTGCAACAATTGTCCTAATGACCCTTCAAATATCCACAGAATATCTACCCATGCGGCGTATCACTCTAAGATGGCAAGAATAGCTCTGCAATGTTTCTAAAAAGGCGATAGCTACCATATGCACCCCCCCACGATCGTTGAGGTAGCTCAACAAATCTGTCAAGATAAACGTCATTAGCCACAAGGCCCAAGGAGGGCTGCACCAGTTTCAATTCTATAAATACTCCTTCACTCCCATGGGAAGGGGGACCCAGAGATTAACACATAGCCTCGAGCACCCCAGAAGAATTATGAACGCTTTCTTTCAAGCCACTCAACTTATGAGTGCACATTCTCTCAAGCTACTCCACTCGCGAGTATCCTGTCTCTCGAGTCACTCAGTATTAAAGTGTACCCTCTCTCAAAAGTTACTCCCCACTGAGCATGTCCACCAGAGCCTAATTTTTCAGTCCACGCTCAATCCCTCTCCTACGTGCATCCATGTACTTTACATTATTTATTTTATTTTTTCCTCGTAGAAAGATATCTGATTTGAATATCAGAGGATATATCAAAATATGAGTCCCACTATCTTCTGAGCTTTCATTTGTTTATTGTGGTGTATAGAATCTAGATTATTAGGAATTAAAATCGGACTCACTTCAGTTCACTCCATAATCCGTACAATAATTCAAATCCAATGATATATCAAACATACTAAAAATAAGGCATCACAAACTCAATTAATCATATTATATGATTCAAAAGTCACACCCAAAAGTAATCAACTATTAAAAATTAAATAACATTAAATTATACATAAGGAAAAATATCTTAACGAAAATCAAAATATTAAACCATAAATTTAACCAAAAGATTGATCAACTACGACATCTCCGTCATTATTATTATCATCATCAGCCAAATACAAGTATAAGCCAAAGATAGCCAAAAATATCAATTAACAATTACAATTCTATTCCAGCTGAAATATCAAAAATGTAAAGCTCAACTAGAATTCTGAACTATTAAATTTTAATAAAACATGAAAGCATTCTAGCATCCTAAAAATTAGCTTTCAAATAGCAATTATTTTGAACCGATTTAAAAATAAGAGTAAGTCAATTGCTCAATAAAATATAAATACATTTTTAGACATGAATATATATTAATGAACCATGTTGAATTTATATCATAATCAAAAATATCAAATGCTGAAGATATCATTTTCAGATAAATTGTATGATAGTTAAATACTAATAATCAATTATACTAAAAAACTATGCAACAACATAAATATTGTAAAAACTCGTATATTCATGGCTACACATACTAAACTATGTAAATATATAAAATATACTAAAGTCATGCTAACGTACCAAAGGACCAAGGATTGGTGATAATTTAACTAACAAATTACAAATATAAAAATTTGGAATATAATTATTTTTATATAATTAAAGGTTATGCGCTGTTGTTCATAACTATTGGTAAGAAGACTATATATAATTTTAATAGACGGGGTTGAATGTCACTCATTTAATTCATGGATAATAGTTCAACCATATATTTACAAATAATATGTTAGGATACATTTGAATATATTTTGTTAATTTTTTACATAGATTTATACTTGGTTAAATTAAAAATTCTATTTAAATACAAATATTTTTTAATTTTTTTTGTACTAGAGAAAAATAATTTTTTATCAAAACTTATATAGAGCTTTTCATCATATTTTTTCAAATATATAAAATGTAATAAAATTATGAGCATATAGAAACTTTAATGTGCAATTTGAAAATATGTAAGAATTATATTGTAGGATTTACAAGTATGCAGAAACTATTATTCACAAAATATAAAAAAATTAATATATTTCAAGTAATTTTATCAATTTCTTTTAAATCTAAATAATGCGTGATTAGTTATTTGAGAATTTAAGATATGTGGAAGCATATATATAAGAATTGAAGATATGTAAGAACATTAAACAAAAATTTAAATATATACAATAATAATATTGTACAACTTGAATGTTTAAACATAATTTATATAGAATTATGACATGTATTACATAAAAATTTATAAAATGAGAGTGAGATTTCATGTATGTAAAGTCTAAAAAGAATTAAGTACAAAATTAATATATGTTGATGGGTATATCATAATATGGGCTAGCCTATAGTCAAAGAAGGCCCAAATGGCCTGTTGGACGGTCAACTCAAATAACAACCCAACAGGAGGCGAATGCCCAAATCCTGAAAGGCCTAAGACGGTCAATGTCAGCATTGACCGTCGAGATACCAGCAGGCGGCTAACTCGTGTACAGACGATCAACTCGAGCATTGACCGGATGTACTGTAGCAGCAGGCCCAAAAATGCGTTAAACCTGCTATGGCCCAAGCCCAAATTGGTAGGCAGACTCCTGCACGAAAAGCAACGATCCTTTCATGATCACCTGCTTTCCTAAAAGCATATCTTCTTCAAAAAGGCGGCAATGAAATCAGCGCCACCGTTGGAGTCAAAATGGTCACAAAGAGCTGCGACAATTTGAATATCCGTTATACTATTCAGCAGGAAAAGGATCCATCAAATCACAACTGTCAAACCCACCAACTCTGAGAAGGCCGCTATTGTCAGTCCAAGAAGAACACGCCACCTTGCCTAGAGAAGGTGGCTCTCCTGCTATCCATATAAGCTTAAGGTCTTCGTTTTGGAAGACACACGCATTCTCACACACATACTCACGAACGAACACGCAAGCTTACACAGAAACAGAAACTCTCTTATTCACTCTAACTTGTCTTCTTGAGAACACTCAAAACAAGCTTTCTGAAAGACTTCCTACAGTCTAACCCACGAACGCTTACAGAGCTTGAAGAGAGACTTATCTTCTCTTTCTCTCTACACAAGCATTCATCTTCCAACCCCACCAAAGGCCTCCGGTTTTCAGGAGACCATTTCAACTTTCTGAGAATCGTTTTCTAAAACTTTCACGCTTTCAGGACGCCGCTTCCACACGGTCTCTGTGAGCAGGAAGTGAGAATCCACATTCTCAACGAGCCAATACTCCCGACCATCCTACTCTCTTTCTCTACTTTACTGATCAGTTTACCTTCCTTACTTCGAAGGCTTTTTACTGACTTGAACGCCGGAGTATTTTTGGTGGGATAATTTTTCGCCGACACACTAACCTCTTGTTCACTTTAGTGGTGTGCAGGATTCAGACTCACCAAACGGAGTCGGATCGAGCTATCCAGACGAATCCGAATCTGTTCGAAGTCAGATCTAAGTACGCATCATATGTATAAATATTTTGAACAAGAAATGTCAAAAAATTATAGAAAGATTTGCAAAAAAAATAAAAAATAAAAAAAGAGAATAAAAGGTTTGAAAATATTTATTTTCACTTAATTTCTAAAAATAGATCTTTAATTTCACCTTAAATCTTCTTTATCATTCTTTCTCTCTCTTCTTTACTCTCTTTTCCTTTTCTTTTCCTCTTTTTTCTCAAAAATTTAACAAAAATGACCCTAAATTGGTTAATAAATCTATTTATAGAAAATTAGTATATGAGCGCCAATTAGATACTATGACACAAATTGCACCATACACAAGCATCTTTCAAGTATGTATCAAATATCAATATTATATTCTAAATATACACATATGCCATTTAAGCACACTTTAGCTACAGACATTTTATCTAAAATATACTCATGCATGGGTTAGATACAGGTCAAGCGCCATACGGACTAACTTATTTTGATATGAAGCTTAATTTTTATCCTGAAAATCCTAATCAATCTCAAAAACCTATCAATTCAATAAAATAATCATCATTAAAATGGTATTTTGAAATTTATAACTTACACAACACCCTAAAGTAATCGTTTCAAGAAAAGAACAAAAACTAGAGTAAACATGATAACATCAATAAGAAGAATATTTTATACAAGAATTAGAACAACCCATCTATAGTTGCCAAGGAATAAGCAGAATTCGTAACTCAAACGATTGGCAAATCTTTCTGCTTCTTTCTCCATCTTTCTCAATCTTTATCTCTTCAAGTTGGTGCACAAGTTTGTAAAGGTCGCCCCAAACTGGCCTTAAAATCAATTTCTATTTGATAGAGCATTTAATATTTGAATGCTAGCTAAAATATTAGAGGCAAAAACACCTAAAAATATCAGAGTAATAACTCTAAAAAATCTATATTTAAAGTTATAATTTGAACATGAGAACTTTACCAACAATGATAGTGTCAAAAATAGGTCATGAGTTATGTATGAGAATGATACATCCTAACAAATTAGAGACAGTAAATACATAAATGCTCTAAGTGAAATTATTCCATCAAAAATTGATTTTTTTTTTTCATTTTTGCTTTATGAGAATCAATTTAAGAAAAAACAATAATACCTAACAGAGAATTTGTCTGTAATAAAAATATTTTATATTGACATATTAATAACTAGATAAAACAAATACTTTGGAGAATTTTTAACGGTCGGTGAAGACTAATGTCGATCATATGCCTGTTGTTTACAAATATGTTATCTCTTAGTATCCATGCCTGACCTGCACTTAATGAGCATATGTGTATATTTTGTTTAGAATGCCTACACCTAATATACATTCGAGCCATGCATTAGCATATTTTATCTAACATATCATTGTCTAATGTGTATCTGAGTGGCATATATGCATTGGGATATAGACCTCTTACTAAAACTTCTACTTCTGAAGAGGGCTTATGTGATGCATATACACTGATGTGTTCCTTTTTTAATGCCCATGTATTTTTGATATAATTTTTAATATTTTCTATAAATATCTCATTTTAACACATTTATTTAATGATGAAAAACAGCTACCATTTCAAAACTCTCCTTAAAAAAAGTGAATATCTACCATTCATTTGAAAAAACCAAACATTTACTATTGTAATAAACTATTGATGTTTTCTTACCCAACACATTTGTCTATTGTATTTCATAGTAACTCTATCCTGTATGCCTTTATTAGGACGTTGCGGAGTGAATATTAGAATTTAATAGTGGGTAGAAATTTTATGGCAAGTAAAACAATATTGACAATAAAGACAGAAAGCGTTCGATTTTGATATTAGAAGCAAATTTAATGAGTTCTTTGATAAGGGTTACAAGTCGTGATCAAATCGGCTAAATTTTAGTACGTCTATACCACCCAGATTGTAAATTAGCTTTTTTAGTATATTGCTTTCATTGGTTATAAAAATTTGAAGGATTTTACTCAATAGTTATAGGTTATTAAGATTTTTCTTCATCATCAAAATTTATATGTTATTTTTTCAATTGTATAGATTTACTTTAGTACTACAATTAATTGTTAATATTTCTTGCGATTTATATATATTATGTAACATATTTTAAGTGTATTATATATTCACTTATAGTTGCTTCGGTGAGTTAAAATGGTCAAAACTATTTAATATTAGGGACCCCCAGTCTTTTTCGGTCTTTAATAGTATATTATGCCTTTCAATATGTTTCTCTATAACATAAACAATTTCTAAGTAACATTATCACCCGACCCGAATTAATTGATCCAAGCAAAATGCAGGATTTGAGCCGTTTGTGACGATATATCACAATGAGATGCCTCAAGAACTCGAGGAAAGATACAAGGGTTGGCTCGATCCGCTTATACAGTATTTATCTTATAGTCTTTTTATCTTCTGCATCAAGTTCTGAACATTTGTTTTCAATTTGTTCTAAGAAAACTTTTCACCCATCGGTCGGGCAGGGAAGATTTTGTTCGATTGGCCGAGACATGTTTTCAAAACTTTGGAGACAGAGTAAAACACTGGATTACGATCAACGAGCCAAATATGTATTCGGAGTTGGCGTATCTTCGAGGAGTATATCCTCCCGCACGCTGCTCTCCGCCCTTTGGTAACTGTTCCATCGGAAATTCTGACGTCAAGCCTCTTATAGCAACCCACAACATGTTGTTGTCGCACGCTAAGGCAGCTAAGTTATATCGCGACCAATATCGGGTATTTGAACTTCATAGTTTAAGTATGAAATTTTTTCATATGGTATACTTTTTCATAGTGTTATAGCATGTCATTCATGTCACAAAACTTATATATATTTTTTTATTGTTTTATTATTAATTTATATTTTTTTGGCATGTTGCAAAATTAATACGTGATGCAGCCTAAACAACGAGGATTTATAGGAATAGCGGCGAACGCGTTCATGTATGAGCCTTATGGAGATAATGAATATGATCGAGAAGCTGTACGGAGGGCACTTGCCTTCAAAGTAGCCTGGTATATTATTGCTCTGCAAAATGCCTTCTGTTTTCCATTAAATCCCATCCATTTAATTAATTTTTAACGGTATATTTATATTCATCAAATTTATAAAATAAAAAAAATAATTATATTAAAAGATAAAGTCAAAATTATACATTTTTGTACCTTATTTTTAAGTCATATTTTATGCTAAATGTAATTTTCTAAAATTGAGTTGAAAAAATATATTTTTTTATTTTTTATTTTATAATATTGTTCTAGATTTTACAAATTTGACAACATATAAAATTTAATTTACAAACATTAGGTAGCTAGGGTTCTTTCGAATAATATAACATCTTATATATTTATCTGTATTTATGGGACAATGCAAGAATAAATGGATGAATATTATTTTATCCCAATAGTAACATCACATCTTATTTATCCATCACTAAAGCAAAACAGTGTAACAATTATGAAAGGATGGATGAACATTAAATTATTCTAAGAATAATATGATATTTTATTTATTCATTGCTACTATCAAGATAATATAACAGTAAATAAATAGATAGATAAATATCATATTATTATGAGAGTAATATGACATCTTATTTATTCATCACTACTACTAGTGGCATATTATAAGAATAAAATGATTGATGAATGAATGTCAGATCATCTTGAGGACAACATGACTTCTTATTCATTGGATGATATTTATCAAATGTCTCCAAACTATTTATCAAGATTGAAATATTTTTTTTTATTTTTTTCATTTATTATTTATGGGGGTGATTAAGATAAAACATTAAATAAATAAATAATAGATGTTGTATTAGATGATTTAAATAATTATTTAATATTTACTATTTAACAATTTAATATCTAATTCTGACTGTTGAATAAATATTTGAGTCCTTTCATTAAAAGTACTATAATAGTTTCCTTATATGTTGGGAATAAATTTATTCTATAGACTTTGTGAAAGTAGGGTCCTCGATCCTCTCATGTATGGAGATTACCCAACGGAGATGAGGCAATATCATGGGAAAGAGCTGCCCAATTTCAGCCGAGAAGAAAGAGAGCTTGTTAAGGGGAGCCTTGATTTCATCGGAGTTAACCACTACTCAACTTTATATGCCACCGACTGCCTACACTTCCCATGCAGCCCCGAGTCCAACCGTCCCATCCTCGGCTATGTCAACTTCACCGGGGAGCGACATGGCGTTCCAATCGGAGAAAGGGTATTTTCAGTAATTATTGATTATTATCTTTCTAAATTTCAATCTTGTACTAATTAAGTGAGATTATTCATTAATATAACAAAATCTAACCCTAAATGACTCATGTTTAAATAGTTTGGCCCGCATATAGGGATGCCGATTTTGACCTAGACCAAAGTGTGCGAACCATCTCGACCAAGTCAATACAGGAAAATATTAGCTTGTTTGATTTTTTTAAAAAAATCTAAATTAAAAATTTTTAACATATTACAATTTTGGTATTTACTCACCCCATTCCAAAACCAACTTGAATCTGCCTTGTATATAATACCTCAAAATTATCTCGAAACCTACTCTAGAGATAGCCTTAAATTAATAATTTTCAGTGTCTCAAATCACCATAAAATTTAAAATATATTTCAAGCCTAAGTCATGATTTAGAGTTATTTTTTATATTTTAAATCCTAATCCTAAATTTTAATTGTATACTTTTAATATTAGATTTTCTTTCCCGTCCTTTTTAATATTTTGGAAATCGAGGTGGGATAGGGACCCCGATCAAGGTGGAAAAAAGGACTGAAATTCTTATTCCATCACAAATTGAGACGAAAATTGGACAAAAATTAGCAATTTAGGATCTGGTCAAGGTTACCTAAAATGATCCCGGCCCACCCTAATGCCATCCTTACCCTCATAATGATGGGTAAAAAATATTCGAGTTGGAAAATCATCATACATTAGAAGTATTTTTAGGCATACATTGGTACTTTAGAGTATAAAATTATCATTACACTTTCATTTAAATAGTTTGTCTTTTTGGATTTGTTAGTTAATCTCTTGTCACAATATCTAATATATTTGATCCCGAAACCTGCTGCCATTTTCTTATATGTATTTTTTAACACGCACATAATATAAAGTAGGCCTATAATTAAAATCTAAAAACGCATTTATATAAGAAATATTATTATTTCATATAAGATGTTAATATTTTTTAAATTTTTATTTGTATTTGTGTTTTTATTGCTTGAACAGACTGGAATGTCAGAGTTCTTCGTAGTACCACAAGGAATGGAGAAGATTTTGGACTACATTAAGAGACGTTATCCTAACATGCCTATTTTTGTGACGGAAAATGGTGAGTCGAGCACATAATTCTTGAATCCAAGGGATTCTATCATAGAAGTGAGAAGGCAGATTAGGGAGGTTACATCTCTTAAAATAATGGAATTCATTTTTTACATAATCTAAAACATTAGCATTTAAATAAATGATTATAATTTAACTATTTTTTAAAATATAAAAAATTAATTAAAATCAGTTATTAAATTATAATTATCCATTTTAAAATCGATAGTTAAGATGTAGACAAAAATAACCTTCATCTCTTAAAGAAATAGAATTACCTCGAAACCGTGAGAATGAGCCTCTCAAAGAAGACGCTTCTAACTCTTGAATTAAGCATCTAATAGTACGTTTAGTTGTTGAAATGGAATAATGTGAGAATAGAATAGTTATTCCCATGTAATATAATAGGATCGGAATAGAATAAAAATTATTATTCTCATATTTGGTTATTAGAATAGAATAAGTTAAAAATTAGTATTTCATTATTTAGTTTATAAAATTATATGATAAATAAGGTAAAAATAGTGATAATAATAATAGTAATAGTAGTAGTAATAATAACAATAACAATAATAATAATAATAATAACATGGGAATAAATATTCTCATAGGAATATTTATTCCTGATTAAATTATAATTAAATAAAAAAATATTTATTTCCAAAAAATAAGGAATGAATAGAATTTCTATTCCTTCCAATCAAACGTAGGATAATAGTTATAATTCAAATTTTTAGTAAAATTAAAAAAATATATATATGCTAATAGTTTATCTTTTTTAATTTTTTTATAATCTAATAATTTTGATACTTTTAAAATTTTAAAAATTTTAAAAAATATGAAATAATTTTTGTTATACATATTGACTTGTTGTAATTATGCGTCTATAACATTTTGTAGGGTACTCGTCGCCGGCGCAGAACGACGAGCTTCAAGATTATAAAAGAATTGAGTATCACAAAGCCTATCTTGCTGCTTTAGCTAGAGCAATGAGGTATGCATGATAGAAGGAAATAAGGTAGAATAATATAGATATTATTTAGAATAAATATTAATAATAATAATATTTTAATAAATATTATATTATTTAATTTGTATAAAATAAAAAATAAAAATTGCATCCAACAATGAGTAAAAATACCACCATAGGGATTTAAAAAGTGTATAAAAAACTTTAATAATTAAATAAATGAATACCATAATTGTAAAAATAGTGTATAAAAATTATCTATATTGTCTATATATCACTTTTATTAAAATTATGAATCTAATTTTAAATTATCAAATTATATTTTAAATGAATAATATGAAATCAACCATCAATGATATACTTGAGTCAACACTTCTATTTTTTTTTTTTTTTTTAAGAATTTGATATCAATTTTTCTATATTTATAATTATTCCTCTTTCTTAATAAAAGTTACATAATTTAATTTTTTTTATATAAGAAAAATAGAAGAATTTTCACAAAACTTAAACTACAAGTTACCTTTATATTTATTAAAAAAATATTTTTATCCACACTCAGAGTAGATAATTCTATTATTTATAAAATAAAAAAAATTTAATTTTTTCATTACTTAAATATTATTCTTTTATCAAAGATAGGGTTCTTAAAGCTATAATTTTTAATAAAATATAATAAAATTTTATTAAGTTATAATATTTAATCACTTTAATAGATTATTAGATTATTAAATATGGGTTATTATTAAGTGTAAAATAAATTAATTTTGTGTGGCCGAATAATTGGAAGACTTTATTATACAATATGATTTAAATTTTGAATAAAAAATAGGGCTTTGTATGAACTTTTATAATCATATTCTATAAACCTATATTTAACAAAAATAAAATAAAAATTCTTCTCTTTTTAGTATTTATATCAATTTTAAAGAATTTATTATAAAAATATAATATTTTATTATACTAAGCTTATTTTTTTTATTATTATCATTAATATTTTAAGTGTTTAATAATTATGTGATATGAGAAAATTCTGACTTCAAAAGATGAACAGAAAAGGAGCCGACGTGAAAGGGTACTTCATATGGTCTCTGATGGACAACTTCGAATGGGTGCATGGCTACAGCATCAGATTCGGACTCCACTACGTCGATCGACGAACCCTTCGTCGGATTCCGAAGCTGTCTGCGAGATGGTATGCAGGCTTTCTGACGAACAGAAGCCACTGTCAGAGTGGAAGTCTCCCTCAAAATTCACCCGCACAGGCGATGTTGCTGAAGCAGCAGATATCTGACGATCACTTCAGTAGCTGCCGTTAGTGTAATTTCTTCTCTTTTTTAGTATTTATATCAATGGATGGAGAGGAGTTAAAGAAATGCCTCATTAGATAGATAATTTATTTTGTTTATTTATTGAAATAATAAAGGCTATAATCTTACATTAGTAATTAGACTTATTGGTTATTATTAATTAAGAGAGAAGTTATGGGAAGAAGGGTACTACTTAGTATCAATGTGACATTATTTCTGTGTTGTGTATATCTGCTGTTAGATTAAATCCAATAGTTGGGCATCTTTTTTAAAAAAAAAACTTTATTTAAAAATTATTATAGAGTTATTAAATCTTAGAATGGAGTGACGTTGTTGTGACGTGGCCTGAGCTGTTTTGGGTTTGCCATGCTTTATTGGGTTGCTCAAGATAAAATCCTATCATAAAATATTTTTGACATTTGGAGGCCGGAGAAAAAAAAAAAACCGGTTGGAGTGGCCTTGTTCCCTTTATAAATTTATATAAAAGTGTTATTTTTTAAAAAAAAAAAAAAAGCAGCTGTTTTTTTTGTATATTATGGCTTTTCACTTTGGTCGGAGTGCTTTTCACAATCTAGTCGAGTGATTTTGCGCTTCTTTAATTATTTATACAATTTAAATAATGTTTCCTTCTTTCTTATTGGCAGTGGATTTTTCGGAGTGATTTTCCCCTATTTGGCGGAGCTCCTTGGTTTCATGCTTCTGATGTGTATTTATCCCAGTGCATCTTCGGCGAGCGGCCCAGGCAACGGAGAAACGCGATTTTGGGCGTTCTTTTGTCTCCCAAAAAAAAAAAAGTTTAGTGAGATGCCTGGTCTGTTTTATCTTTTTGGAAGGAGCCTCTTTGGTGATGTTTCCGGAGTGCTTTTCCCAGATTGCTCTCTTTGTTTCTTTGGACGGAGTAATTTTCTCACTCTGGATGAAGTGATTTATCATTGTGGATGGAGTGTTTGTTGGCTCGTGCTTCCAGTAGTACATGTCCCCCTGCATCCGGAGTGAATCATTGGACGGAGTGGATTAGTCGGAGTGTATTTCCTCTATTTGGACGGAGCGGTTCGAAACACGGTAGCACCGAAACGTGCTTTTCAATCGGGTATCGTAGACTTACCCGAGTGCTATTGGACGGAGTGACATTCATCCCTTCTTTGACGAGTAGTGACTTATTGGAACGGAGCCTTCCTTAAATTTGGGCGAGTACCCAAATTGGGTGGAGCTAAAGTGGTGTGATGAACTAAAGTGAATTTGCAACGGAGGTTCTTTGGACGGAAGTTTAAGAATCGGATGTTGAGATTTTAAAGATGCGTGGATATTTTAGAAACCACTCATGAAGGAACGAAACTAGTGAAAAAAACTCCAAAGTGTCTTGAAGCAAAATGATGAGTGGTTTAGGATGAGTTTGCTTTATCTGTTTAATTTAGGAGCCGGAGAGAAAGTTCTTTTTACTCTATTTATCCGGAGTGCTGAAGAGAGCAAAGATTTAGAGTGTATTGGACGGAGTGGCTTTGTAGAATCCGGAGTTCTTTAGTCGAAAGGCCGGAGAAGAATTGTAGATTCCGGAGTGCATGGGAAAATTCTTAAGGAAAAGAACTCTTTCGATATTGTAATCTTATTTTTAATGACTTTACTACTCAAAGGTTTTGAGGCTTTGGCCCTATTTCTATGTTTCTAAAGCTAATTGACCCTAAGGCAAAGAAGAAGAGGGTGAACCATGTTCAAAAGCACAAGTACAGCTTGTCCATAAATTAAGTAGATAATATCAGACATTTTATTTAAATTTTAATACATTTAATTACTTATAAAAAAAAAGAGTTATTATTTTATAAATTTATAAAATATAATTCTATTTATATAATAATATTTTAATAATATATGACTATAAGATCATTATTTCATAAATTTATAAAAGAAAAAAGGGACACCTGTCCGTTGGATTAAATCCAGTGGGCTACAGCATGCGGCATGGCCCCCCCTGGCCAAGAAGTTATATATTTCAGTAAATATGTTCATTTAAAATAAGCCATCTGATAAAAATAAGGAGATTTTAGTGACATAAAAATAATAATTTTTTTTATAAAAAGTAATATATTTTCATTATTATGTTAAATCCAGTGGACAGCATGCATGCAGCATGGCCCCCCAAGGCCAAGAAGTTATATGTTTCAGTAAATATGTTCATTTAAAACAAGCCATCTGATAAAAATAAGGAGATTTTAGTGACATAAAAATGATAATCTCTTTATAAAATGTAATATATTTTCTTTATCATGTTAAGGTATCTGAACATATTTTTAAGAAAAGAAAGAGGAAGAGAGAAAAATTGCCTTTTGCTTTTTCAAGATAAGAATAAATTAATAGATTAACTCTATAAATTATTTTCATAAATTAAAAATTTTATACTTAAGGATTCAAATATGTCAATTAATATTAATAAGCATTTCAGCTCCAATAGGCTGAATACTTAGAGATTTATTTTAAATATTTATTTATTCTATAGTTCACAATTGTAGCAACTAATAATTATACTTGTATCATACATTGAAAAAATATTACTCTTGTTATAAGTAATACTATAACTTTATAAAATATTATGATGCTATGAAATTTATTAATTGGTCACTTTTTTTAATTTTTTCTGTTGACGGGTTTTACATAATAAGTATCGTATCATCATTTTTAGTAGAATAATAATAGTATAAGTAGTTTTGTTATGTAGATCATTTAGTATTTGTTGCAACATTTGCTTGCTTAGGAAAAAGATGAATTCTATAAGGCCCTATTTAGTGGCACCTAAAATTTAAATTTTAAAATTAAAATTTATATATAATTTCAATTTTATTATTTAGTATTAAGTAGAATTAAAATTCTAATTTTGTATTCTAATTTCTTATAATTGAAAAATAACTTAGAATAATTTTTTTTTATAATTTTTAGGAATATAATAAAAATTATAATTTCATGATTGAGAATTGTCTATAACAAAGTTGAACAATATAAAATCCTTTGATAAAATATTTTTGATTATTTGGGTCGATCAGAAATAGGTCCACTTAATTTTAATTATTAATTTACTTTAAAATTTTATATAAAAGTGTTATTTAAAAATTAAAAAATTAATAACCTAATAAAGAGTATTGTCTAAAAACATACATACATATAAAATATTACCTTTATCCAAAAATATGATTTTATAAAATTATAGCATATTAAATTTCATACAACAAAAATTATAATCTATATTGAGCTATTTAATTCTTTTATTTTTATGTATGGAATAAAAAATTAATCATACCTTAATTTTATTTTTTATTAGGATTATAATTATTTATACAATTCAAATAATAAAATTTAAATTCTATTCAATTTTAATCTCGATAGAATTAAAATTTGACTTATATTTTTAAATTTTAGTTCTAATTCTATGGTCTAAATAGATTTTGCATCATAGTAATATCTTCACTTTTAGAATTATTAAGTTGGTCTAATTCAAATACTTTAATCCAAACTAAATGACTTGAATACAAGCGAAACACAAATTAATACGTATAAAAGTACAGAAAAGAGAATTTAAAAGAACGTAGAGATCCCCGCAACCATTAATCTAGTGTCAATTTAAGCTTTAAAGGCCCTAAGTACCATGCTATTGCTTCAAAGATCTAATAAATAGCTAACATTTATTGATGATCCTAATCTCAAGACCTTATTTGTTTATGGCTATGATTTGGTTTTTGTGGATCCGGATGAATAAACAAGCCTTGGACGATTTGATGTAGTAGCCGTTGATATTCGAAGCATGTACACTACCAACGTAGCAATAACAAAAGTCGAATTCTTCATTAATCACCAACCACAAAATTTCGTGAGGTTATAAAGAACATTAATATGTAATTAAGCACATAAAGTTACACTATAAAATGTTTAGTTAAAAATAATCGCCTTTAAAATTACTTTACAACAATTTTGATAATCTTTGAACAAAGTTACAAGAAAAATTCTTTTCATTTAAGAAAAAATTATCAAATAATCTTTTGATAAATTCACTATAAAGTATTTGGTTATGAATAACCTTATTTGAAATTATTTTATAATAATTTATGTGAATAATTGATTGAAATATAATCTCTAACACGCCTAATAGCCACACGAGAGAGAATATATATAAAAAAAAAAGCGAGTAACTGATCATTGATGCATACTAGAATCAAAATTAGAGTAATATATTTGAGTTTAGAGAAGAATAAAACTCAAATTAAATCTTAAAAATATTTATCTTCTTTCTTTTTCTTCTTCTCTCTCTTCCTTGTGTCATCTCTTTTGTTGAAATGATCTCTAAATCTTCACCTAAAATTGTAATAGGGCATTTTATTGTACGCCCATTAAGCGTATATTAGGCATGGGTCTCAACAAAATTTATTGCTATTCATATTCGTGCATGACACAGGTGCATGTCAGATACAAACTTTACTCAAATAAATCTCGCATGAACCTATTCTCAAACTTTTACTTGAGCTAAACATTATGCAAACCTCACGTAGAATCTCATGATAGCTGTAAAAGTAAAAATTAACACTTTCAATAGATATAAGACTCACAATATGAAATGACCTAGAACCCAACACGAGCATTTAACCACTTCTCTTGCTTGGTTTGAGTAAATAGATTTACTACCACCAGGAAACAACCTGATATTGATTGGACCAAAATTATCACTAATGCTAGCATTAATGAAGGTGGTTTGGCTAGCATTGAGGGCTTGGCAGAGATAAAATGTGCCGTTGGGCCGTTTGGTTTTGCGGGCATAGTTGGAAGTACCAACATTTTGACAACTGAAATTTGAGCCATTCATTTTGCCTTGGAAACTACACTGCGCAATGGACTCAAACAGGTAATCTTTACTCGTGTATGTAAAATAGATGCATTTTTGCCTTTCAATTTGGAATAATCCATGCTAAGTGTTAAGAATGTTAGAGTTTGGCATGCCAATATGGACTATATTGACATGGGACACATATAACACAGCTTAAGCTACCGCTACAATATACAAGTCACTAAGTTTTAAAGTCAGTCCAATTACTTTATACAATATTGCCTTTGTTTTGGTAATTCATAATCCAATTTTCTATACATAATGATTTCAATGGTCTTAGAGTGCGAAAATTAGCACATCAAGGAGGCTTGTGGATTACAATTTAAAGATTATGAGTTTAAATCACAAAATTATTATGTATATCCAACCATTCCATGGTTGACCATCATGTCTAAAGGCTTTATTGGAAATATATAATATATGTATGTATATATATTCACTCTAAGTTTTAATATTTTTTTAAGATAACCCTCGCCATGAATAGTTATAAAGTCCCTAGGGAAATAGGGCTTTCTGCCACCATGGTCTAATATTTTTCTTATAAGTAATTGACTGTATGAAAAAGATATAAGATTTGTACAGTAAAAATACAACTAATATCAAGAAACAATCCAATGATAGATACCACCACCCACAGAAACTATTAACATACTCAACAAACTAAAACTGAAGAGCTATAGGAATATGAAGGCTCCAAAAAACAAACCTGATAAATCAAAACAAATGGAGAAGCCAACAAATCAAAAGCCACCTTCCACAGAAATAAAGCTATCAAGAGGATGTAAGTCTACGCATCAGTATGCATGAAGTCCTATCATAGGATGAGTCATCCATCTGAAGTCTCCCTTCGATGTTATAATATAGGCAGTTTGTGAGATTCAAGTACAAATTTTTGTATTAATGTTAAATAATCATAATCATGTTGGGGTTGACCCGGGCACATACTACTCGGCACAGTAAAGTAAAACTCAAAACCCCCGTTAAACGTTAATTATCAAACTCATGAATATAAGAAATACAATTGATGCGTACCTGGATCCGACTTCGAACGAATTCGGATTCTTGGATGAGCTGATCCGGCTCCGTTCACCGAGTGCGAACCCTGCACACCGCTAAAGCAAACAAGAGGTCAGCGTTCACGGCGGGAATTAATCCCACCGAAAACACTCCGACTTTGGGTGACGGTGGGCTGGCCAGATACCGCTTCAACTCATCGAAGGCGGTCTGGCAGTCAACCGTCCATCGGAATCCGTTAGACTTTGTTCCTCTCAAGGCTTTAAAGAAGGGCTGGTATTTGTCTCCAGACTTCGCGAGGATGCGGGACAAAACCCAACCCCTTGA
The DNA here is from genome assembly GCA_033239525.1 of Nepenthes gracilis. Taxonomy (NCBI): domain Eukaryota; kingdom Viridiplantae; phylum Streptophyta; class Magnoliopsida; order Caryophyllales; family Nepenthaceae; genus Nepenthes; species Nepenthes gracilis. The sequence continues at coordinate 10,110,802 of BSYO01000029.1, forward strand.
TCAATCGCTGGACGTCTTTTACGTTTCTCGGGGGAGCCATGTCAGCCAGGGCCTTAATCTTTTCTGGGTTTGCCTCGATCCCTCGCTGAGAGACGATGAAACCCAAGAACTTCCCTGAGGTTACCCCGAAAACACACTTGGCTGGATTTAACTTCATTTGGTGCTGGCGGAGCACCCCAAATGACTCCTCCAGGTCACGTACGTGGTCGCCCGTGACTCTGCTCTTGACGAGCATGTCGTCGACGTAGACCTCCATGTTGCGACCGATTTGCTTTTCGAACATCTTGTTCACTAGGCGCTGATAAGTGGCTCCAGCGTTCTTTAACCCGAAGGGCATGACCCTATAGCAATAGGTGCCCTGGTCCGTCATGAACGAGGTATGCTCCTCGTCCTCTGGACTCATTCTGATCTGGTTGTAGCCCGAATAAGCGTCCATGAAGCTTAGCAGCTCGTGCCCTGCCGTAGAGTCAACCAACAGGTCAATCCGGGGCAAGGGAAAGCTGTCTTTTGGACAAGCCTTGTTGACGTCGGTAAAATCGACGCACATTCGCCATTTTCCGTTGCTCTTCTTAACTAGGACGACGTTTGAGAGCCAGTCCGGGTATTGGACGTCCCTAATGAAGCCTGCGTCCAGCAATTTCTTCACCTCCTCTCGGATGGCGATTAGTTTTTCGACGGAGTGGTTCCTCCGTTTCTGCCTGACCGGCTTTCGGTCTGGATTGAGGCCCAGTTTGTGGACCATCACTTCAACTGAAATCACAGGCATGTCCGCGGGAGTCTAGGCAAAAAGGTCTGCGTTTCTTCGTAAAGACGCGATCGGTTAAATCGCAGCAGATGGCTGGTGAGTGAGCCGCCAATCTGACGCACTTGTCTGGATTCCCGGTCCAGTGGGACCAGATCCGTGGGCTTCACCGGCTGCGCTTGTTGCAAGGTGGTCTCGTCTCCTGATCGAGTTCTCCCGCCATGTTAGTTCTGCCGCCAGCAATGCAGGCCATGTAGCAGTCCGCCCAATGACTGATCTCCCTGGAACTTCTCCGACGCCGTAGGCGTTGGGAATTTCATTTTAAGATGTGGAATTGACGTGATTGCCCCAAACGCCGTTAGGGCACGGCCCGCCCAAGATGGCGTTGTAAACAGAGGGCAGGTCAACCACTAGGAAGGTTAGCATGCGACTTGCCGTTTTTGGGTAAGTGCCTGTGGTGACCTCGCTTGATTGTCCCTCGAACGGGCACGGTTCATTGTCAAGGCCGTATAAAGGTCCTTCAAGCGGGTTTTAGTTGATTTTTTCTTAGGCCTAGTCTAAAGAACGCGTCCAAGTAAAGCAAATCTTTAGAGCTTCCATTATCGACAAAGACTCGCTTCAGCTGGTAGTCCGACGTACCATCTGTCGAAAATAAGGTGGCGGACTCCCACCTGTGGCCCCGTTGACCAGGACATTAGCAGCATGGTCCTGGGTCGGGCTGACGATCTCCCTAGCTGAATCGCTAGCCTGTGCTCTCGTGTTCACCATTGTAGAAGCAGAAGGTGACAGAGAGAGTTAGTGCGGGTTTTTTGTAAGCGATTCCCACAGACGGCGCCAATGATGCGTACCTGGATCCGACTTCGAACGAATTCGGATTCTTGGATGGGCTGATCCGGCTCCGTTCACCGAGTGCGAACCCTGCACACCACTAAAGCAAACAAGAGGTCAGCGTTCACGGCGGAAATTAATCCCACCGAAAACACTCCGACGCTCAAGTCAGTAAACAGCCTTCAATGGAAGGAACTGAAGGATAGAAAGAGCAATGAGAGAAGAGAGAAGAGAGAGGAGTGTTTGGTTCCAGATGTCAGTAAGGAGCGGGCCCTTCCTCGTATCTGGATGGTGGGAAGGCAGAGAACGTGTGTAGCGACCCGTTCGTTGCCTTGAAGTTCGATCGTGCCTGAGAACTCGGCTGCTGGGGATCAGAGCTCGTGCAGTGCTGGGAGTTCACTCAAAAGGAAGCAGATCAATATGATTTGTCTTTTTAGTTCTTGATTCAAAGAGAAGTGAACAGTGTAAGATACTTGAAAGGATCTCAGAAAGCTCTCCTTCAGAAAGCTCTCCCTCTCTCGGGGGCGTGAGGGTTCTTATACGCCTCACCATGTTGGATTCTTGGGCACCAAGGTGGTATTTGCTGGGGCCATTGCGCCGCTAGGTCTTTGTGCCGTGGGCCGCCGGTCACGCCGGCTGCCCGATTGCCGTGACGGCACGTTCTTCGGGTGTCGTTGTCAAGCTCGACTCCTCCCTCTGCGGGAGTGGTTGCCACCCGCAGATGGAAGCAGTGGCGTTGGTGTCGTGCCAGCCATGCCCCTGGTGGCTAGCCTTTTCGCCTCTTTTGCGTGTCTCCGGCGACGGCATTAAATGCGTTGCAGGTTTCCGTCGCCCTCCTCCATCGTGGGTCTATGCCCTAGAACTCTTGGGCTGGGCTGAGCGTGAAAGGCGTCCGTTGGTGGCCTTCATTTTGGGCTATGGGCCGGGGCGAGTCGAGCCCATTTTCATGGAAGGGCCTATTTTAGGGCCCGGGCGTAGAAGTGGACGGTCAACGCGTGAAGGTTGACCGTCAGGGTGTCGGCCGCCTTCGTGGAGAGCGGCGGGCGACCATCTGATGGGCCATGGGCCATAATGGAACAGGCCCATCACTGTTGCAAAGCCTCTGGTGGCCCAACAAACCGGTCAACGCCGAGTTGACCGTTTTTGAGCCAGTTGGCCGCCGGGACGGCCAACGCCAACGTTGACCATCCTTGGGCCTTTCAGTTTCTGGGCCTATCTCCTTGGTGGGCCGTCAGGAACGCTGACTGGCCCTCCTGGGCTTCCGTTGACTTCTTCTTGGGCCAGCCCATTTTTGGTGTACCCATCACTAGCCCCCCATGCTGGTGGTCAGATTTCTGACCTCCAGTATGTTCATGATGGGACGTCTTCCCTTGCTTTGAGAATCCCGTGGAAACTCACAAGAGCGTGAAGGAAGGTTTGACCGGAATTGTTGACCGCTTTAGCCAATTCCGGAGTACCAGAATTGTTGACCGTCCTGGTCAATTCCGGAGTTCCAGAATTGTTGACCGTCCTGGTCAATTCCGGAGTTCCAGAATTGTTGACCGTCCTGGCCAATTCCGGAGTTCGGCATTGTTGACCGTCCCGCCAATTCGGAGTTCCGCAATTGTTGACCGTCTGGCCATTCGGAGTCCTGCAATTGTTGACCGGCCCGGTCAATTCCGAGTTCGAATTGTTGACCGTCCGGTTAATTCGGGAATGATTTATGACACCCGGTTGCCGGGCAGTAAAGTGGCACGTGTCCCCTTTTGGTTGGAAGGAGATCCGGCAATTAATACGCCGAGATCCGTCCGGCAGGGCCGAGTGGGGTGGCGACACGTGTCAATTCTCGACGGAGCATTAATGAGGGGTTTCGTGCGGGAGTCCCGTCGTTTGGTGGATCGAATGAGGAGTTGACATGTGGTACGGTCGACGGGCGTCCTTTGCGCGAGCTTGGCGCCTAAATTTTCCTTCCATTTTGTTTGAAATCAATTACGCCTCCAAGCCTTTCGTCTTCCTCATTCTCGTTTCGAAGACAACCCTCTCGAGGAAAACCCTAGAACCTTCCGATCATGGCCTCCGTCGCGGAAATCTCATCTGTCTTGAGGGAGAGTGATATTAAGGCCTTGTGCGCCGAATTTAACATTCGAAGGAGATGGCCCGGGAGGGTTCGGGAGCGAGATAAAATAGCCTCTCACCCACCGGAAGGCTACATCACCGTCTATGAGGCCCACGAGGAGCGGGCTCGGCTGCCTTCCGGAGGAGCTAGAGTCGATCGTAGCGGCCCTAGGCGTTCCCATTGCCCGGCCTTCATGCCAACGCGGTGAGGTATATTTGTACTTTATGCATTTTTGCCTTAAGCTCAAACAGAGGTTTAGGATGTCCGGGTCTTAAGGTCATATTTAGGTGACCCGGGCGCAGTGGATCTCACTCAGCCCCCGTGCGGGGATCAAGATAAGCAAGGCTATTTACGACTCCCTGAAGAACTGGAAGGACCGGTTCTTCTTCGTGAAGGTGGGAGAGGAATGCCCCATTGCGAAAGACCGGGGCGAGGTCCCAGAGGTTCACCTTGGCGTGCCGACTGCGGCGGAGACTGTCGCGTATGCATGGCTGACCACGGCCATACAGAAGAATCCCGATGAATTTAGAAGGACTTCTTGGTTTCCCGGGAGGAGACCGAGAAGGTTGAATGGGGCCCACCTCCACCGGTGCAGGAGCCACACCCCGCAGTTGCAATGCCTAAGCCTGACGACTCGAGGAAGTTGCTTATCCGCCCAGTGTCTTCGGAGGAAGCCGCTGCGAGGGCGACTGCCACGCCCTCATCTTCCTCCTCTCAGATTGACCTTGTGGCTGTCGGGATTTGCGGGGGTCCTGGCAACACTTCCGGAGCGGAGAAATCCGTTGAGGACAGGCCGGCGGATGCCGGCGGAGTTATTTTGGCCCAACCTGCTGCGAAGGTGGTTCCAGGCGCTGCCTGGATGGGATCAGCGGAGGAGCCAGCTCGCGACGCGCCTGAAGGCTCGCGGGTTTATACTTGTGGAGCCGCCGACGAGGGCTGATCCTCCAGCAGCTGCCCCAAGGGCAGCCAAGAAGAAGACACCCGCCGCGAGTACTCCGGTGACTGCAGTGGAGGAGCCCGCCGCTGCCGTTGAGGACGATGAGTCTTTGGATCGTATTTCGGATGAGGTAGCGGTATGTTCAGCGCGAGGAGATGTCCCCGGCTCGACACCTCCGATTCCGCCGTCGGCTGGTCTTGGCCTGGAGTCCAGGCCTGCGAGGTCCTATTGGAAGACTACGAGGTATAACTTCTGCAGCTGCTTCCTTGTATTTTTTCCTTATGTTTATAAGCTCACGCTTTGCTCTGGTCCTGTGCAGCCAAGAAGAGTGGCCTCAGTTGTCTCCCGGGAAATAGAACAGCACGATCGCATTATCGGAGCGGGAGGCTGAGATAGCCCGGCTAGATGCAAGCGGCCGCCTCGGGAGGAGAGCTACGCGAGCGAGGAGACAGCCGCTCTTGAGGTCAGCCGTGGTAGACTTAGAGGCAGAGATCGCTGCACTGAAGGCGGAGGTCGCCCGATCAAAGGAAGAGGAAGATCGGCTTAAGACGAACAACAAACGCCTTTCGGATAGAATCGCCGTCGTAGAGAGCGAGTTGGATACTCGGATGAGCCTCCACGAGGTCGGGGGCGCACTGCACGCCCGGCTGTTGGAGGGGCTCAATATCGGACGTCGCGTCGCGCGGTTGGTTGTTCCTGACTTCCCTGTGGAGCTTATAAATCAAAGGAACCGCGCGGCGCTGCGCAAGGAAGACTTGCAGGGAGAGCCCCGAGACAGCAAGGGTGGTCCGCCAGCCTCGTAGCCTTTTGTATTCTCTTTCGTTTTTTGGACCGTATGTAAATTGTATCATACTTCGTAAGCAATAAAATGGATGATCTTTTAGTTTAGCGTCCATTGCCTTTTACTGCTTTGTGTTCGTTGCTTGCGTGAGTTGCTGTTTTGGGCGGCCAAGTTGGTTGGTCAGCAACTGTTGCTTGGTTGCCTGAGGAGCTTAGCCCCCAGGCTTGGCAGGTGGTCGCATTAACCATCCCCGCGATGCTGCCCAAGCGGAAACTTGGGCGGTTAGTGTTAGAGAAGGAGCTCTTCCCGTTATTGTTTGATTACGCCATCCCTTCATAGAGAAAGTTGGTGCATGGGGTAGCCAACCTGGTTGGCTAGCTGCTTAAGGAGTGAGATCCTCAAGTCGGGCGGCGGTTGAAGAACGACTGGGTGGCACCGCTCAAGTGAAGACTTGTCTGCCTTGATGTTGAGAAGAAATGCTTCTCCTTCGACCGCCGTTGATCGTTCTTTGCCGCCGCCGAAAAGAGGTCGTCGCGTGTGCCATTCTTGCCCCTAAGGTTTTTAGACCGCTATGGGCCACTGGATGACCAAGGTTTAGTACGACCGCTATTGGGCCGCTCGGATGACCGAGGTTTGAGACCGCTCATGGGCCACTTGGATGACCAAGGTTTAAGACCGCTCATGGGCCCCTGGATGACCGGGGTTTCGGACCGCTCATGGGCCACCTAGATGACTAGGGTTTAAGACCGCTACGGGCCACCTGGATGACCGAGTTTGAGACCACTTTTGGGCCACCTAGATGACTAGGGTTTAACGAGAGGGTGAAGACCCTCCCGACTTAGGGGCAGTCTAGGTCGGATGGATACCTGCAAGGCAAACACAATTCATAGGCCCTAAAATTCTACATGCTAAGTAAACTCTTATTTTTCCGAAGTAAAGACAAGCATACGAATGAATGCACAGGATCGAGTTAGGGCGTACCTGGGTTCCCTACTGGAAGTAGCGCTTCAGGTGGGTTGCATTCCACGTTCGTGGGACCAACTTCCCGTCCTGGTTCCGGAGCTTGTACGCCCCATTGCGCGCAGAGAGCGGGAGACAAGAAAAGGTCCCTCCCGGTTGAGAGAGCTTGTTCCGGCCGGCCGCCTTGCCCGTGGCCTCGATGCTTCGAGGACCAAGTCCCCAACGTTGAACTCAGGGCCTTCACTTTCTTATTGTAGTACCGGCAAACTCGGTGTTGGTATCGCTGTCTGCACTCTAGCCGCGTCACGGGCTTCCTCCAACAAGTCCAAGTGCTCCCGATTTTCTCGGGAGTTTGTCCGTGGGTCGAAGGACTCCACCCCGAGACTTGGGAGCCCGATTTCGGCCCGGACTACCGCCTTGCCCGCAATGCAGGTCAAGGGTGTCTCGCGTGTTGATTCTTTCGAGGTTGTGCGATAAGACCGAGGGACGGCCGGGAGCTCGTCGGCCCAGAGCCCCAAGCGTCCTCCAATCTAGTTTTTAACCCATGGAGCAGCAGACGGTTTGTGACCTCCACTGCCCGTTGGCACGGGGTATGCTACCGAAGTGTGGACCGCCTTGATCCCAAGGCCGGTACAATACTTGGTGAAGCGTTTCCTAAAATCGGGTCCCGTTGTTTGGTCACCACGACCTCGGGGGACGCCAGTATCTGCAGACAATGCCCCGCGAAGGAATTCCAGAGCATTGTGTTCTGTGATTTTTGCGGAAGGCAGCCTCGACCCATTTAGTGAAGTAGTCGATGCCCGCTATGACTAATAATTTTCTTTGTCCGTGGCAACGGGAAATGGGCCGAGAATGTCAAGCCCCATTGCGCGAAGGCCACGGGGCCTGAAGGGACTTCAGGTCCGCGGACGGCTGGTGGTGGAGGTTGCCATGAAGCTGGCAGCTTTCACATTTCTTTACAAACTCAAGCGCGTCCTTTTTCATTGAGGGCCAGTAGTAGCCCTGCCGCATGACTTTGAAGGCCAGGTTCTTCCCGCCTACGTGCGATCCACAGATCCCAAGGTGAACTTCGCCCAGTAGCGTAGTCCGCCTCCTCGGGGGTAGACGGCGGAGATATGAGTTGAGTATCGGCGGTGATATAGCCGCCCATCAACTACCGTGTACCCAGTAGCTGTCTTTTTAATCATCGCTTGGCTTTTGGCGTCCTCGGAAGTGATCCGTCGGCCGGTATCTAAGGTAAGGAGTCATCCGATTTTTCGTCAAAACCGCATGGCCTCCTGTTTCTCTACGCTAGGAGTGTTCGGGACCTCCCGCATGTCTCTCGAATACATTGCAGGTTCTAGGCGTGTTTGCTCTAGCGCCCGGGTCCGCCTTCGATTTCTGTTCGAGGAACGTGAACCAGGGTCAGCTTGTCGAAGCCCTGGATAGCCTCCTTTGCCTTTGCCAGGTACCTGGCCAGGGAAGGGTTGTTTGCCTCGAAGCCCCCATTGACCTGGTTGACGATTAATTCGGAGTCGCTGTGGACTGCCAACCTCTTGGCAGAGCACTCCTTTGCCAATCGCAAGCCAGCTAGTAGGGCTAAGTACTTTCGACTCGGTAACGTTGTTGGTTGCTGGGAAATCAAGTTTTAGGGAGTACTTGATCTCATATCCATCAGGGGTCGTCAGGATTACCCCTGCCCCATTGCCACTGTCTGTGGACGATCCGTCCACGTGGAGCGCCCATTCTAGGGCCCCGCCGGGCCGTTTTCGTTACATTCTTCTTGGATTGGGGTCGTGATCTCGACGATGAAGTCAGCGAGTTCGTGCCTTTATGGCGGCAGTGCAGGCTCAACTCGATGTCGAACTCGCTTGATTCAATCGCCCACTTACCAATCGCCCAAACGTCGGGCTTTGGAGGATGCCTTTCGGTGGCTGGTCCGTAAGGACCACTATGCGATGCTTCGAAAATATGGCCTCAATTTTCGGCTGCCAAGATAAGGGCCAGCGCCATTTTTCAAGTAGCAGAAGTATGATTCTCGGCGGGTCAGTGTTTTGCTCACGTAGTAGACCGGTTGTTGGATGTCGGACTCCCGGCGCACGAGGACGGAGGCGAGGGATGCCTCCGAGCACGCTAAGTAAAGGTACAGACTCCTCTCCTTCTTTGGGTGACGCCAACAACGGTGGGTGGCCGATACCGCTTCAACTCATCAAGGCGGTCAGCTTCCAACAAATCCATGGGAATCCGTTAGACTTTGTTCCTCTCAAGGCTTTAAAGAAGGGTCGGTATTTGTCTCGAGACTTCGCGAGGATGCGGGACAAAGGCAACCAGCCGTGACCAATCGCCGGACGTCTTTACGTTTGGGAGCCATGTCGGCCGGGGGCCTTAATCTTTTCCGGGTTTGCCTCGATCCCTCGCTGAGAGACGATGAAACCCAAGAACTTCCCTGAGGTTACGCCGAAAACACACTTGGCTGGATTTAACTTCATTTGGTGCTGGCGGAGCACCCCAAATGACTCCTCCAGGTCACGTACGTGGTCGCCCGTGACTCTGCTCTTGACGAGCATGTCGTCGACGTAGACCTCCATGTTGCGACCGATTTGCTTTTCGAACATCTTGTTCACTAGGCGCTGATAAGTGGCTCCAGCGTTCTTTAACCCGAAGGGCATGACCCTATAGCAATAGGTGCCCTGGTCCGTCATGAACGAGGTATGCTCCTCGTCCTCTGGACTCATTCTGATCTGGTTGTAGCCCGAATAAGCGTCCATGAAGCTTAGCAGCTCGTGCCCTGCCGTGGAGTCAACCAACAAAGTCAATCGGGGCAAGGGAAAAGTGTCTTTTTGACAAGCCTTGTTGACGCCGGTAAAATCGACGCACATTCGCCATTTTCCGTTGCTTCTTCTTAACTAGGACGACGTTTGAGAGCCGGTCCAGGGTATTGACGCCCCCTAATGAAGGTTTCACGTCCAAAGAATTTCTTCACCTCCTCTCGGATGGCGATTAGTTTTTCGGCGGGAGTGGTTCCTCCTTTCGCCCGACCGGCCGGCCCCGGATTGAGGCCCCGGTTGTGGACCATCACTTCAACCGAAATCAAGGGGCATGTCCGCGGGAGTCTAGGCAAAAAGGTCTGCGTTTCTTCGTAAAGACGCGATCAGTTCGTCGCGCAGTGGCCTGGTGAGTGAGCCGCCAATCTGGACGCACTTGTCTGGTTCCCCCGGGTCCAGTGGGACCAGATCTGTGGCTTCACCGGGCTGCGCTTGTTGCAAGGTGGTCTCGTCTCGGTGATCGAGTTCTCCCGCCATGTTAGTTCTGCCGCCAGGGGCAACTGGGCCATGAGCGAGTCCGCCCAATGACTCCGATCTCCCGAACTCCTCCGACGCCGTAGGGCGTTGGGAATTTCATTTTAAGATGTGGAATTGACGTGATTGCCCCAAACGCCGTTAGGCACGGCCCGCCTAAAAGATGGCGTTGTAAACAGAGGGCAGTGTCAACCACTAGGAAGGTTAGCATGCGACTTGCTGTTTTGGGTAAGTGCCTGTGGTGACCTCCGGTTGGATTGTCCCTTGAACGGGCACTGGTTCATTGTCAAGGCCGTATAAAGGTCCTTCAAAGAAGTTTTAGTTGATTTTTCTTAGGCCTAGTCTAAAGAACGCGCCCAAGTAAAGCAAATCTTTAGAGCTTCCATTATCGACAAAGACTCGCTTGTTTGGTAGTCCGACGTACCATCGCCGAAAATAAGGTGGCGGACTCCCACTGTGGCCCCGATTGACCGGGACATTAGCAGCATGGTCCTCGGTCTGGCCGACGATCTCCCTAGCTGAATCGCTAGCCTCAGCTCTCGTGTTCACCATTCAGAGAAGCGAAGGTGACAGAGAGTTAGTGCGGTTTTTTTGAAGCGATTCCCACAGACGGGCGCCAATGATGATGCACTGGATCCGACTTGAACGAACCGGATTCTTGGATGAGCTGATCCGCCCGTTCACCGAGTGCGAACCCCGCACACCACTAAAGCAAACAAGAGGTTGGCGTTCACACGCGGAAATTAATCCCACCGAAAACACTCCGACGCTCAGAGTCGAGAAATGACCTTCAATGGAAGGAATCAAGGATAGAAAGAGCAATGAGAGAAGAGAGAAGAGAGAGGAGTGTTTGGTTCCGGATGTCGATGAGGAGCGGGCCCTTCCTCGTATACTGGATGGTGGGAAGGCAAGAGAACGTGTGTAGCGACCCGTTCGTTGCCTTGAAGTTCGATCGTGCTCGAGAACTCTACGTGCTTTGGGGATCGAGCTCTGGAAAGGTCTGGGAGTTCACTCAAAAGGAAGCAGATCAATATGATTTGTCTTTTTAGTTCTTGATTCAAAGAGAAGTGAACAGTGTAAGATACTTGAAAGGATCTCAGAAAGCTCTCCTTCAGAAAGCTCTCCCTCTCTCAGTGGGGCGTGAGGGTTCTTATACGCCTCACCATATTGGATTCTTGGGCACCAAGGTGGTCGCTGCTTGGGCCATTGCGCCGCTGGTCACTGTCGTGGGCCGCTGGTCACGCCGGCTGCCCAGTTGCCGTGATCGGCACGTTGCTGGGTGTCGTTTGTCAAGCCTGACTCCTCCCTCTGCGGGGAGTGGTTGGCCACCTGCAGATGGAAGCAGGTGGCGTTGGTGTCGTGCCAGCCATGCCCCTGGTGGCTAGCCTTTTCGCCTCTTTTGCGTGTCTCCGGCGACGGCATTAAATGCGTTGCAGGTTTCCGTCGCCCTCCTCCATCGTGGGTCTATGCCCTAGAACTCTTGGGCTGGGCTGAGCGTGAAAGGCGTCCGTTGGTGGCCTTCATTTGGGCTATGGGCTTGAAGCGAGTCAGGCCCATTTCTGTGGAAGGGCCTATTTTAGGGCCCAGTGCGTAAGAAGTGGACGGTCAACGTCTGAGTTGACCGTCAGGGTGTCGGCCGCCTTCGTGGAGAGCGACGGGCGACCATCCGATGGGCCATGGGCCATAATGGAACAGCCCATCGCAGAAAGCCTCCGTGGTAGCAACAAACCGGCCAACGCCGAGTTGGCCGTTTTTGAGTTGATTGGCGCCACGGGACGGCCAACGCCAACGTTGACCATCCTCGGGGTCTTTGATTTAAGGCCTATCTCCTTGGTGGGCCGTCAGGAACGCTGACTGGCCCTCCTGGGCTTCCGTTGACTTCTTCTTGGGCCAGCCCATTTTTGGTGTACCCATCAACAATAATATATAATATTTATAATGTGAAAAACTCTTTTTAATTAATGAAAAAATTATGTGATAAATTTTAAATAAATTTACTATAATAATAGTACCGGTTATAAATAACACTTTTTGAAATTCTTTTACCACAATCACAAGTAAAAAATAATTGATTACAACCCCTTCAATATTGTTGAGGTTTACTGGCAGTTTGGATGAACCGAGAGAAGGGATTAACGATCGTGACACACAGCAAGAAAACAACAATCATAAAATAAAAAGATAAGAGACAAGTAATTTTTATATGGAAATCTTTTTTCCGAATAAAAAAAATACGGGATGAAACACTTAAAAATTTTCACTATATAAAATCGGTTACACAAGTATTGAAAATAGAGTATAAGAGCTCGACGCTTTATATCGGATAAACCTGAGCAATAATGAGGGCAAGCTGAATCCCCTTCTTACTTTTTTTCTCTTTTTTTCCACTGACGGTGCTCTCTGGTTTGATTTTACAAAGTGATGTTTTTCGCTCCTCAAACCCTAAAATGCATTAGTGCGATAATGTGGGCCATGCTCAAGCACTTTTAGGCTTGACGCCTGAGTGCCCTTCGACATCATTACCTGGTCGCTTCTCGAACTTGGCATCCGGATGCTCCTTGGACTCGAAACCAAGATGCTCATCAGATTCGACACCTGGTTGCTCCTTGGACTTAGCACCCCGGTTGCTCCTCGGCGACGGTGTTTGGTGCTTGAGCACAAATTCTCTTAGCCACTTGCTGCGTGCGTGAACACTACAATTCTTTGTTTTACTATGTGTATTCAACCAAACTTCCGAACGATCCGATAACTTGGCATGAGTCCATAGGAGAGTGACCTATAACCGAACAAACATATCTAATAGCTCATAAGAGAAAGTATAATAAGAAATAAGAGTAAATAAATAAAATACGTCATAGAAATCCACTTTAAAATAATGTACTCGACCTTAGTAAAAAATAAAATTCAAATTGAATCTCAATCAGATATTAAACATCTTCCTCTTATTTTTTTTCTTTTCTCCATTTCTGTGTAGCGCTCCTTATGTAAGATATAATTTCAGAATGCCCTAAAATTATATCATGAGCAATTTTATGCTCCGAACTGGCACTCGAGTGCCCATCAAGCACTCATTAAGTGCGAGCACCACTAGAATTGACGCTTGAGCGTTGGTCACGCTTGCTAACATTGTAATTCGCACACGAACATCCCACAGGCTCTCCTTAGGCATTTTTTAATCTAGAATTGGCACACAGACATGAACTAGGCACATATAATGTGCCACTCAATTGACTTTTGACCAATACTCGGCTGGCCCCCGTATGAATATCATGCGAATTTTTAGCATTTTTTTTTATCAATTGAATGACCATTCATTTATTATAGCACCCACAAAGGAGTTGTCAAAACCTAACAAATCAAGTAAATTATTGAGGATAATCGCATGTTTAGGTGAAGCCCTAAAAGTTTGACAGTTGGATTTAGTGTTTGATGGGCACAAGAGCAAGCAATGTTAGTGGTGCCTAAAGTGTACAAGAATGGAGCTCTTATATGACTAATAGTAGTGGTTATGCTTGATGTGTATATGATAGATACCTATACTATAATTGTAGATTTGTGATGCCTAAGGACATGCATGAACGGCCGCATAAGTGCCAACTATTAATAGCCTCATGCTATATAAGAACACGTGTTAATCTTTGTATAAAAAAAATTTAGCAATTTTTTAACATATTTTCTATGGATTTTAAAGAGAAGAGAGAGAAAGTAAAGTGGAAAAGATAGAGAAGGAGAACAATGAAGAATTTTTGGACCAAAACTTTAAAAGATCTTTGAGAATCAAGTTAAGACACATGAATTTTAAGCTTTATTTTCATTTTTTTAAATCTCTCATGTTTTTCCTTTATATTTGTTTAAAATTTAATATTTTATATCCTCAAAATACATATAAGTATTTATCGATATCTCTTTTAATATTTGACTTGTCTAAATATTATTCTTTCATAAGTGTTCTCAGATTTTGACACATATTATTCATATATTATTGAAACAAATCATAAGATTTTTAAATTTTGATAAAATATCCTATTTGTATGTCCTTTATTTTTGCAAGATCTTTGAAGAATCCTTTATCTATATGCCTTATTCGAAAAAATAATAAAAAATTCTCTACAATAAGTTAAAACAATTTATTTCATTTTTTAATTCTAAAAAATATTTATATTTTATAGAGATTTTTATATATTTCTTTTAAATAAATCATCGCATTAAATTGATAAAAATTAAGTATATTATGACACATTAAAATATATTAAGATGAAATCATATAATGCTTACCATAAGTAATAATTATGGACAAGACTCCGTCTATAAAAAAGATGTGGAGACAGGACTTTTATGAGTTTAAATAGTAAAATATAGCTTTAATTTATTAATAGAATATAACTCAACCATCATATATTTACTTTAGTCATTAATGTTTATCATTTACCTTTAGTTCATTAATTCCTTTATGTATTTTGTTGACCATGCGTATAATAATATGCCATATTTAATTACTAAGCTTTTAACTCACCTTACATTGTCACCATTTTAGATTAGCATACCATATTTTGGACTGATAGGTATAAGATGCAAAGGATCCCGAGATTATTATGCTGTATCAAGCATTTGATAATGTATTGTTGGAAAAACAGAATGAGTTTATTAAGTACAATTTGATATATATAATTTGATAAATAAGACTGAGGGGCTATGCATTGATTTTTTTTTTCTTGCACCATGCTATTGGTTAGCAATATGGCTATGATATTGCTACCTTTGATTTTCAGCAAAGCAAGTTTAAGAAGTCAGAAGTCACATACAAGCAAATTTGACTGTGCCCTAAGACAATAGCTTTTATATTCATGTACTGGAGTTTCTAACCAAGTTTATGTAACATTGCAGTCTAGGTTTCAAACCTAACTTTTATATTGTTATTTTGGTCGTAACAAAGTTAACCTGTAAAAATTTTTCTGACAAAATTGCATAATTTCATCCTTTGAAATCAATAGGGCATTAGACCATGGTCTAATAGTTTCTAGCCTACTTTGAGTTTATTGAGTTTTGGGACCTAATTGGTCCATGTATATAATTAATTGGTCCATGCTACCTATTTAGGCTGGGAAAAGAATTTGGGCATCATACTTTATCACTAGACCAGCTTTTATTAAGTAGCACTGTAATTATTAATATCAAGACCGAGTTATGATATTTTATAAGAGTTTCAAAGGATTGAGTTAATACAGCATTATTGACCCTAATTTAAATTATTTATTAAAATATATATTTTTCATGTACATTTCCCATGAAAGTGTTTAAATTATTGATCTTAACTAGCTCGATCCAATTTGGTTTGACCATTGAGTAAATCTAATCATAAACTAATATTTTTGAATAGGAAAAAATAAGGAAGAGAGTTGTTGGTAAATACTTCTATGTTTTTTAATAATTTATATATTTAAAATTTAATTTATATTTTTAAAAATTTTTTATAAAAAATATATATATAGACAAACCCTATATATCTAAATTTACATAATGGGGATTTTCTGTCAAATTTAGAAATTTTAAAAATCAAAATACAGATTAAAATGGATCAATAAAATTAAAAAAAAAAAGAGTTAAATATTAATTTTTTTAATTATTTTTTATCACTCAATTTTAATCAATAAAAAAGCTCTTTTACAACAGAATTATATAAAAAAAAATTCTAAAATAGAGCAAAATATAATCCTAAAATGAAATTAATTGTTTTATTTTAGAGAAATAATCAGAGGTTAACTCAAACAGGCTGTTTGGAATCAATCACGCGGTCGGTCTGTCTGTATTAAATTATGAGAACCACATGCATGCAAGCTCAGTACGTTATCATCGTGCTTATTTATTACTTTAATTGTTTATATTAAATAAATTAACTTTGATTATAAATTTTTTAAAAATAAATATTACTAATTTTTTCTTTTAAAATTTCTAATATACATTAATAATGTTTATACTGAATATTAATTACCCAACACAGGATTCAAATCTAAGTATCTGTATCTGAATCTATACACCATAGGTAATAAAATAAAGGTATTCGGTCATTATTTCTTTAAAAACCCTTTTGATATCTAAATTAGTTTATACTTAAATTAGATAAGAAAGTCAGAAAATTATAGACTTTTGAATCTGACTGTAAAGATTTCTATATTATCCAGTAATAAAAAGTCAGATCTTGTCAATGGAATTCGGCAAGAAGAAGATGCCATGCCGAAGGTCTATCCCCATTGGCCTACAATGCTAAGGTCCTTTCAATATTTAGATGAGGAATGAATGCTTATTTCTCTAATAATAGTTAATAATGGTTAAATTTAACTAATGTCTTACTAGAATAACTTCTCTCAATTAATGATTTTTTTTTCTTTTTTGGTTTTTTTGGCAAATTGTTAGTGATATATTTATAGAAAAAGCGGCCATATGATCTATTGGAATGATGATTATTTTAAATCTATTGTGCATCGAAGGTTAGGAGTACCTTAACCATTGCACTGCTTAAACGGCATCCCTATTGTCAACCTCTTTTTGGTTGTGTCAAGAGCCTTGTTTGGCAAGACGGCTATCA
This sequence comes from Nepenthes gracilis, assembly GCA_033239525.1. Lineage (NCBI taxonomy): Eukaryota > Viridiplantae > Streptophyta > Magnoliopsida > Caryophyllales > Nepenthaceae > Nepenthes > Nepenthes gracilis. The sequence goes on from BSYO01000029.1 coordinate 10,127,006, forward strand.
CAAAATATTAAGTAGAACATATCATCTACTGATCTAATAGATGACTGGTGGTTTTTACTCACATACAACTACATCCAGAAGATATTGCCTCGATACTTCCACCGTTGAGCATATTTGAAATTCTCTTATTGAACATTTTCATTTTTTAACTCAAATCGAGACACCACCTTTCCAATTAGTACACCCTCTGTTGCTTTCAATCCCAACCTCATTCATGGCGTCTTCGCCTATGACTCTCCAACCACCGTCTTAAACCCTACCTTTAATACTGCATGCATCACCTAATTCCCAAATTTCTAAGCCACCTCCCACCACCACCACCACCACAACTCTATAAAATTTCCCTTCTCCATATGGCCTTCCACCCGATTTGTCGATTAAAAACTTGAACCCTGCAGAAATAGCCTCATGTAGAGAAAGTGGGTTGTGTTTCAACGATGATGAACATTTTACACCGGGTCATCTATGTAAGCCTACACAATTTTTATGTCTATTAGCTGATGAAGACGGTTCTATCCAAAATCTAGTTCCAAATACAGGGGCCGATTCCAACGACAATAAATTTCTAACAAATCCAATTCAAGAAACGGTTCCTTAGTATATAGAGTCAGAAGCCTCTCCAACCATATCTCTTCATGCCTTGGAACGTCATTCTATTCCCTCCACTCTACGACTGTAGGAATTAATCTCTAGCCATTTTGTAGTTATACTGTTGGATAGTGGCTCCACTCACAAATTTTCACAGACTTACTTGGCCAAATATTTGGGGCTCACCATCATGCCTTCTCATCATCTTCTTGTCACAGTTGGCAATGGAGATTCTCTATATTGTAAAAGGTTGTGTACTAACAGTTTGATCACCTTGGGTCCACCTATTCCATATGAACCTCTCCTTCCTGTTGATTTATTGGGCGGACTTAGTGTTTGGAGTGCAGAGGCTAGCATCAATAGGAGCAGTGCTATTTGACTATAAAGTCTTGTGGATGAGTTTTGATTATGTTGGCACACCGCTCACCTCACACGGGCTGTACAAAGTTGCCATATCCACCATGACATTAGGCTAGCTCAGGCACAATGAACTCACCTATTCTACTGCCACTTATTTTCAGTTGACAATCTCCCTAGTTATGGAGCCTTCTCCATAAGACAATTTAACTATCCCTACTCTTTCAACCCATTTGCCTCCTAATGTAGACTCTGCCATCTCTACTATGCTTCCTAGCTTCTTATCCTCTTTTGTTAATGTATTCATTGTGCCACACGGATTATCCTCTCAACACTCTACGGACCACTCAATTCCCTTAAAACCAAAAGCTACACCTGTGAAATTTGTGTTAATATTCTTTGATGACATCGTGGTCTACAGCTCTTCTTGGGAACAACATTTTCACCATCTTACTCGTGTTCTACAGCTCTTATGAGACAACTCCATCTACATCAAGCAAACAAAACGTAAGTTTAGGTGGTCGTTGCTAGCTTATTTGGGCCATATTGTGTCGACACAGGGGGCAGCAGTGGACCTAACAAAAATTGATGCCTCCCAACGATGGCCTACTCCAGCCAATGTCAAGCAATTGTGGGGATTTCTAGGATTTGCCGAGTATTATCAATGATTTGTCACTCGCTTTTCTCAAATTTCAGTACCACTTTTACCGCTCTTACAAAAGAATGCCTTTGTTTGGACCTCCGAGGCTGATGCAGCATTCAACTCGCTCACTGCTGTTGTCACGTACTAAATCCCAATTATGTAATTAATGTTAACCAATTTATGATTAGATCAATTCATCAATTAATTAAATTTTGGATGTAAATTGCACGTCTACACTTCGACTGACCATAAATAAATAAATTTAAAATATATACAGGATCCAAATATATCACGTCCAATGTAGCTTCGATACCGACCCAAAAATGTGACTTCAAATCTTACATAAGAAGCAATGCCTATCTAAAAATATAATCAAGATATACAAATTTTCAAAAATAAATCATAAACCATAATTTGATACTAGCTAGCTACTCATTGGATGACTTAAAGCTATCATAAGACCATAACAACATAATCCATTAACCTGCATATCATCTATGGACATTTTACCTACTATTCGGACTTGACAACAGCAATCAAATACGTCATCTAACAAGTCATAAGCTATTCAGATCTATAACAATACATTAACAGATACTGCACATTATAAAATATCAATTTAGACATCTAATTGTTGCCCAGAGGCCAAATACATCACAAAATAATCTCAGAAACTTAAATTTAAAACAAATAAAACATATCAATATATTAAACGATGTCCAAAAATATCTAGCAATATGAATCATTCATAAACATAATAATCTAAACTCTTCATATCCTCTTGATCCTTAATTCTAATCGCTTGATAAGGATTTATGTATATCATTTGAGGAGTTAGTAAAATAGTAAGAGAGTGAGTTAAAAGCTCGACAAAACCTATAATATATAAATGGACATGCATTAGCATTTAAAATATATCAGAATAGACTACAAAACATGATCAAATACAAATGTATGAGTCTTACGCAAAAAATTTTTATAATAATATTCTCAGATTTTTTCATCTTATATTATGACCTTTTTATTATTAAAATATAGTTAAATTTTTATTTATTTTAGGGATTAGGGTTGGTAGGTCTTACCAATGAAATGAGCGAGCAATTAAAGACCGGGTTGTATATATTTTCACACAATCAAATGTTGTACACTCCTATATAAGACCTAGAAGTGGGCCATTTACATATCATCATATAAATGGGACCAAACGTTGCTTCTTTCCTGCGGATGATAGGGTCAAGAATCGATATACTATTATAATATATTAAGGCATGTTAAAATATACTATCTGTTGAACGTAATCAATGATGCAATATTTAACTTAAAAAAGCTCTACACATTGGTTTATAATTTTTAATTCTCACTCATTTGAAGACAGTTCATCATTTTTTATTATAATTATAGAGTTTTTAGACATAATTCTATATTTTCTTGACATGACAAATCTGTTCCTACTGTATAATTCAAACCAAGTTGTAATTTAACATATAACATGATAAATTTTGCAGGTAGTGTATGAAATTTGCCATAGAATTGTAAAATTTAGCAACAGTTTATAAAAATCAGTATGTATAAAAATATTCATATCTTGTGGCTTAAATTGTGCACATTTTTCTATTTATTAATGACATATATATTATAGTTTAAGGCGTAAGTAGATTATTGTATGAAATTGAGGTATGAAAAGTTTAAATTTTAGTAAGAAATGCAATAGAAACAATAGGAAAATGTAGAATTCAGTAGCAACTTATAAAATCAGCATGTATTTTAAATTTTAGACTTTAAATATCAACATATATACATTTTTCAGCTTCCATAAAACATGTATTTGGTGATTCAGAACATGTAAAATCTATTGTATGAATTTAAAGTATGAACTATAACAAAAATTCAGCAAAGTCAACATAGTTGGAAGAATTTATATATTTCTGTTCATATACTTCACATGCAGGAAATTTGTGTACATTTTCTAACTTGTATTCAACATATAATTGATAGTTTAAAGCATGTGGAAGTATATGTACAAAATTAAGACTTAAAATGAACGTTTATGTAATAAATCCAGCAACCATAAATAAGAAAATCAGCATAAATGCAAAATTTCAGCATTTGGTGTAAAATTTCAACACAATTTAGCATATTTAACACCCAGGAAGGAAAATTACATAAATTTTCAGAACACATATTTAGCCTTTTAAACATGCAAGAGGGTTGTTCATGAAATTATGCATGTAGGAGTTATAAACCTGAATTTTAGACCATACAAGTAACAAAAAATACAAAATTCAGAATATGTTTGCATGGTACATGGATTTAAGTATGAGTTATTATAAAATTTTGCTATGAAATCATGAAAAACAAACATGTATACTCAAGAAAAATATTTATACTTTGAAATTACAATTTGGATGAGTATTGGAACAAGAAATGCCTAGAAAATTTGACAAAGAACAGCAACAAAAGAAGAAATGGGCTTAAAGTGCAGTTGTCTTAATTTGAATTTATTCAAATCCTAACTTGATTCACCTCAAATTTAAGTCTCTTAACTTTATCTCTTTTCCTCTCTCTCTTCTCCTCGGCTCTCTCTCTAACACTGAAAATCACGGCAAAAATAATAGAAAATGAACTTGATGGTCTTTATATAATAGTCCAACGCTTGAGCGCCAGTCAAATGTATATCAAGCTCCATCTCCACAGAAATTAGAGCTTGAGCGCGACTTGAGCATGCTTTAGGCATGGTACTACTATTTGTTGGGCTCGAGTGCGCGTCATGCCTACTCAGGCTCAAACTTAGATTCACGAACGCATCAAACTCAGATTTAACCGGTCTAATAATGACTCTTTTAACCCAATTTTTTATATCATTTAATCTTAATTTTAATTATATTAGTTTAATTAATTATGATTATTATAATTTAAAAACTTGGGCCTTACAGCTGCTTTCACAACCACCCTCGTTCTAGCTTTATTAGATTTTTCTCAACCATTTGTGCTACAAACTGATACCTCTAGGAATGGCATAGGAGCCATCCTTATATAGTCGAGGCACCATTTGGCGTTTTACGGCAGGCAACTTTGTTTCAAGCTGTAAGCTTCATCCACTTTCCTTCAAAAACTCTAGGCTATCACTAAAACTGTGACAAAATGGCACCAATTTTTCTTGGGCACCAAATTTACTATCCAAACTGATCATTCACCTCTCAAGGCTTTGTTGGACCAATCCATTCATCACCTGGAACAACAACGTTGGATCACTCAGTTCATGGGATTTGATTTTGAAATTGTCTACTGGTCAGGCCGGGAAACTAGCCTCGCAGATGCCCTGTCTCAAGTACTTGAAGGGTCTCTCTACTTAAGAAATTCCATGATTATCCTACTGATCAGATTGTTGCATTGCCTATTAAGGCCAGGGGGTCCCAACTACTCGTGTGTCCAACATAACTTCTTGGTTTTAGGAAAATCTTGCAGCACGGAGAAGCTAGAAATTTGGAGTAAGCTAATGGAAGCTGCTGATGAACCCACCCGTATCATTCGACGAGTCTCTAATAGGGAGAGAAAATTGGCTCTCATGCAAGATGTTGACAAGCTAAAGAAGAAGCTTAGGCATGAAGAGAACGATCATAGAGCTCTGGAGAGAGCTTGCACTAGGCCACTGGGGCATTGTCTCGTCTACCCTGTACCTTCCTCCTCAAACTCTAAAACTTCTAGTTGAAATGGCTGTTTTGGAAGAAGAGGTCGATAAACTTGAAGAGCTTTTCAGACAGGGCTTATATCAAGAAACAGTGTGCATTTCATTATCTATGAGGAATTCAATTGATTTCCATGACGCAATGGTTTATGCAATGCCGAACACAGAAATGGAAGAACCGACCAATTCAACTCAAGCCAACGGCAATTCACCAGTGTCGAATGTGACACCTCATGCTGTGGATGAAAGAGGAAAAGAAAATCTACATTGTACTACTATTTCTTCAAAGAACAAGCAGCATTCACCCACATCGCCAGCAGTGCGAATGCCAGTGAAGTGTCCTCCTACTGAAAATAAAAGAATTGAGAAGCCTTTAGATCCTCAGAAGTTACAGGTGGAATGCAGAGAGCACAATCAAAAAGATGAAGTAGTTACAACGCTGATCCTTCAAAATGAAAGACGATTAGGAGATGACAGCCTGAAGATTATATCAGAGAGTATTTTGAAGTGCTTAATGAGTATTTTCTTGAGAATGAGGAGAGTAGAGAGCATCAGTGTAGCAGAAGAATTGTCTTTATTATCATCGTTGTCCTCTCATCCTAATACAGAAGAAGCAGAGAGTCGAGATCCTTATGGTATTTTTTTTAGAATTGGGAAAGAGTGATACAAGTCCATATAAACATTTATGCTCAATTGATGCTAGATCAATCCATCCAAACCGATCAGCAAGTTCTTTGTTTTTAGTTCGTAGGCTGAAAATTCTCCTTGGACAACTTGCCTACGTCAAGCTGCAAAGCCTCAGTCACCAGGGAAAGCTTGCTTTCTGGATTAACGTTTGCAATTCTTGCATGATGGCTGCATTCCTTGAACGTGGAATAGCGGAGACTCCTGAAATGGTAGTTGCATTGATGCAGAAGGCAGCAATAAATGTTGGGGGGCACCTGCTAAATGCCACAACAATTGAACATTTCATACTGCGGTTACCTTATCACTCTAAATATTCTTGGAAATTTGACATCACCCGACCCATCATAGCGGAACAAACTCGAACCCCCAATTAATTGTCAACCACCAAATTTGTGAGCACAAGAAATAAATAATACACAACGATTTTTAATGTGAAAACACTTTTCAACTAAAGAAAAAATCACGAGATAAATTCCGAATAAATCCGTTATAAATAGTATCGGTTACAAAAACCGCCTCCGAAATCCCTTCACTCCGATCTTGAGTAAAGAATAGTTGAATACAATTTCCTCTCAATATACCCAACAACCCACAAAAGAAATACAACGAAAAAAAGAGTAATCAAATGAAAATACGTTTTTAGAATAATCTCTAGAACGACATATCCGACATTGGCGAAAACGAAGCTCAAATTGGATCTCGACCGAATGTCGAACATTTTTCTCTTTTCTCTTCTTCTCTCATCTTTCGATGTGTTGTGTCTCTTGTGGAAAAAGATTTTAGAATCACAACCCCAAAACACGTGAGCCGCGTTTTATACTGCATATCAGTGCTCAAGTGCCCGGTGAGCATGGATTGAGCACACCAGGTTATAGATTTTGCACTCGAGCGCTCGTCAAGCTCGGAGTGAGCACACCAAGTCTAGAATCCGTGCATTTTCACCGCTTGAGTGCGGAACGAGTGCTAACAATCCTTTATCAATCTGGAATCGACACTCGAATTGAGCTTGAGCGCTACTCAAGCACCTGATTCGATCTTACTTCAAACGACCTTTTCTTTCTTGCGCACTTTGTGCACGCAAACACAGAAAAAGATTTTCAGAACGCAATTTTGTGCGAAAACTAATAACTTTTTATTTGTTGAGTTACCCACAATGAAATAACCAAAAAACCCCAACAAATATACCTTCTCATAAGGTGCAAAAAAAATACGATGGGAGACTGCTACTGATTGTAGCCATAATTTTTCTAGACGGCAATGTTACAGGTTTCATTGCTGTGGCTATTAATGCACCACCCGGTAGTCCGTTGCTAAGGAGAACCGCATGTCTCCTTCTTTTCTTTCTTCCCCCTTTGTCAGAATTCTCCTTCCCCTTTCTCCTCCCGTCTATTTCCTTCTTTTGCAGAACTCGACGGTTGGAGCTTGCATCATCGAGTGCTCGGCGCAACCAGCAGTTGGCAGTGGCATTAGACGTTTGGTGCGGTCGGGCTGTGACCACGGGACAATGGCTAATTGAATGCGACTGTGAGTTGGTATACAGTAAAATCATTGAGTAAAGCATATTATCTTCTGCTATTAATAATATTAACTTTTTTCCTTGATAATTATAATTTTTTAAGAATAATTAAATAAAGAAATGTTGAAAGGAATGACAAAATTACATATAAGTTGAAATTCATCCATTTTACAGAAAAATATAAAACAGATTGGGCATTTCATTAATCCATTTAGCCATTATTCGAAATTAATTATTACTTAAATCTAATACACTTTTAAATATTAGTTACATAATACTTTCATAATTAATATAATATTCATTCTACCAATAACACTAATCTTTCTATTTATTAATATATAAACCCGTTAGTATAAATATATAATTAAAATAATAATTTATAAAAAAATATATTAATAGTGACTAAAATATATTCTATAATACCACTCTTGTCGATTTAATGTATAATTTTAAAAAATATTTTGGATAAATCTTTTGAACATCCTTTCAGTACGCCGATCTAACACAACACATGACCTACCTGTGTTAGGTAGGTTCGGGCCATGCCAATTAAAGAACAACTATAATAAAAATTTAAAAATAGATAAAAAGGTAAATTATATAAAATATTATAAAATATATTATATTTTATTTATTGAGTTAAATATTTTTAATTTTATAATTTATAAATATAAAAAATATATATATCTAAAAATTCACTTATTTTTAAGTTTTAGTAAGTATTTTTTGTACCGCCGTCGCTACTTCTAAAATTATCCTTTTTACTGAAATTTCAAATGGTCGGATTTCTGATGCAATTTTTTTACGTTTAACTAATTATTAAAAAAAATAGATATTGTTATTATTTTTTATATCAAATACTCTACCCCTGATGTTGAAAATTGACTTAGATTATCATACGATCAGCTACTGAGGTCCATTTTTTTACGTCATTTACCGATTTGTAGATATTTTATTATTGTAATACGTCTGCACAAAGTAACCGAGACACAATCCATAGAAGATATGAACAATTGAATTTATTAAGTGATTTAACTAACAATTCAATAAGATTATCCTATTATAACAATAAATCATGACTTTTAACTTGAAACTAAGATTTTATTATTGTGCCTCCGATACAATCAGCTGATAAATTTTAATAGATAAATTCAAATAATAAGAATTTACAAAGAATTAAAATTTAAATAATCTAAAATTAGGTCAGATACATCAAATCAAAAGACAGAAGCAAAATGACTACAAATCACAACGGATATAGGACATAACTGAAGTAAACTTGTCCAATTTCTAAATAAAATATATAATAACCTGCTCAATACCTAATAAGCAGTAAGAAAAAGCTTCAATAAAATCTCAACCAATGCAATATAAAATCTATACAATTTAAAAGATACAATAGCCCTAAATATAAAGTCTAAATATAAAATATAAATAATCCAAAATTTTAAATATTTGTCATCTAAATTTTGCAAGTATTTATGGCCCAAATATAAATGATATAATAGTCTAACCAATACGATAAAAAACTTGTACAATTCAAAAGATACTAGAGTCCCAAATACAAAATTTAAATAAACCAAAATTTTAAATACTTTTCATCCAAATTCTGTAAGTATTCACAGCCTGTTAAACCTGAGAAGGTTAGAAAATATTCTTAAAATATAAGTCTAATACTCAATAAATATAAATATAATATGTAATATACTATCACACACACACATATATATATATATAACAGATAACGAATTGAAAAATTATAAATATCAAAAAATCTATCATGTCTGAATATCAAGTGTCCAAATCATAATTTTGTACATAAGATTTATAATATATTTACCAACATCAAATAATTTAAATTGTGTAAAATTATCTAAAATTTAAATTACATAATTCCAAAAGGTTTAAATATCCAATGTTGAATAATTTTAAATATCATATAAAAAACCTTCTAATCTCAAAGGCTAATCATTGCAAAGTCTCAAATGCAAATGCATATCAAAATCTCAAAAAAATCAAATCATGCTAAAATTTAAAGACCATTGGCCAAAAAACTAACTTTGAAAAATGGGTTATAATATTTTTACTAATTTTAGGTAAAAATATTACTATTTAAATCCATAGATGAGTTATTTACCAACATATCTCATCAATTAGGTCAAATATTATTTTTTTATTATCCATAGGAATAGGTGTACTTTTTTTTTAAGTATACATGATATATTAAAATATTTAAATATATTATTTTTAATACTTTTTTATAATAGTTTTTAATAAAATAATAAATAAAAAATTTATAATAAATATTTAAAATTTTCTATTCTCATGAAAAAATATAAACATCTAAAGCTTTTTCCTTTATGAAAAAGTAAAAATATCAAAAAATTTTCATCCTATAAAAGAAAATACAAATATCAAATTAAATTTTAAATAGAGTGCTCACCAAGCACATGTATAGAATACCAATATAAGACCAAATGTACAATATTCATAATTTTTTTTTCAAACATTTTTAAATATAAAATAATATCTTAAAATATTCAATTATAAAACAAAATATCAAATCAATTAATAAAAATCATATGTGTTTAACAATATCCAAAATAAAAATATAAAAAACAGCATGCATATATAATAAAATAAAAAATTATAAATAAAATTGATGGATTTTGAAAATAAAACAAAAACAAGTTTAGAAATATTAGTATTAAATAACTGTATTCTTTTTCTTCCTTCTCATTTTCTCTCCTCATTTTCTTCTTCTTCCTTCTCTTTTTCTCTTTTCTCTCTCTTTTTTTCACAAAATAACTAAAATAGTACAGAATCAGCTTTAAATAATATAATCGGCAAACGAGTGCTAAATTGGCATGCATCAGACACCATCTATTCTGCCTCATTTGTGTATAAGTATTGCATTAGGCACGATTCAAGCGTCGCCATTCTATCTAAATTATGCATGAATGCTGCCAAAGACATACAATAAGTGTTACTTATTCTATCCAAAATACGTATAAGTGTTCCATAAGCACACATCAAATGCAACTCTTCTGTCTTAAGCACATATGAGTATGAAGATAGATGTTTATTAGGTGTCAAGCCTGAATTTTAATAATTTGAATTTTTTTTTTAAAAATTTATTATATAATTATTTTAAAATTGATATAAAATTATATTAATGATATTATAAATTATAAATAAAAATTAGACGCTACATAGCTATTTAGCAAGAAAATTAATTTTTATTTATTTATTTATTTATTTTGTAATTTTTTAAAAAATTATATATTTCTTGATAAATTCATTAGGTATATTCATCTATAATGAAATAATAAATCAAATTTATTTGATAATAAATTGGTTCATAGTTACTGATAATTGTAAAAATTATATATACTACATCACAGCAAATAGCATACCAATGTAATTTTTAATTATAATTTATTATATAAAATAATTTATATCTATATATTTTATAAATGTATTATGCTTGCTTGATATTGAAATTAAATTAATGATCATAATTTTATATCTACATCATAATTGAAATTATGTGTGGATTCATTTTGTTTGAGCTCAACTAATAAGTCAAATTTAAATTTAATTTTATCCTAATAAAATTAATTATTGGTCCTTGAACTTCTAAAATTAGATTTTAATGACTTGGTTATTAATTGGATATATTTTTATTATAAATAAATACTCATATATTTATAAATGTAATTTTAAAAATCATAAAAAAATTAGCTGTATAGCAAGTAAAGAATTCTAAAAATTTCTTTTAATATTTTCTTAGTTCTTTAAAATTTTATTTAAAATATATTTCTAAATGAAATATACTGAATGATAGCTAAAAATCATCCCTAAATAATTTTCATAACCATTTTTCAATAAAATGTTTAAATTATTAGATGTTGCAACGAACAAGTTTTGGGAATGCACCTCGCCTTATTTCATTTAGTATTGTTCGATATAAATTTAATAATTTTAATTTTTTATGTTTTAAAAAAATATTTCAAATTCAATTTTTTATATTATATTAAAGTCATTAAACTTATATTCAATGGTTTATATTGATGAGTCTAGTGATATGAGTTGACTCAGAGTTCGAATTATAATAGATGGACAACCCATTAAAAATTCCTTCAAACCCAGCACAAGGCTCCTGAAAGCCCAGCACAAGGCCTGTGTAAGTAAACCCACACAACTTGGCAGCCCAAGCTCGATAGGCGGACTTGCATGCTCCTACCCAAAAGCTCCAGCTCAAATGGAAAACCCATGCAACCCTCAAGCAAGCCCTGTAGCGAGGACCACGTGCCCCGACCAATGCATCGGTTGTAGCGACCGCTCGACAGCTTAGCAGATCTTCTCCTGGAGATTGCACACTACCCAGGGTGGTAGCAGCTCAGTGAATCTTTCCCAAACGGTAGCTATTATAATTGTGACTAAAGAATTGTCCAAAGAAATAAAGGATATTCACTAACAACTATGATTGCCATGTTAGGCACCCGCGACATGCAATCGTTCTCAAAAAAATAATTGCCATTGACAGCTTCCATTATTGTCTGCACCACTCAACAAACCCGCGTGAACAGTGTCATTAGCCTTAGTACCAAAGACAGGCTGAACCGCCTCCATCGCCTACAAATACCTCCCTTCATTGGCGGAGAAAGGGGGACTTCTAGTGGCCAAAAGCTCAAAGCAAGAGAGAGGAAGAGAGAAACCAGAAAAAAGTGATGAGAAAAGCACTAAGAGGAGCGAGTAAATGAGAAAACTCATAAGGCATGTTAACTCCCACTCTCTTAAGATGTCCCATTTTCCTGCTCTGCTCCAACCAGCGTCTATGTAGGCCTCATGCCATCTCCAAATCCTCTCACTGCAAGGGCAATGGAGTCAACTCACAAAGTAAAGCACAGAAAGCCCATTCACCTAAAGACAAAAAGGATGCCATGCGGTGTCCCTACCTTCATCAATGTCACCAAGGAGCCATTCCCTCCTCCGATCAGCCACCTCCCTCACGAGTGAGCTATGCTATTCCACTCGAGAGCCACTCTTCTATCAAAACCCTCCATCTCTCAAAGTTGCCCTTAGATTGGGCGCACTCATAAGAGCCAACTTCTTTATGTCATAAAGCCGCGCCTTGGTCCGATGCATTCAGCGGAGTTCCTTCATCTTCCAAGTAGCTGCTCTCCCAAGAGTGCATCTCTAAGCCACTTTCTCCCGAACACCATCTCTAAATAGTCCTTCGATCGGGCGCATCCTATAAACCATCCCTCGGTTGAGCACACCTCGTAAGCCGTCCCTCGGTTCAATGCATCTGTAGTCCACCCCCTAGTTGATCACATCTCTAAGTTGTTTCTTAATTGTGTGTATTACCAAATCACCATTTAGTCGGGTGTACTCACACTTAATTTTTAGAAACACATGCATCTATGTATATTTATCACATTCTTACATATTTTTCATCTATTGAGAAAGATTTCTATTTAAATATTAGATGATGAATAGAAAGTGAGTCTCGTCAATTCTCTAACCTTTATTTTTTTAGTTGCGTTGTGCAGGACTCAGGGTATCGAAGGCGAAGATCAGTCCCACCCCAATTTAACCCAAAAGAAAAATCAAATGACTTTCTAACCTATATAATAATATAAATCTAAAAACACATCACATATAATAGAAAAAAATCAATTCCCCTTATATATATATATTTATATATTTATATTTATATTTATATTTATTTATTTATTAAAAAATTTAAATCGATCGTATCTTTAAAAAGTTAGATTATAAATGAGTAGGACAAACGGGATTACTATCAAAGTAATCATTGCCTAAGAAGTAGCCCACGGGCTAAACGAGCCAATTTTATACTTGTTTTTTTTCTTTTCCTTTTCAATTTCCTTTCTTGAGCCCTGGCCTGGGCTGACCCTAGTCCTAACCCTAACCCTAACCCTAATCATACCCCTAGTCCAGCCCTAACCACACGGCGGCAAAGCTATAAAGGCAATGGGAGTGGACTGCCGCTACCCCTTTTTATCTTTTTAATCTGTACTCTCCCCTCTGTTTCTTGTTGCTTTCCAACTGGCTTTGCTCCCCCACGTCTCTGCTCTTGAAAATAACGACGAATTTCTTTGATTTTATGTGCAAAATAACTCTGTATTTCACCATAGAATGTAAGTTTCATACCCTCTACATGGTTTAGGTAAGTGTTTGGCAATGGTGGCCGACAATGATGAAAGATGGTAGTTGATGGAAGAGTTAGCAAATGATGGGTGGCAAGCAACATGGCCGACCCACATTAGGGTTAGCGAAAGAAATCAACATGATCTTATACGAATTGATTAGGTTTTACCACCTTTGATTGGTTTTGGGTCTAAATTTAGATAAAACTCGAACTTTTGAGTGGTGTTAGGTTAAATTTGGATGTACTATGTATTGTATGTTTTTCGATGATCGTCAACAATGACAAATTGAGAATGGCGACTAATGAAAGGGTTAGCTGATAAAAAGTTTTGACATAAACGGATTACAGCATGGATAATAAAAATTCAAATTTGATATGATTTGAAATGAATTGATTGAATTTTACTCATTTAAACCAAATTTGGATTTAAAGTTGGGTAAAATGCAAAATTCATAAGTAGGTTTGAGTTGCATGGAATGCATTATGACCCAATTTGAATCCGATCCAAATATATCTGTATTTACATGCTAACTAAACTTTATAAATACTAAGTATTAAGCAAATTAGAATACTTATTTGAATTGAAATTATTTCATTTGTGTTGTTAATTAGTTTTAATATATATACTAGTAAATTATATTATTAATTTATTCGAAGTTATATTTATATTATAAATTATCAATTTTTCTAAGAAGAACAACAAGAAAATAGTGTTGGGGTTTATTTTTGTTTAGACATATGATCTAAGTTATCAAATTTTTAATTAACCTGAAGTATTGAATTGGGTTTGATTTTGGCCCCTTGCCCAAACCTGACCCATCATCATCCCTAGCTAGGAGGAGCAAGCAATATTGGTGAATGGTAAATTAACGTCCCCATACTTTTAGTTATTTACACTTTTATGATAACAGCACTGAACAAGATATAAAAATAAAAAAAAATATTATCAATAAATAAGATGAGAACAGATGTTATCGTATAATAAAATTTTATTTTTTACAATGGTAGCAGATAGTGGCAGATATCGATCGAAACGCTATCATCGTCAATAATGACTGATAGTGACAAAATATGTTATCTTGATCGAAAAATACAACCACAAACCAAAAATATCACCACTTCAACTATTATTGGTGTCGATTACTGAAAATATCTATTATCATTAATTAATTCAACTAATAATCTAGATTCCATCAAATAAAGTGAGCCATTTATGTCAATTTCCAAGGAGTTATATGTAGAGCAAGAAAGTACTCTTCAAGACACATAAAACTTCAACTCTTAATGAATCTCAAATTAAATTTTGACTAATCTATTGTTCGAAATACAAGCAAGAATGTGACTCAAGCATCTCCTACTTCAGATACTTAAATTGCATCACAGAATTAAAGGACAACAGCATATTGTCAGCAAACGTAAAGACAAAACCACGGCGTAGCTATTATGTCACCATATTCACAGCACACGATAGCCCATTTTCAAGTCGAGAGTGACGTTACGGGGATGCTTTTAAATACTCGTCAGATATTATTAAATAACTTGACGTTGATGATTCATCCACACTGGATGCCCATAAATCGACAACTATATCATACTAATATATATTATTCGAAAGTGTCGTAAAAATATTCAAGTACTGTATTATTTTTTTGGTTAAATCTAGGGCTAATGTGACCCAAAACCCTACCCGTCCTTCTTTAGATTGGACCACAATATTGATTGAAATGGTTATTATAATCACTTAGCATTGATGTGTCAAGACCAACCTATAAAGGAAAAGGATCCGATTGGGACATTGTTGACAGAGTTGTTAGTGACATTTCATCAATAAGATGGTCCAACAATACAGTTGAACTTAACGTTAACCTTTTTTAATTTTTAATTTTTTATTTTTTAGGGTCTAAGGTCCAAAATTGAACTTGTCACCTTATTTTTTATGATATTATATTTATATTTTATGTTTATGTTACATTTTAATGTACGAGTATCATAAAATATATGTTGAAATATACGTGACATGATTAATAATTGTTTCGATAAATTTGCATAAACAGAACAGATCAAGAGGGTCTCCATCTCTTAAAGAGATAAAGGGAGTTATTCTTCAGATTTAGGTCATTCATCTTTAAAAGAATGGTTATGACTCAATGACTGATTTAACTGCTTTTTTAATTTTTTTAAAAAAAATAATTAAATTATAATTATTTATTTAAAAAAACAGTCCAAAAATAAAGAAAAATCTCATTTATTTTTTTAAAAGATAGAGTCTCCTTTGATCCTGGACATAACCCATTAAAAAATGACTAGTATGATCCGCTCAATGTTGGGCACAACATAATGAATAGTGAATTTTTAAAATTTCAACCAAACACATCCTTAGAGTTTAGAGAGATTGCTGTTAGAGTGAGGGGTGGAACATGAATATCACGGTTTTAGAAGCCCTTGGAAATAAATTAATATACTACATATTTTTTTTCTAAATAATTATAAAACATAATTATTTTTTAAATAAAAAATTTCAAAATTTTACATAAATATGCCTGTTTAGATAATATAAAATATTTCAATAAAAAAGACAACAATATAATCAATTCAAGACTAAAGATTAAAAAAAAACTGATTTATATTTATTTTTTATTTTTTATTGATTCATTTATTCATTTATTTAAATAAAATAATGAATAGAAAATATTTATTTATTTCTATATGTTAAAAAATATATATATATTTCTCATGTGATGACAAGATCAGCGTTACAGTGATTTTGACGTCTCATATGATTAAAAGTAAAAAGGGTAGCTCCATCTTTTTAAGAGATAGATATTTTTTTTTTACATCTCAACCGTCCATTTTAAAATAAATGGTTATAATTTAATAATTAATTTTTTATATTTTAAAAATAGTTAAATCATAACTATTTATTTAAATATCAACGACTTATATTATAAAAAAAAATGAGCTCTATCCTTTTAAGAGATGGAGCCTCTCTATCCCCTTCCTATAAACCGCTCATTAATTGATTATAAACAGACTCATTTTTATTTTATAATTATTTTTTTATTTTTGTTTTTTTGTAGCTATATGATTTTTTTTTTTAAAAAAAATTGAATTTTTAAATAGTAGATATTTGGAACAATGCATTATTAAAATTAAATTATTTATATTAAGAATTAAGAAAAATACTTAATATAAAATTGGAGCAATATTGTCATACATAAGGTTAGTTTGTATATGGTGAACCAGTTGAAAAATTTATATGATGTTGAATTTCTTTTACTAATGGAATATAATAATTAAATTTCTTAATATTTAAATTTATTTAGGACATAATTCAATATATAATTTTAGCATTTTAATCATTTAATTTTAATTCTTAAACTATCTTTTTCATGAAATTCATTTTGATATTTTATTTTTGGATTAATAATTTTTTCTTGTGAAAATTTGAAGAAAGTCTAAAAAATATTTTTTTTAAAAAAATTGTTTTCAATTTTTTAAAATTTTCACTTAAAAAGGTGCATATAAATATTTTATTATGTAAAACTATACTTTTCAATATATGTATTTTTATATAATAATTTATTTTATGAAAAGTTATTTATTACTCCATGTTTTTTTTATTTATATATAATAACTAATAATATTCAAAATAATACATAATTATGATGTTTATTTGAGGGATTAGCCTATAAGCTGGTCTATGTAGCAAAGTTGGATCTAGTGACTTTAATTGTTGTCAACAAGAAATTGGGTAAAAAAGGAGAATGAGTCAAAGTGAAATTGCTAGAGGGGTGAGGGTTGGCACGAAGTATGTTGAAGTTTAGGTTATTTTTTTTTTATAAATTTCATATCCAATGGACGAATTATTGATAAGATGCGTGATATTTGAACTTAGCATGCTTGAGCAGAGAGGTCAAGTAAGAATTGTGTAATATTCGTATAAGAGTCACTTGAGCGACGAAGTTCATAGAAGACTCACACGAGATTTATACCAAGTGCGGTTAAACGAATGACATTTTCTAATAAAAAAAAGTATTTGTGCCTAATAAACATATGATAGGCACCTGTGCATAAAAAAGGACAAATGGGTATGTCTGATATGCACCTAATAAGTGCTCATACATTGTTTGTTCAAGAAGTATGTGCCTGGTATGCAATTGAAAAGTGTTCATGTGTTAACATTAGTATAAAGCTGCACTTGATGCGATTATAAGACATCCAAAAATCAATTTTGTAATACTGGGAGTACCATATAAAGAGAAATAAGAGAGAAAGAGAGAAAAAAGAATAGATTCAATATCTAATTCAGGTTCATTAGAGGGAGGGTCCATAATCATGTATCAAAAGTGGATAATAGATACAAATTTGATGTCTGAAAGTAGATAATAGATACGAATCTGATGTCAGAAAATAGATAACAGATACAAATTCGAATTAAAAAATGGATGATAGATACAAAAATAAATTGCCGATATCATAAGTCAAATCATTAAATCTGAATCATAATTCAAAATTATAAAGCTGATGGTAGTCTCGTATTTAAATTGTATATCAGATCAAAACATATATCAAATCAGAAAATAATTCTCTTGGGACACGTATATAGAATAGAGGTCATCCGAAATATAATATGATAATCAGAATCAAATAATCAGAATCGTATCAAAATCAGATAAATAGATAACAGAATTCAAATCAAAATTAAATAATCAGAATTAGAGTTCGGAACAAAACCATATAAATATAATCAAATAGGTTTCGGAACGAAATCATATATCAGATGTACGAGATATACCAAATCCCATTTGTAGACAAAATCGACGAATATCAAATTAGAGTCCAAATTAGAGTTTGAATACAAATTTATGAAGAAATATAAAGTATATATGAAATTATATTACCGAAGGTATCAAAGACTAACTTGAGAAAATGTTACACATACTCCTAATAACCTCAAGTCCTAGCAAATATAATTTAGGCTAGTGTGCTAGGCTATGTATGTACACTGTCTTCCATAGATACGGAACGAGTTCAATATATTTTACCACTCATGGTATTAAATGCAATCCTTAAATTTATCAGATATATTAGAATGTTTCAATATATTCAATTTTATTTAAATACCAGATAGATGGGGCAAGTCAATTATAATATATCCTTTTCCTACCTATAGAAAAGGAAAACAAATAATAGATATCTCCCTGTCGAAAGTTGGCCAGATAACAGATCAGATAATAAATAATAGTGATCATAATCCTTAGGCAACTTGCATATGAAAATATATGTCCCAATGCAAGTTGCATACTCATTTTCTTACAGATATACTGATATAAAATTATATAATATTAGATATTTATTTATTTAGAAAATGATAAAACCCTCAAATATACATAAATTCAGTAAAAAGTCCCCAAACAATTAGTAAAACTCGTGCATGCACGGAGAGAAACAAATAAGTTAAGTAAAATATTGTATGTATAAACTTTAAACCTCCAAAATATAACCAAAATACTTTAATCACTGAAATAAACAAAATATAGAATTAGAGAATACTTATTTCAACTTTATACTAAGTAAATTTGTCAAAAAAAAAAAAAACTCTAAAATACCTGAAATTTATCTCATCTCTCTCTCCTGCTATTCACTTCTTCTCTCTGCTGCGCTCTCTTCTCTCCTCCTATCTTTCTTTTTTTTTTCTTTCTCCTGTATTCGTCTTTCTCCTCCTTTAATTAATATATTTTTTTCTTTTTGTTGCATAAAATGCCTACACAAACCACCGTCGCCCCATAAATAGCCCATCGATACTTGAGTGCCGCCTCAGGAGCACCTCGGGAGCTAGCCCACAGCAAACGGCGCTCAGGCACTACTTGGATGCATTTCAAGCGCTAATTCACGAACCAAATTATTTTTAAATTTTTATAAGATATCATTAATCCGATACATCAAATAATTTCAAAATAACAATAATTCTAAATAAATTGAATGGGAAAAAATCGGACATTATAACTCTCTCATCTTTATAAAAATTTTATCCTCAAAATTTACGTACATTATTCCTCAATCAAATAGGGGCATCTTTCCCAAATTTCAACTTCACGCTCCAAAGTCGCTTCTTTGACCGAATTATTCCTCCAAAGTATCTTGACCAATGGGATCAACTTGTTTCCTAATACCTAATCCTTCCGATTTAAAATATGAATGGAAACCTCCATATAGGGCAAATTCTGATCAATCTCCGGTGGTTAAAACTCAATTACATGAGAATGATCATACACATATTTTCTTAGTATCAACACATAGAAAACGTCGGGACAACCCGCCAAACTCAGAGGCAAAATCTATCTATAGGCCATCTCTCCGATTTGATCCAAAATTTCAAAGGATTCAATAAACAACGGTTTCAATTTACCATTTGGTCCAAAACTCGAGACCCTTTTCCTTGGAGACACCTTTATGGTTGTCCATATCGAACCTCAAATTAGATCTCCTCTTATTAATATAATTCTTCTAGCGACTCTGAGTCATAATCAACCGATCTCTAATAATTCTGATCTTCTTGGATATGTCTTGAATAATATCGGGGCCCAATAATCTGTGAGCACCGATCTCTTCTAATTTATAGGAGATTTATATCTCCGTCCATATAAATCCTAAAATAGGGCTATCCTGATACTCAATTGATAACTGTTATTATAAAAAAACTCGACAAGTGGTAGATAACTATCCCAATTGCCTATCATCTCTAAAACCAAGGCCCTCAATATATCCTCCAATATCTAAATAGTCTATTCTGATTGGCCGTCCGTTTACTGATAAAACGTCAAACTAAACTTAAGTTTGGTATTTACTTCCTTATGCAGACTTTCCCAAAATTTTGATACAAATTTCGAATCTCAGTCATAATTTTCTTTTTCAACTCCTCAACATTTGGCACAGCAATCCAATCCTGAAAATAGAAAATCCCAATAGATTGAATGTGGAAATTTACTCGTGACTCGCTACCCAAATCTCATCTAATCTCCATTAGATATGGCTTGCTCATTTGATTTTTCTTAATCATCTCCAAAATCATTGGTTGAAACTAGAGATATGACTACATCATCCTCGATCCCTGAGAGTGTGATCGAATCGTACAACTCTTTTGTCAACAAGTATCTCCCACTCCTTGATCATCAAATGAATTATCAGACTATAAGATTTCCTACTTAGAGTATCAGTAACAACATTTGTCTTACCCAGTTAATATTGGATCTCACATTCATAATCTTTAAATAGATCCATTCACCTCCGCTACCATATATTCAATTCCTTTTGGAAAAGCAAACACTTTAAACTTTTATGATCAAAAGAAATCACAAATTTCTCGCTATATAAATAATGTCTCCAAATTTTCAATGCGAAAATCATAGCTACTAACTTCAAATTATGGGTGAGGTAATTCTACTAATAAATTTTCAATTGCCTTGACCCATAGATAACCACTTGACCTCACTGCATCAAAACGCATCCTAAACCCTTCTTGGAAGCATTACAATATACAACAAATTTACCAAATCCATCAGGGATTGACAATATAGGCGTCGACGTCAACCTCCTCTTCAACACTTGGAAGCTATCCTCATAGTTATCATCCAAAAGAAACACTGTCTTCTTCTGCATTAATTGGATCAGAGGCACGGTAATTCTTGAGAAATCTTCTACAAACCACTGATAATATCCCGCTAAACCCAAAAAACTCTGCACCTCTGTAATATTCATCAATCTCTCCCAATTAGATACCATTTCTACCTTCTTCGAATCCACAAATATACCTTCTTTAGAAATGATATGCCCCAAAAATAAAACTTTATCCAATCAGAACTCACACTTCTTTAACTTCGCAAACAATCACCTTTCTCTCAAGATCCGCAGCGCAATCCTCAAATGGGTCTGATACTCCTCGAAACTCTTTGAATAATGTAGGATATCATCAACAAAAATCATTACAAACTGATCAAGATACGGCTAAAAACTCTATTCATTAGAACCATAAAGGATGCTGGCACATTAGTCAACTCAAATGGAATTACTAGAAATTCATAATGACTGTACCATATCCTAAAAACCGTCTTAGACACATCTTCCCATTTAATCTTCAATTGCTGCTACTTCGAAAATAGATCAATATTTAAGAATAGTTGAACTCCTTATAACTGATCAAATAAATCATTAATTTTTGAAAGGGGATACTTGTTCTTACCTGTGATCTTATTCAATTTTCGATAATCCACGCACAATTTCATTGACCTATCTTTCTTCCTCACAAATAGCACTAGAGCGCCCCACGGTAAAACACTAGACCGAATAAATCCTTTCTTTAGCAATTCCTGTAACTACTGTTTTAACTCATTTAACTCAGATGAGGTCATTCTATATGGAACCCTTAAAATAGGTGCAGAGTCGGGTATAAAATCAATAGCAAATTCGATCTCCCAATCTGAATGTAATCTTGGGCAAATCCTCCCAAAACATCATTAAATTCACAAACAATCGGAATGTCTTCAATGGTCATAGAATGACTCCCAAATGTTACTATATATGCCAGATAAGCTCAATACCTATCCCTAATGAGATGACTCATGTGCAACGCCGAAATTAACCCTAAAATCTCCTTACTAATCATTCCTTGAAACTCGAATGACTCAATCCCGGAATATAAAACAGAACTATCTTACTGAAGCAATAGACCGTAGTATGATAACACGCAAGTCAATTCATTCCCAAAATCACATTAAAGTTTGATATATCAAGTAAAATTAAATCTGCCAATAGTTTGTAGCCACAGACCAAAATCGGACACTGGGGGTGCACAATATCAGCAAATAAGGACTTACCCACCAATGTAGAGACATAATCAAAGCATAATCCAAATATTGGGGAGGTGCATACAAATTACACACAAATTTAGGGGCTACAAAGGAATCTAAAACCCTAAGATTAACCAAAACATACACTAAAGAGTTAAAGATCTGAAAATTATCTTTCACGACTATAAGATTGGCTCTAACATCACAAGCCGTGGCTGTAAACATCCTACCTGGAGCTGCTTGACTCTCACCCTATTGCCTCGAACTCAGGTAATCCTTAGATAAGTGGCCTATCTGACCGTAATTGAAACAAACCCCACGCTGACGGAAGCTGACTCTCCCCACATGATTCTTTCCATAAAACTCACATGTAGATCTAGTAAATTTGCGCTTTAGTGGCGATGACTTTACTCCAATAAATTTTCCTTTATCATGACCTTCCTGCCTCAAATGGGAGCCTCTATCTCTTGAGTTTTGGTCATGATATTTTGATTTCTTTTAAAAATATTTCTCTTAAAACTATTCTTGCTCGATTAATAAGGCTTGGTCCAACACCTCACTATAAGTTCGCAATTAGTGCAATGCCAACTGCTTTCGAATTGAGTTTTGAGTCACTGCAAAAATTTTTGGGCTCTCAAGGTCTCATCTACCACTAAATGGAGAGTAAATCGAGATAACTCTATAAATTGCGTGCCATACTCAACTACTATTCTATTTCCTTGCTGTAGCCAACCAAATTCAACTCCCTTAATCTTTCGGATACTCAAAGGGAGGAACTTTTTCAAAAATACCTCTCAAAAAATATCCCAATATATCTTCTCATTCTCCAAACCTAAGATATGGCACTATGATTCCTAGTATCTGATAGCCTCGCCATCTAATTTATGCGCAGCAAATCTCATTTTATCCTCCTCTGGGCAATCGATAATCTCAAATACTATTTCCATCTTATGCAGCCAATTTTTAGCTTTAACTAGCTCAAACTCTCCTAGAAACTCTGGAATGTGTTCGCCCTTAAATCAATCGAAGGGTGTCTTGCCTTACCCTTACTCCGCTAGCCTCCTCATGGTAGCCATATCATGTTCCCATCGCTGGATTATCCTGTCCGTCATGTCGCTCATGCGATCTATCATCGTTAAGTAATTATCTTTCCAATTTAAACCAGAGCCTCCACTCCCAGATTCTCTATTGTCTGTCATAATAATCACCTATCATATAAAATATTCAATGAATTATCTTTTTCAAAACAATTCAAAATTGACTCAAGATGTCTCTCCTTATAACCTCTCTGATATCATAGCTATTATAAACCATATCAAAGTAGGTTTAATTAATTAATATTCACAAAATTAAAATTCTCAAATAAATATAATAATAAACAGATCTTAAATTTGAATGTGACAGAATAGATAGACCAAAAAAAAAAAACAAATCATAAAATTCTCATCATCCAAGTAACAATAAACAGACCTAGAATCTATCGAAGGATCTCATCGGATAACTGTCCGGATAATATATACACGACCTATTCCAAAAATATCGTAAGGGAGGTATTCAGATAATGACAATAATTTATTTACATAATGTAATAATTCCAGCAATTCTAAATATACAATCCAAAATGCCTACACCTAACCGATTTCGACATCCTAGCATATCAGATACCAATTCAAATCAAAATGGAGCTAAAATTTATCAAATCAGGTGAACAACGACCAGATCATGTCCATACTTCTATAATGTATTCAAACTATCTATTAATCTGAAGAGATAAAATAGAAAATATGAGCTTAAAATTTAACAAGTATTGGATATATATAATAAACAAATATGTCCGACAGATTAAATGGAGGGTCCATAATCAATAATCAAAAGTGGATAATAGATACAAATTTGATGTTCGAAAGCAAATTATAGATATGAATCTGATGTCAAAAAATAGATAACAGATACGAATTTGAATCGAAAAATAGATGACAGAAATAAATCTAAATTACCAATATCAGAAGTTAAATTATCAGAAATATATATAATCCAAAATTAGACAATTGATGGTAGTTTCGTATTTAAATTGTATATCAGATCAAAATAAATATCAGATCAAAAAATAATTCTCTCGGGATGTATATACAAAATAGAGGTTGTCTTAAGTATAATCAAATAGCTAGAACAAATAATCAGAATCATATTAAAATTAAATAAACAGATAATAGAATCAAAATCAGAATCAGATAATAAGAATCAGAGTTTAAAATAAAACTATATAAATAGAATCAAATAGGTTCCGGAATGAAATTGCATATCAGATATACGAGATATACCAAATCCAATCTGTGGGCAAAATCGGTAAATCTCAAATTGAAGTCTAAGTCAGAGTCCGAATACAAAATCTATACAAAAATATAAACTATATACGAAATTAGATTACCAAATATTTTAAAGATTAACTTGAGAAATGATTATACATACTTTTGATAATTTTAAATCAGAATAAATATAGTTTAGGCTAGCATGCTAAGCTATATATATACATTGTCTCTCATAAATGCAGAATGAGCTCACTATATTTTTTCACTTGTAACATTAGATGCAATCTTCAAATTTATCAAATATATTAAGACATTCGAATATATTAAATTTCGTTTAAATACCAAACTGACAAGTGTGAGTCAGCTATAATAGAGCATTTTCCTATCGACGGAAAAGGAAAATAGATTACAAATATCTCCTTGTCGTTATTGGTCAAATAATAGGTCAAATAACAAATAGTAATGATTATAATCCCCAGGCAACATGCATATGAAAATGTACGGCCAAATATAAATTGTATACTTATTTTCATATAAATATATTAATATAAAAATATATAATATCAGATATTTATCTATTTTTTTAAAAAAAATGGTAAACCCTCAAATATATATAAATCTAGTAAAATGTTTTCAAATAATCGGTAAAACTCATGCATACATGGAAGGAAACAACTGGGTTAAGTAAAATGTTGCATGAACAAACTTTAAACCTTTAAAATAGAACTAAAATACCTTAGACGCTGAACTAGACAAATGATAGGGTTAGATGATATTTATATTGACCTTATACCAAAGAGATCTGACAAAATAATGTTTCGAAATATCCAAACTCTACCTCCTCTCTTCTCTTCTCTCTTTTGTCGCACGTTCTCTCTCTCCTCATCTCTTTCGTCCTTTTCTCTTTCTCCTCTTTTATTATTATTATTATTGTTATTATTATTGCACGAAAGACCTGCACAGACCATCACCACACCATAAATAACCCATCGGCGCTCAAGCAGTGCCTTAGGCACACTTCGGGTGCTAGCCCATGGCAAATGGCACTCGGCATCACTCAGATGCGCTTCATGCGTTGATCCAAAAATTAAATTATCTTTAAAATTTCATAAAATATCATTAATCCTATGCATTCAATAATTTCAAAATATTAATAATTCTAAATAAATCAAATGGGAAAAAACTAGGCAGCACACTCTAGATGCATCAAACCAAAGCAACTCTGGTTTATATTTTATTAAATTATTTTAATTTTTACTTTCAATTTTATATAAAATATTAGGTCTTTGAAATAATAAGATTGCTAGTAATAATGAGATGATCATAACAAGTTTTTTAATAAAAAAAGTTATTTTTTCTCTCATAAAAATAATAAAGTTCTTGCTATATTTTACCTAATATTCAACTAAAAAATCAAATGTATTGAAACAAATGTAACTTTTCAGGAAGCATTTATTTCATTAAAATGATAAAAATTCATATAAATATATCATCTTTATGTTATAGCTAAAACATAAAAGTAAATGTGACTGATGGGTATTATAACCCGAATAATTGATAAATCACCCGTGGGATAAAATGTGAAAACTCCTAATAACTTCTACGGTTCATTTTTTGGAAAGAACCACCATAACCAACCGGAGAAGTTATAAAACCAACCGGAGTGGGTAAGTTATGAAACCAACCGGAAGTTGAAACCGGAGTGGGGAAGTTAAGAAACCAACATGAGTTGGAAAAAACTAAATCTACTTATCCGGAGAAGTTATACTTTTTCGGATAAGTTACATAACTGAAAGGAAGTTCTATAAAAGGGAGGGGAATCCTCCGAGGAAGGGGACATTTTTTTCAGTCCTGAAAACTCTCTCCCTCTCTCTGAAAATTACTATCTAAAGGAGAGTAAAATTTATCTTTCCCTTTTTACTTTCAAAAAAGGCCATGACTGACTTGAGCGTCGGAGTGCCTTTGGGGATTTAGCTCCATTGGCCTGCTGACCATCTTGTCTGCTATTGTGTTGTACAGGTCTTGAGTTCAAAAGGACAGAGCTGCAAGAATCAACCCAATCCACCACCGGACCAGATCCGCATCACTATATCCGTCTACTCCGGACCAGATCCGCAACATTGGCGCCGTCTGTGGGAATCAGACAAAAGCTTGATTTACCACTAAAAAATATATAAATATATAAAATGGTTAACACACGAACGCAACAAAGTGCTCCGGTAATAAGTGCTCCGGAGATAAGTGCTCTGGCCTTAAGTGTTCCGGCATTAGAAAATGCCGTTCCTGAAAATAACCTTCCTTTTCCGGAGCAGGAAAGAAATCAACAGGATCAACTCATACAAGCAATGAACGCCCGAATGGAACAAATGACTCAAGAAATTCAATCTTTACGCAAAGAAGTGGGACGTCAAAAGCCGGACGCCCATTCTTCAGCAACACATGTTCCCGCTTCAATGGAAAATAGGCGGAAGAAAAAATCAACTGTACATATCCAAGAAAAAATATTTTCAAGAGAAAGGGGCGAAGGCCGATCTCGGTTAGAGGGCCAGTTGGGCCCAAGATCCATTGAAGACAGCCCAGAAATACGAAATCTCCGGAGTGAAAGAAAACCTCTTGACCAGGAGGAAGCTTCCTCCAAATTGCCTCCGGATGGAAAAAATAAACAACAGCACCGGTCTGAAGCTCCTGAGGAATTGAGAGTTTATCTCAATGCCAAAAACGTCCAACATCATCAATCCGAAACTCCTGAGGAATTGAGAACTTATCTCAATGCCAAAAACGTCAAGCGTCTCCGATCCGAAGCTCCTGAAAAATTGAGAGCTTATCTCAATACCAAAAAATCTGCTATTGTACCTCAGAGAGAAGAAAAATTAGAAAAGATGTGGGATTATCTTTTCGGAGAAAAATCTGAGGGACGAACTAGCGATCTAAGGAGGTCCCCATTCACAACGGAAATCCGGACCTGTCCATTACCCCAGAAATTCAAAATGTCAGTCATTGACACATATGACGGAAGTACTGACCCAATGGACCATTTGGATCACTTCCGGACGTTACTAAGTTTTCAAGGCTTAGATGAAATGATGATGTGTCAATGCTTCCCTTTGACTTTGAAAGGGGATGCAAGAATCTGGTTTTACCGAATGCCAACTAACTCGATTCGGTCCTTCCAAGAGTTAGCAGATAATTTTCTCTCTCAATTTGCTTCAAGTTAAAGAATAGAAAAACAACCCTGGCACTTGGCCCGTATCAAACAGGGTCCAAATGAAAACCTGAAGAGCTTCCTGTCAAGATTCACTTCCGAAGCTCGCCGAATTCCACGCCTCACTGACGAAGTAAAATTAAACACTTTTATTGTGAATCCGGAGCTAGGAGAGTTTTTTTAAACATTTGGCCCATACGAATCCACAAACTTTCACGAAGTGGAGGTTACTGCACGAGCATACGTTGCGCAGAGGAAGCCAATGAGGCTAAAAAGCCTGCCAGGGTGAATCCTCCTTATCAAGGATCACCGAAAAGAAGGAGGAACGAAGATGAAAGATCCCATCCAAAGGAATTCAGAAGGAAGTTCAAGAATGAAGCACGAAGAGAATTCAGACATTTTGATCCTACCCCGTTAAATGATTCAAGAACAAATATCCTGATGCAAATACGGGAGAAAAAATTCTTCAAGTGGCTAAGAGCCCCAAAGAACCCTAAAAGTGGAGATCAAAGCAAGTTTTGCCACTACCATCGCTCACCTGGGCATGGAACTGAAGAATGCTGGACTCTGCAAAGAAAAATTGAAAGTCTGATCAGGAAAGGACATCTCAAGAAATTCTTGAAAAAGCCAGAGGATAACTCTGGTGAAAGACTGGAAGAAGAAGAGACGGAGCAGCCACAATTGAAAAGCCGTGTGGTGGCCGGAGTGGTAAACATGATAACCATCAGACCGGCCAAAGCTCAGTCCGGCCAAATGGATGTCATCCGAAGTGATAAGAAGCGAAAGTTTAAAAGTGATTATGTAATTAGTTTTAGTAGGGAGGATATGGATCATGTAAGGACACCACACTTAGATCTATTGGTTGTATCTGCCTTAGTTTCTGACGGTAACGTGGATTACCAGATGAAACAAATATTTATTGATAATGGAAGCTCTAGCAATTTACTTTATTTTGATGCTTTCATTAAGTTGGGATTGAAAATTAATCAACTCCGACCAGCCAATGGACCACTATATGGAGTAGGAAATGAACCAGTCACAGTCAAAGGAACCATCCAATTGGAGGTCATGTTGGGAACCTACCCAAGAACTGCTTCTCACGAATTAACTTTCCTGGTAGTGGATTTGCCTTCAGTTTATAATGCAATTCTAGGCCGACCCTGCCTTGTAATTTTTGGAGCAGTAACATCTATTCCCCATTTAAAAATGAAGTTTCCAACATCAAATGGTGTTGGAGAAATATTGGAAGATCAAGTTATCGGACGAACATGTTATTTATCCCAAGTTGAGAAAAATGTTCAAGATC
The DNA here is from genome assembly GCA_033239525.1 of Nepenthes gracilis. Lineage (NCBI taxonomy): Eukaryota > Viridiplantae > Streptophyta > Magnoliopsida > Caryophyllales > Nepenthaceae > Nepenthes > Nepenthes gracilis. The sequence continues at coordinate 10,156,326 of BSYO01000029.1, forward strand.
GGTCTGTGGAAGATTTTGATTATCGAGATGAAAATACGTTGCAACAAGCCCAATCCGGAGAAGTTACTGATTTAATTCCGTTGGATCCAACAGATCCGAAAAAATGCGTACAAATAGGAAACTCATTGACCGGACCAGTTCGTGGGCGGTTAATTGAGTTCCTCCGGTGGAACAAGGATGTCTTTGCTTGGACATCATCTGATATGCCTGGGATTCCAACCGAAGTGATGGTCCATAAATTAAATTTGGATCCTAATCACAAACCAATTAGACAAAAACGAAGGAACTACTCGGTTGAGAAGCTCATTGCAATCAGGGAGGAAGTGAAAAATTTGCTGGATACCGGTTTCATAAGGAAAATCCAGTATCCGGACTGGCTTTCTAATGTGGTTATGGTAAAAAAGAGCAACGGAAAGTGGAGGATGTGTGTTGATTTCACCAATTTGAATAAAGCCTGCCCAAAGGACAGTTTTCCTTTGCCAAGAATTGATTTATTGGTAGATTCAACTTAGGACACGAACTACTCGGTTTATGGACGCATACTCTAGTTATAACCAAATTAGCATGTGCAGGAGGGCCGAAGAACACACCTCCTTTTTATGGTGACCAAGGAACTTACTGTTACAAAGTAATGCCGTTCGGATTGAAGAATGCCGGTGCCACGTATCAAAGACTGGTGAACAAATTGTTCGCAGATCAAATCGGCCGAAATATGGAAGTATATGTAGATGATATGCTCGTTAAAAGTAAAGTCATGGACGATCACACTGCGGACTTGGAAGAGGCTTTTGAAGTACTCCGAAAACATCGTATGAAATTGAATCCAACCAAATGTGCTTTCGGAGTATTCTTAGGCAAATTTTTGGGATTTATTGTTTCAAAGCGAGAAATTGAAGCCAATCCGAAAAAAATAAAGGCGGTTGCAGAAATGAGCCCGCCAAAAACTATAAAAGAAGTTCAACGGCTTACAGGAAGGCTTGTAGCACTCTCCCGATTTTTATCCAAATCGGCAGAGAAGTACCTTCCATTTTTCAAAACTTTAAGAGGAACCAAAGCAAATGGTTTCCAATGGACTGAAGAATGCCAAGCAGCTTTTCAAATTTTAAAGGACTATTTAGCCAGCCCTCCTCTTCTAACGTCACCATTAGAGGGAGAGGAGTTATTTTTATATTTGGTGGTTTCTAATGCAGCATTAAGTTCGGTTTTAATCCAGCAACAGGCGGATGTTCAAAAATTGGTTTACTATGTCAATAAAACACTGTCCGACGTAGAAAGTCGTTATACACATACCGAAAAAATAGTGCTAGCTCTTGTTTATTCAGCAAGAAAGCTAAGGCCGTATTTCCAAGCCCATAAGATAACCGTCCTCACAAATCAACCTCTTAAAGGGATCTTACAAAAGCTAGATACATCAGGCCGATTGGTCAAATGGGCAATTGAACTTGGAGAATTTGATATCGAGTACAAACCAAGACCGTCAATAAAAGGACAGGCTTTGGCTGACTTTTTGGTTGAAACTTCCTTTTCAGCCCAAAATAATGAAGCAGAAGATCAAAAGATCGACCGGACTGAATTGTCCACTCCATGGACGATGTACGTGGACGGATCTTCTACGCAATCAGGAAGCGGAGCCGGAGTGATATTGCGAACTCCGGAAGGAATGAAAATTTTGTATTCACTAATGCTTTCATTCCTAACAACAAACAACGTAGCTGAATATGAAGCTCTGTTGGCCGGACTTCGGTTGGCCAAGGAATGTTCAGCAAAATATATTGCGGTTTACAGTGACTCCGAACTGATGGTTAATCAAGTTCGAGGAGACTTTGAAGTGTCAAATTCATGTTTAGCAAAGTACCTTGCCAAGGTAAGAAGTGCATTTCAAGATTTTGATAAAATCGATATGAACCATATTTCTAGAACAGAAAACGGAAAGGCCGACCCGGTTAGCAAAGCGGTGGCCATAGAAAATCCGGAGCAGTACTCCCGAAGTATGCGAGAAGTTCTAACTACTCCAAGTATTGAAGAAGTAGATCAAAATATCTTACAAGTCACTAGTAATGAAAACTGGATGACTCCTTATTATCGATATCTATCGATGGAGTAGTTCGGAAAATGGGGACAAGTAAAGCGAAAGTAAAGAAAAGCTATTTTTTGATGTACGTTATCATTGACGGAAAATCTGTACCGTCGTGGGTACTCCGTCCCTTATTTGAGATGCCTAACTCCGGTGGAGGCAGATTATGCACTAGGTGAGGTCCACCTTGGGATTACGGGTCCCATATAGGAGGAAAGAATCTTGCCTTCAAATTAATGCGACAAGGTTATTTTTGGCCAACTATGAAAAAAGATGCTGCTGACTTTGTCAAGAAATGTGAAAACTGCCAAATCCATGGAAGCATACCTCACGCACCTCCGACCGAACTGAAATCGTTACAAGCACCCTGGCCATTCGCGCAATGGGGGCTGGACATACTGGGACCCTTCCCAGTAGCCGCTGGACAAATGAGGTTTATTATAGCCGGAATTGATTATTTTACAAAGTAGGTAGAAGCTTCTCCCTTGGCAAAAATAACTGAACATAATGCAACAGAGTTCATACGACAAAACATTGTTTGTCGGTTTGGAGTTCCAGAGCGATAGTTACAGATAACGGAACCCAGTTTACAGGGAAGCGTTTCACTAAGTTTTGTTCGAATTTGAAGATCCGGTTAGCACACACCTCTGTTGCCTATCCACAAGCAAACGGTCAAATAGAGGTAACTAATCGGACTTTACTCCATGGTTTAAAAACCAAACTAGAAGAAGCTAGGGGCTCTTGGGCTGTTGAGTTACCGTCAATATTATGGTCAAACCGGACGACTCCAAAAGAGCCTACAAGAGAAACGCCATTCAGTTTATGCTACGGAACCGAAGCAGTGATACCAATTGAAATAGGGCTGCCCAGCCTCCGAATAGAAAATTTTGATTCTCACAGCAATTCAAAACGGCTAAAAAAAATCTTGATTTATTGGAAGAATCCAGAGAAACAGCAAGGGTACGGACTGCTGCTTATCAGCAACGGATTGCACGATACTACAACAAGAGAACAAAAGCACTACAGTTTGACGTGGGAGATTTAGTTTTGAGAAGTATACAAGCAATCGGAAAAATTGCAAATAGGAATAAGTTGTCTCCTAATTGGGAATGTCCGTTTATTGTTTTTGCTTTATTAAGAAATGGTACCTATAAATTACACACCTCGAATGGAAAATTAGTGCCTAGAACTTAGAATGCAATGCATTTGAAAAAATTCTTTCAATAAAAATCAAAATGTTCCATTCCATTCAAAAAGGGCACCCAGTACATTTTTCCTTATCATCAATACAATATTAATAAAAATCAAAGTTGGTGCGGAGGACTTGATGAGGGCTGCGTTGAAGGATCTCCAATTTCTGAAAATTCTACCAAATCTGATCGAAGGCGAGCGCCCAGATTCGTAGGGTCAAAAAAGCCAACCGGAAAATTTGGATCTAACTTAGGAGCAATTTGCCGGCATAGAAGGATTCCGTCCAAAAATCTAGCATTCAAAGCCGGACGGACCTCTTCGGGCTTAAGTCGCACCATGAGTTTGCTCCCAACTTAGCATTGTCGCTTCTCAGGCTAGATGCGTGCTCTTGAGACGCTTTTAAAGCTTTATTAGCTTTCTGCAACTCCAACTCAATACTAGAGATCCGCCTCTATAGTAAATCAATCTTAGCGGCGTTAGTACTAGCCTGATTTCTCATTTCTTCAAGAACAAACGGATCAGTACGCTCTTGTTCAAGTCTCTAAATTTCTTTCTCAAGCTGCTCAATCTTCAGGTCACGTTGGGTTAAGCATAGGTTCAAAATCTCACCCATCTTCTCGCTCTGTTAAGCACAAGGATCAGTCAGAGTAAATAAAAAAAAAGAGGAAAAGAAAGGAGAAAAGCTCTTTTGAGAATCTTATTGTGATATAGTGAGCTTTTTGAGCCGCAGTCTTCAAAGACAAACGGCGTGAAGAAGCCTGAACTCGCTCCGGATCTGGACCAGACGAACTCCGGAGAGGAGAGTGAACGGCCGGATCAACTAAACTTTGAGGAAGAGGTGGAGCAGGAAAGGCCGGAGTAGGAGTAGGAAAGGCCGGAGTAGGAGCAGAAAAGGCCGGAGTAGGAGTTTCTTCAGTAGGCCTTTCAACGACTAAATCAACTGGGCCAGAAAAGGATTCCCTTGGGTCCGGAGCTGATATGTTATATGGAACAAGTGCCATTTCAACAGTTCCCATTCCAGAGGCGGCCAAGGACTCATTGACAGGATTTTCTTCCTGTGGTTGGTTAGAAAGGGTAAGGGATGAATCACTTATCCCATTTAATCTTTCAGTCATGGGGAGGCCAACTTCAGCAGTATCAGAGGAAGGTGATTGGCTAGGTGAAACCACCCGACGTTTACCCCCCCTTGGCACGGTATCCTTCGATTTCCTTTTATGTTTCTTAGGAGTTGGCTCTGATGTTCCAACTTTTCCAATTAAAGACCCTCATTTGGTTAGAGCAAAAATTTCGGGTGTAAATAAGCGTCCCTTATCAGAAAACGACTCCATATTGGCTCTTATTATTTCGATTAGAGGTTTCACCGATTCCTCATCTTTTGGGGAAAGCTTGCCAGAATGCGATTCGGGAATTTTACCCCAGGCATTAGGAATGCCAGATTGGGGGACAGCAAGGAAAAAGAAACGATCTTTCAATTTTTAACCGTATCGATGATAACCCCACTGATATTCAAGTCACGAGGAGACAAGGATATCCAATCCCCATTTTGATAAAATTTGAACAAAACTCTAACAATGGTGGTACTAAGAGTTGTGCCTCGAAGGCGAAAAAATATACAGAGGTTGCAGAGATACCTCACGGCGTTTGCGTGATATCGTGCGATGGACACACCTAAATCAGCAAAAATTGTTTGAAGTTCTGATGCGAGAGGAAAACGAAGACCACTCTTCAAATGCGCTTCGTATACCGTAATATAACCAGTTGGAGGAGAATCGGCTCTATCATTCTCATTCGGTATCGAACGCAAGTATGAACTTGGAATCTTGTATTGGAAAATAATATTTTCCATCTCTTCAGTGGTAAGAACGGATTTTATCGATTCATCTTTGGACGCCATTGGAACAGGAAGAAGGAAAGTGAAATACAGAGTAACATAACGGGGAAAAACCCTAATTTATAGGTTTGAAGGGACTTGTCCGTTCAAATTCAAAAATGATGAAGAGGACACGTGTCGGGAAAATATTTGCTACTCAAACGGCGGTTACAGAAATTACCACGCGATGATCAACACGTGGCAAGCTAGCTAAGAGGCGTCGAGAGCTAATCGCCACCGGAGTGACGGAGTGAATAAACCGGAAGTCACCGGAGTCACCAACCGGAGTGAATAAAAGTGACCAAAAAGCGGAGTCACCAAGGTGAATAAATCCGAGTGTCACCAAATCCGGAGTGAATAAACCCGGAGTGACCAAAAAGCGGGAGTCACCAAATCCAGAGTAAAAATATCTGGAGTGACCAGAAAAATGAAGCCACCAAGTCCGGAGCAATGAAAATCTGAAAAAATCCTAAGTAATCAATCCCATTACTAAAACATGCTAGAAGTTAAAATTTTAATCTTCTAGCATGGGGGGCTAGTGATGGGTATTATAACCCGAATAACTGATAAACCACCCGTGGGATAAAATGTGAAAACTCCTAATAACTTCTACGGTTCATTTTTGGAAAAGAACCACCATAACCAACCGGAGAAGTTATAAAACCAACCAAAGTGGGTAAGTTATGAAACCAATCGGAAGTTAAAACCGGAGTGAGGAAGTTAAGAAACCAACAGGAGTTGGGAAAAACTAAATGTATTTATCCGGAGAAGTTATACTTTTTCGGATAAGTTACATAGCTGAAAGGAAGTTCTATAAAAAGAAGGGGAATCCTCCGAGGAAGGGGACTTTTTTTTCGGTCCTGAAAACTCTCTCCCTCTCTCTGAAAATTACTATCTAAAGGAGAATAAAATTTATCTTTTCCTTTTTTACTTTCAAAAAAGCGACCGGGATCGACTGCGTGTCGAAAGAGTCAAGCTTTGGGGATTTAGTTCTATTGGCCTGCTGACCATCTTATCTGCTATTGTGTTGTACAGGTTTTGAGTTCAAAAGGACGGAGCTGCAAGAATCAACCCAATCCACCACCGGACCAGATCCGCATCACTATATCCGTCTAACTCCGGACCAGATCCGCAACAGTGATAATAAATGATAATTTTAGGTAATAATCTATCTAATATTATTAAAATATATTAATTAATATGATATTTTATCGATTTATTTATATTAATATGATATATAAAATTAAATATTTAGATAAAATAAAATTATCATATTACATTTTAATAGATAAAAAGCATACATTGTAAGAAAAATGGCAATATAATCTATTTAATTATTATTATTTTTTTATTAAAATGTCTTGCTTTTGGGTTATTAGGCAATCTAATTTAATTTATTCTATTAATCATCCTCTTTTAAGCACTCATACTATAATTTACAAAAAAAAAGTTAAATATTATGTAAATTTAATTAATAAAAATAATAAAAAATAGATGATTTAATAAGTGACATATTAAATAATTTAATAAAAATATAATAAATTTGCTACGAATGGCGACAACCTTAACGCATCCCAACCTCCCACACGACAGCGTTCCCCTCCGCCCCAGCAGGACCCCCACCCGCTTTGTTCCTCCAGCGTTTCCTCTCCAATCTGCACGAACTGCATTGAACTTCGTTCCTCTCTCTATCCATCTCCCTCTCGTCCTCTCTCATCGGATCTGCGAGTTCCAATGGTCGTTAGTTTTATCGTTGATCGCATCCCCACCATCACTACTTTATCCGATCTCCATTTCTCTCTCTTCCGCCACAATCTTAAAGAGTGTCTGGAGATCGACTTCGAAGAAGAAGCCTAGTTGCCGTTGAAGCTAGGAGGAGGGAGGGAAGATCGAGAAGAGTGGCAGTAACGCGTTTATTTAAGCAGAGGTGGAAATAGTGAACGCATTTTGGTGTGATTAGGGCATTTTCACTTGAGGGAAATGCCCTAACGATGAGCAAAAACAACGACAACGAAGAAGAAGAAAACAAAGAAGAAGAAGAAGATTCTTTCTACGAGTCTCTCGATCGCATTCTATCCTCTTCAAATTCATCAACTTCTGCGTCGGAGGATGACGACGCCGTTTTGAACTCTCCCTCATATAGTCGTGACCACCATACTCACAGTAGTAAGCCAAATCTCCCAAAAATCTGTGAATTCCCAGCTTGCATTCATAACTACGGGCTTTGGATCTCCGAATCTTTCTCCTGCTCCGTCGAACAGCGCCGCGATCGTCTCCTCCGCGCGCTTGGCCTCGCCTCCGACTCATCCCTGTCTCGTCGGAAGTCCTCAATTTTGGGTAATGGTCATGGTTCCCGCTTCGATTTCGGTCAATCAGTGTCGTCTGATCGGTTGAACGCCGGTCAGAGTTCCGGGATCGAGAAAAATTCATGTAATTTTGGTATTTTTCTATGTAAGTCGGAGGATTCCACGGACTGCCATTCAGTACTCGATCAGCGTAATTCGTTCATCTCTAGTTCTTCCATTCTTTCCATTCGTTTGGTTTCCGATGTTGTAAAAAGCAGTAGTGGTGATATTGATGACAAAAATAGCTATAATAAAGATAGTACAGTTGTTGTCGATAATTTGGCCAGGAATGGGTCCGTTGGGTTGTGGTCGAGTTCGAATAACGCACCCATGGTTAAGGGTTGTAGATGGGTAGACAATATTCGGATCGATTCGGAAAATTTGAGCCCCAATTGTTGCTGTAAAGAAACGATGACTGATTGCCGCGATAATTGTGGGGAGGATGGAGAGTGTAATAGGATTGTGGAGGTAGTTGATCCGATGTGTACTATTAAGAATCTTGATAATGGAAAACAGTTTGTGGTGAATGAGGTGAGAGAAGATGGGATGTGGAAGAAGCTTAAGGAGGTTGGAACTGGGAGGCAGTTGACAATGGAGGAGTTTGAAATGTTTCTGGGGCATTCACCAATTGTTCAAGAATTAATGAGGCGGCAAAATGTGGAGGAGCACGACAAAGATAGTGTGGATCCGAATATTAATAATGGTTCTAAGTTGAAGAAGAAAGCAAGCTGGTTTAGGAGTATCAAGTGCGTTGCTACCGGTGTCAGAGGGCTTAAAGAGAGACGCAGTAGTGATGAGAAGGACACCTCTTCGGAAAAAGGGGGGCGAAGGTCAAGCTCTGCCACGGATGATAGCCAGGATGCCTCCTTTCATGGGCCTGAGAAGGTTCGGGTTAGACAGTATGGCAAGTCAGTCAAAGAGCTTTCGGCCCTCTACAAGAGTCAGGAAATTCAGGCTCATAATGGGTCTATATGGACTATTAAGTTCAGTTTGGATGGAAGGTATCTTGCGAGTGCAGGTGAGGATTGCATGATACATGTCTGGCAAGTACTGGAGACTGAGAGGAAGGGTGGTCAATCGGTGGATAGACCTGATGATGGAAGCTTGAACCTGCTGTTCCTGACAAATGGGTCGCCTGAACCGAACTCAGCTTCCCCTAATATGGACAACCTTTCAGAGAGGAAGAGAAGGGCGAGGAAATCAATGAGCCGGAAATCAATGAGCTTGGACCATATTGTGTTGCCAGAGACTGTTTTCGGTCTTTCAGAAAAACCCTTCTGTTCATTTACGGGGCATCTTGATCATGTGCTTGACCTCTCTTGGTCAAAGTCTCAGGTTGGTGATCTTAACTTACCCTTTTTCTGCTAAAAATATGGTTACCTTCTGGTTTTCTATTGGAGTATCACTTTTTTTCTGAGATATTTTACCTCTTCAGGCGTTAATATCTGGCATCTATTAGTGCACCAAAGAAAATAAGAGAAATATTGATTTGATCTTTGCCTTTTAGATAATGATATTTTTGTTTGGCTTAGTTTTGTGATCTTATATGGAATATTTGTTGAAATTATATCCATACAGCGCTATCCTCCCCTGTGATTCTTATTTCAAGTGATGAATCATGTATTTTGTAGGCATCTCAAGCTATAAAATAGAAGATTTCCGTGGCTGTAGTTATAGCTTAGCTGATTTCTCTTTGATTCCTCTTTCACTTGATGAGTTGTTCCCTGTTGATGAGTTGTGCCTCGTCAACAAACTCATGTAGTGAGTTCATTGGGTTTGCTTTATTTTGGCATGGTACTTTGTACACGTTGGTTTATAAATTCTGGACTGTTACCTATTGGCAGTTGGACCATTTTGATCAAGGTTCAGTATAAGATTAAATATTTTCCAGTTATTCACATATTTCTTAGATATCTATGGAGGTATTTAGGTCTTCCTTTAAATTACCTGATCCTTTCGTAGCTGTTGGTTATTAATCTTCTCCATAATCACAGAAGGATGAGTAAAGCCTGTTTGATCAAGTTAAGGAAGATTCTGTTTTTCCTACATCAATCCTTATATAAGAGGAGAATCATATCCTGTATTAAGATTTCAAACGTGTCTGGCTTGAAGGTTCATATTTTGGGTCGGTTTCATTTCTGAATTTTGGAATAAATTTGAGAATGGTAGCTGTTGTACAAGGTTGATATCCTTCTTGTTACTGGTTGGATTTTATATTTCCCTTCACTTGTCTTTGAAAAAATTTCACTGTCTGGGCTTAGATAGTGCAGGTGCTGTTCAGGTTGGAAATTATTATGCATATCATGGTTGGTCTCTATGTGCATTAACTTTAATCGAGGACATTGTGCATTTACAGATTATTATGAAGAATTTTGCTATCTGTTATTTTGAAGGCATACTCCTGTGTTTGCTCCTAGAAGGTCCCCTGTTCGAGAACCCAGGACTAACCATACATGGTTGTTCTGGATGGGTCATGTATCTGTGGTTGCTGTTTTTTATTGGATGAGGAGCTAAAGATGGGAGGTTCTTTGTCCCCCAAAAAACAGGAAAAAATAAAGAGCAAAGGGCATGCTACTGTGAGAAATACTGTGAAAAAGTTGAAAGATGGAGTTATTTGGTTTGTTATTGGAAAACATTGAAAGAGGAGCGACTTTTCTTTGTGTTGTAAGTGTGATTTTCAAAATTTTATGCAGCTGGGAGGAGATTGGTGATGCATTGACAACTTCAATTTTTTACTGGAATCTTCATGATATACAATTTGAATATGACTATTAATTCTGTGTCAACTGGATGCTTTGAATGCATGTTAATCAAGCATCCTTTGCCCGGTTAGACTGTTGTCTGGATAGCTTATTGTTAGAACTTTTGTTTTTTTCAGCTTTTGCTTTCGTCTTCAATGGACAAAACTGTGAGGCTCTGGAACTTGACTGGCAAGACTTGTCTGAAAATATTTTCACACAGTGATTATGGTAAGTACATTTGCTCTTCAGTTATTTAACAAGTATAATCTTTGTATTGCCTGATATACAAGACACTTGGGGCCTCAGCTTGCTACATCTGAAACGTGCTGAAAAGCATTATGGGAAAACTAGTGTTGAAATTGAGCAAGTCGTCTAGTTATGTTGGAAAGTTGGCCATGAAAGTTATAAAAACATTCAGGATGGTCGAATTTTATCTTAAATTAGTCTTCCTTTATGTAGAAAATTTTGATTGACATGATTGTTAATCCAAACTCAATGGTTCACTTACCCAAAATTTAAAAATAAAAACTCTCCAAATCTAGTTCTAAATTAACAACACATAATTTTCTTTCTCTAATGATTTTGAGAAAATTACTTGAGAAAATATATGTATAGACAATAAATGTGGTTAGGATGCATGCCATATAGAGAAGAATGATTTCTGGGAAGTGCTGAGATAAAAATTGTGTACTAAACATGAGAAGCAGTAAGTCCCAAAGAAAAATAAAGCTGTATTAAAACCAATAGCGGCCCCCACATCTTGGGGGTATGGAGAGGGTCATATGTAGAAATTTACCTTGGCATTAATGGGCGATTTTCATTTTTTGAACCTTTGACTTTTAAGTCATAATAGAGTAACCTTAGGAGGACTCACTCTCTTGAAGCTGTATTAAACAGTTGGCAGGGCTAAATATATTTGTTGGCTGAGTTGACATAAGATAAGACATGAATTTCTTCATTTGGGAGCCTTAGTACCATTATGTTATTGTGAGAACTGCTCCTTGTTAACTAAAACACTCCTGCCTCCTGGACAGATGTTCTTGCATTATTAGCTAAGGATGTCAGGTTTTTTCTACTGAAGAAGGGACATCTGTTTTATTTTATTTTATTTTTCTATTTTTATCTTTTTAAGTAAAGCTTTTACTGATTTTCTTATTATTGTCCATGGTACAGTAACTTGCATCCAGTTTAATCCAGTTGACGATAGATACTTCATCAGTGGTTCTCTAGATGCTAAGGTTCGGATATGGAGCATTCCCGATCGTCAAGTTGTCGACTGGAATGATTTGCATGAGATGGTCACTGCTGCTTGCTATACACCAGATGGTCAGGTTGGGAAACATTTTCCTGCTTGTTAGTAAAATCACTCATTAATAGCTTTTATGCCTCATTCTATTAGTCTGATTTTTCAATTTTTTTTTTTGTTGGTGAAACATTTGTCCAATCCATAAATCTGATTTGAATAAATGTGATTTGAAGGGATGATTTAGGATTGATGATAGATTTTTTCTCTTTCACTTGAATCATTTGTCAATCCTAATATTAGAATCGGATTTACTTTTGACGGTTTTTTTTTTTAAATAAATATTATAAATAGAGTTTGCGAAGATGAAGCATCCATCTTTTTATGATATTATACCTAAATCAATAAATTGGAACGAATCACTGATTGATGTATTTGTCTTTAGACTATTATTATTAGATACCTTCATGCCCTTCGTTTCATATGGCAAATTAATTGCCTCTGCGTATATTGTTTGTTGTTGAAGGGTGCATTAGTCGGTTCGTACAAGGGAAGCTGCCGCTTGTACAACACATCTGGTACTGTTTTTACCATCTCTCATATTTGAGTAAGTGATTATTTCTTTTCTTAATACGATGCTTATTTTCATACTCGTTTCAATTCTATATTCTCAGAGAATAAGCTTCAACAAAAATGTCAAATCAACCTGCAAAACAAGAAAAAGAAGTCACATCTCAAGAAAATTACTGGTTTTCAGGTGAGAAGCTAATCTCCATAACAAACATGGCCCCTTTTGTTTCTCCCTCAAGCTGTCTTGTCAGTAACTTTTCTATAGCTCCTTTGCTCCTAGATATGGCAAAACTGTCAAAAATGTTCTCAACCTGTTGACACATGACATTTATGTTCCCACCTTTAATTCGAGGCAATTTTATTTGTACTTATAAAATTGGGTCAATTTCACCAATTGAAGCATTGTCGTGTAAGGAGGAGATGACAAGAGAGAGAAATTCTGGTGTAGGCTTTTTCCACATGGCATAGTTTTATTGGTTAAGCCTTAATTAGTGTGCTATGTCATTATCTTCTGGCGTCACGTGGAGCTGGAGGTAGGCTAATTTTGCTGGAAAATTTTGAATGGTAAAAGTGATCCAGTTTCACAAGTACAAAATAATTTTACCTCAAATTAAGGGTCAGAATAAAATAACTCCAAGTCAGAAAGGTGAGAATATTTTCGACAATTATGCCTTTTGGATACTGATCATCCTAGTTTCGTAATATTATTTCGGATGATGAATATTAAAAGATGATGAATATTGTTTTTACACAGTTTGCACCAGGAAGCTCTTCCGAAGTGCTTGTAACATCTGCAGATTCGCGAATTCGGGTTATTGATGGCGTTGACCTGGTTCACAAGTTTAAAGGTAGAAAAGAGAATCATTTTAATATGTTTGCCTTCTTTACCTTCAAATTCATTGCATTGATGTTGCTGTTCCGTAGATGAAATCTGGTACACCCAAAGTTGTCTTTTTAAGCCATTCATATAGTGAAAAGGTTGTTTCTGATGATGCTTGAGAAACTGGAGTTAGGACATAAGTGTGATCAGTTCTCAGTGAAAGCCGAAGTCCTTATACACACATATATATATAGTCCATATATGTATATATGGAAGGTGGCAGGTGGAATAGACTGTTGTTATAGTCCTCCTAATGAGAAGGCTCTCATATTGACCTAATGACTAAAATTAGAAATTGAGTTGATAAATGGTAAAAACTAGATTAAATGATTTCAATGGCTACTTAGTTTCTATCATTCATACACCCAATTTCTAATCCTAATCGTTAAGTGGGTACGAGAGTCTCCTCATAGAGAGGACCATAATGGCTATCTGTGGAATTTTGTTTCTTTTGGTGACATGCTCTGGGCTGCTGAGGGTCTTCCCTTTTGTATGCTGACCTTTTGTCTGTTGTTTTGGGAGGCTCTTGATCGTATGTATATTTGCTGATAGGATAAAATAAGAGTTAAGAAGAGGTTTTTAAATGATTCTTGTGGAAAAAACCGGCATGGTCAGTTTACAGTGGAAAATATTTTTCATTTGATGAAATATTTTCTGATAAACAAATGGATGCTAAGTTAAACATATACATGGATTCTGCATACTATAGCCCCAGCTCTACAAAGTGAGAATCCTGTCTACCTATAATAATATGAATTAGAGTTGGAGTTTATAATGGATGGATCTGACCTGAGTGGAAGTTCTGGTGGTTACCACAACCTTCAAATGGTGGTTGACTACAACAACCACTCAAATTTTGGCTGTTGGTTTTCACTTAAGAGTAGCTCGAAATAACTAATGTTGTCCCTTTTCTCTTTACTTTGTGCTTTTTGAGGGGTTTCTGCTGAAGCGCACTTGACCCTTTTTGTATTCGTTTAGTTAGGTACTATTGGTTTATTTATAGGTTTATTACTGCATAAAATCTTGTTGATATTTCTCATCATACGTTTAGTTTTGATATTTGACTGTCCATTTATAGATAACATACTTATATGAGTATTTAGGAGGAAAGGTAGTAGCACTGAAAAAGGAGCACATGATTTTACGTTTGAGGTCATTGTGCTTAATTCTAGATTTGCTTATTGCTAATTCGCATGATATAAACAGGGTAAACTACATTGCAAATTCAGTAAAATGGGAAGTGAAATCACTTAGGTTCTTGGGATACCCTTCGATGAAACTCGCTATTCTGTTGGATCTGCTGCGTATGTAAAAGAAAGTGAATTGCTAATTAGAACAAATTTATTTGGTGCTTCTGGGTTTGTGATTATTACACATGATATATGTTATCATCCAATCCATGTGGCCACATTTTGCAACTTGTTTGTTGCATTGAGCACACTGTCCGTGGACCCTGCTCTAAATAATTTTCCTTTAGCCTGAGGACAATCATGGATGCTCGATTTAGGTGATTTTGAGGTGAGCTGTCATGGTCCGTCCGGTGGATAAACTCCCATGTTCACCCAAAGGCTAATATTGGAAATCGAAAAATAAACGGTAGAAATTGAATAATCGTTAACTCACTTGATGTAATTACTACCATTCATTTTCACCTTCTAACCTTGGCATTTGGATTGATGTGAGAGTCTATCTGCTAAAATGATCATGGCAACACTCAGATTTGAAGACTTGGATTAGATTTGCAATAGAAATAAAGCAAGACATCTTTGTTGGTGTTAGAATAAGAGCCAGTAGACCTAGTTGGTGGTCGTCGTGGAATCTGGTAGCATTCAGTAGCAAGAAAAGATCTGAAGAGATGTTAAATTGTCATCATTTGCAATGGTTCCCCCCCCCTCCCCCCTGCCTTAAGAAACCAGATTGGCATGCTCATGATCAGCTTTAATGTTAAATTGTCATCATTTGCAATGGTTTTTCTTTTCTTTTTTTGTCCTGCCTTAAGAAACCAGGTTGGCATGCTTATGATCAACTTTAATGTTTCATTTATTGATATTTGAGAGACTAGTACTTTCTGTAGTATGGATTTAAATATCAGCCAATATGGGCAGTATCGATATTTTTTTTGATACTGAGATAGTATCGCAATATGTTACTATATCGACAATATATTGCAATATCTCAATCGATATTTTTCTATCAATTAACGATTTTTAGGAATTTTTTATCTTGATATATTCAATATCAATACCTATTATCTGATATGTCCTATACCGATATTTTTATCAATGCTTGGTAGTATAGATTTCATGATGCATATTGGGAAAGCATTCCAGATTTTGATGTGCCCTTTGGAAAGGATGAATAAATTGGAAAAAATATTGGCCGATCTACCGTAGAAAATCACAAATTTTTTCACAATTTTAGAAAAATCTGGGTGTGGGGGCCAAATAGCTATATGTCAGTGCGTGATTCTTGATGTTTAGAATTAAGTAGTGCCCTGCAATTCAATGACGCTGCTTCGGTTGCTCTTCCCTGACAGGTTTCCGAAATACGAACAGCCCGATCTCAGCGGCGGTCACCACCGACGGGAAGTACGTAGTATGCGGCAGCGAGGATTCCCACGTGTACGTGTGGAAGCACGAGGGCGGCTCCCGACCTAGCAGAAGCAAAGACGTCACCGTCACCCGCTCCTACGAGCATTTCCACTGTCAGGACGTATCCGTCGCTATCCCCTGGCCCGGCTTCGGCGATTCCTTTGGGCTGCTGCCGGAGACAAACTCCGGCGAACAGAACGGCCCTTTCCATGAGCCGCTGGACGAGTCCTTAACAGCCAACCATCCTCCGACACCTGTCGACGAGTTCAACGGCACTGACGGTTCCCCGTCGGTATCCGGCTCCAGCAACAGTCCGTTCCGGGCGACCCTATCGAGCGCCACCAACAGTTACTTCTTCGACAGATTTTCAGCCACTTGGCCCGAAGAGAAGCTACTTCTACCCACCAAGAACCGGAGCACTCGAGCTAGCTTGGACCCTTCCAAACTGGCGGTCTACAACACTGCCTGGGGCATGGTGATCGTGACAGCTGGCCTCCGGGGGGAAATCAGAACTTTCCAGAATTTCGGATTGCCGGTTCGCATCTAAGCTCCATGGGATGCAAAAAATCCACGGATTTTATCACGAATTGCTTCTTGATCCCCAATATGCGTCCGCAGAAAAAATATTGGGTGAGATTTGTGATCCTAGCGAGTTTATTTCCTGCTTGTTTCATGGCCTCTGTTCGGAGATACGGACGCCAAACCGCCCATCCGATTGATTATCGGTCTGTTTATTATCCCTAATTCGGTCCGTTCAAGACTGATGCAGGATGCAGGAGGTCGAGAAAAAAAAAAACAATTTGTAGAGAGAGGGAATCGACGTCGTTGAAAATAGAAAATCATCGATTTATGCAATCGAATTGTAGATCTATGAAAGGTTATTGAAATACGTATGGATTTTGCTTACGATCTTCTGAGGCATTCTAATCGGAAAATATATCAATTGATATATAATCAATTCACCCATTTTACCTCTGAAACATCAAAAGTAGACGTTTATTTTCTATTTTTGAAAATATTTTATTTTTCTAAGTTTTGTTTTATTCAATATTAGACTATGTAACATTTTAATTTTATTATTTTATATTATAAAGATAAATCATAGGTATTAGAAAGATAGAAAAGTCTACTATTTAAAAGAAACTGTCACAAAACCAGCTAAAATTCAATGGTCACCATTGGAACAAGTGCTTAGTAATATACCAATTTCTACAAACTCCATCGTTCAATCTGCTCACCTTTTAACTTTCAGTTCTGCAGCTCTGCTGCGGATTCCAGAAGCTTAGGCACACTGTTTTACAGAGAAATAAGTCTGTCTTTGCCATGCCGTCTGACCTGGCCGGAGAACGCCTTGGTGAAACTACAGCTGGGAGTGCACCATGTTGGTTCCCTGAACCACCCAAATGCCCACCATTTCGGTCAGCCAGACCAGTCCAAGGAAGACCCCAATCGTCGACCCACCATGGACCTGTACATTCATTCTTCATGATGATTTGTTGGGTAAAAGCACCGAAGATCTGCATCATGATGTTCTTGTGATAAAAGATTAACCAGAAATTTCAAGTATTTGTTGACTTACCTGTAACAGCTCAGATCTTCATGACGCTTCATGGTCTCAGTTTCAATGTTTCGAGAGCTCGGTGTCAATCCTGGATGCCTGCCCACACAAAAACAATACACACACAACAGTGGAATTGAGAGGAATCACACACAGCAGGAACAAGAGGACAATCGAGTGGAGAAACAATGACATCAATCACACATAACAGGAAGAGAGAAGAATAATATATAATTTTTATGTGAAAATCCTCTTTTAAATAATAAAGAGAAAACCACGAGACACTTAATCGACAAAAAAAATTTCACCATATAATGTTTGGTTACAAAAACCCTTGGTTATAGAAATCCTAGAAAAACAAAATACAAGAGCAAAAACACGACTCTTTGTTTTCTGTTTCTTACTTCCCCCAAATGCAGCTATATATATATATATATGTACCAGGCGGCGTCTACTCTGCAAGATGATTGCGTGCACTACAAAACCTACCACCTATTCTGCAAAGTCGCCTTCCTGACCTGAACTTTGCAATTGACCTGCTCTACAAAATCAGCTATCAACTTTAGAAAGTCAACTACCTGCTCTACAAAGTTTGCGGCAAAGTCAACTGCTTGTATTGGACTTTGCAGATAACCATCTTTCCAAACTGGCCGCCCTGGGCCCGATTTTGCGTCAATATAGATTGGACTGGCCTTATCACTCTGGCCTGGCAGCACCACTCCGGCATGGCGGCACCACTCCAGCCAAGTACCATCACTCCGGCCCATATTTCACTCGGCCAATTCACCACTTCAGCCAAGTGTTCCATTCCGACAAATTTTACCACTCCAAACAAGTGTTCCACTCCGGCAATTTCACCACTCCGGCTAATTTCACCACTTCGGCCAAGTGTTCCACTCAGGAAAATTTTATCACTTCGGCCAAGTGTTTCATTTCGGAAATTTTCACTACTCTGGCCGATACTTTATCATCATTGCTGCGTGCGCTTGCGAGCCTGACGAACACAACAATACTTCGCCTTAGTATTGCACCAATATGTATTTAGACAAACTTGTCGTCTTGCCAATCTGATATGAGCTAATATGAGAGTGACTTATATTCCAACAAGATCTACATCATAATGTTCTTGTGATAAAAGAATAACCAGAAATTTCAAGTATTTGTTGAATTAACTGTAACAGCTCGGATCTTCATGGCCCTTCACGGTCTCAGTTTCAATGTTTCGAGAGCTTGGTGTCAATCCTGGATGCCTGCATACACAAAAACAAAACACCCATCTCCACCGCCACCACTACCACAACCACCCACCACTGACAAAAAGAAAAAAAAAAGCAAAACAGACAAACAGGAAGATGCAGGCAACCAAGAACAATTGCATATTCCCTCCATTGTAAAAATATAGTCGGCCGTCACTTCGTGGAAGTAGTTGGAATCTTCCATAATACCCAATGATAAAGATCATTATAGAAAAGTTATCTTTATCTAGAGCAATGATGAGTCCAATACATTTTAGTATGTTGTTATAATCTTTTTTTTTGGTAAGTTTGTTGTTATAATCTTAACTGTCTAAATTATCATGGTTCCTCACCATTGGATAGAACACTGATGAGACTGACTATGGGAGGGAAGGGGCATCATGCTAAAAGAGATTCAAGTTTGGCAAAGGAAATACAAAACAATTTGGAAGAAGGATTTTGTCGTTTTTGTTGCTCCGTGAACACTCAAATGACAACTAAAATGTAGTTTTCAATAATACCCGGGAAGCAAAAAGGCACAAAGAGCAACAGTAGAAGCTAATTTTGCTGCGCCATGAGTACCTGATTCGGACCATTCACCGGTTTCTCTATTCGTTAACTAAATGTTAGCAAATAAAGTTTCATCACAAATGAAATTGCACAATATTCAACGTTGTGCCAATGATTAGAATCTTCCATTATGGTCTTCCATTTTGGAAGAACAGCCACTAAAGGAAAGCTTGAAACTTCACCATCATATGATTCTCTCCCGATTTTAATGTTACTTGAGGGTGAAATTCATGAAAGAACAACAAAAGTGGTCAAACACTAATGACCCTGTTAGGTGTTCCCCCTTTTTAGGGGTAAAAATACATAAAAGCATGGAAAATTAGTAATCCTGAAATTTGGTGAAGTTTGGCTAGAGGGAAAAGGACTATGAAAAGCCAAATTTATAAAGAATTGTAGAAAGTAGATTTCCATGCTATCATTGATGCTTGTGAGACAAGATTTAAAAATTATGATTTTTCTACGTTTAATCTGTTAGCAAAACAAACAAAAGTAATTTTAATAGATTTCAATTGTAAATTATCTCTCAAGTTTAATAAGATATTGATTTTCTATAATAACATAAGACATAGTGTAAAAGAAAACAACTGGCATGGAAGGCAATCCATTACAAATCAGTATTATCGAAACAACTTGATTTTAGTTTGTCTCAACTGCAATCCGAAACAAAATTTTATTCTCATATTTTTTTCGCGATTTTATGTCACCAAAAGGGTTTTTCTTTCTCCCTCTTTCCATTGCAAGAGGAAGAGCATTCACACATTTCGATCTCCTCAACTTCTAGTTATTGGTTATCATATTGGAATCTTCTTTTTAACACATAAGAAACATCAAATATCTACAAGCTCTATAATTTTTTAAAAAAATTCCCGCCATCAAAAAATATTAATTTCAAGTTATTAAAGGAACCCAAATCATTTATAGATGGACTTAAAAAGGGTGGAGGGAGAATAGTGTGCATTTTTCTTAAGCAATTCATTTCTTTTTTTTTTTTCTTTGTTTACAAATGAGATGAATTTGAAAACAAATATCTAATTTGACTAGATAGAAAACGAACATAAAGCAAGTCTGGTATCAGTAGCAGATACCACTCTCACTCCCTTTTTCAAAGAGTCAAAACACTTCAATAAGTATTTGAAGGGACTTTTTGCTTGGATGGCTTATTTGTAGGTTAGACATTCTCTTTAACAAAGAAGAATGCATAGCACTATTTCATGGAAATTTGCCAAGGTCAGTCCAACATCTCCTTAAGGTAAGGCAATTCACTCATAAGGGATTCGTGCAATTGTATAAACCATAATATATTGACACTTCAAATTTTGATCTCCTAGGTAAACAGTAAACACAGTAAGAAACATCAACTAGTTCATCTGCTCTATTGCCACTCTCAACCATGAAGAAGTCACAATTTCAAACTACCACAAAAATAAGAGAAACCTATGATTCTCATTTAGCCAGTTGAGAATGAAAATAACCAATAACCGTAGAGTAAATCAACATTTTGTCCAATCTTGGTGACAGTATCAGAAGAACATGCATTCACACAAGTCATCTACTTTGCATATATCGCCATTACACTTGCTCACCAGATCCTCCACCCGTTTCAACCTCCTTCAAACCTTCGGCCATCATTCGTTCTCTATTCTGCATTTGTCTTTCAACAGCAACCATGTAAAGGCCTGAATTAAATATCACAGACCTCTAAGTTTTGTAGTAGAGAACGAGATGAAAAGGAAAACATTTGATCAAAGAAGTCAGGAAATGCATACTTATTGCACTTCCAATAGCACAAGCCCAGAGAATCCTCATTGACCACTTGTCTGGTATAACACCCCGGGTTCCCATGTCTTCCTGTTAACCCGAAACATCAGCAGAATGCTGAGATAATACTCATGTTAAAGCAGATATGAAAGGGCATACTATCAATTGTCAAACTTTTTGCGCTGCTTGAATAGCACAAAGTTGAAAATCTCAAGTAATTTTATCTTTAATTGGCATCTGTGGATACCTCACACCTTACCATGGGATTCCAGAGCTATTTTCTTGGTTAGCACGGTCTAGTATGGCCGACATTATTGTTTTTATCAATTGATGATCTTTTTTACGCTGCTTGCATAGCACAAAGAAGAAGTTCTCAAGTAATTTTATCTTTAATTACTTGACATCTGTGGATACCTCACATCTTACCATGGAATTCCCAAGCTGTTTTCTTTAGTAACACTTATCTAGCAGGGTTATTGATGGGAATGATTAACTACTCCTTGATATTTTTTTAAGAAAATTAAGCTGATCCTATTGTTTTTATCAATTGAAGATTTTTTTTATGCTGCCTGAATAGTACAAAGATGAAGATGTCAAGTATTTTATCTTTAATTACTTGACTTATGTGGATACTTCAAATCTTTCAATGGGATTCCAGAACTATTTTCTTGATTAACGCCATCTAGTGGGGCTATTGATGGGACAATTTGTTGCGGTTCAGACCGCTTGTTTAAACCGTGAGGATATAAATCGATAATACACAACAAGCCAATAATAATCACAAATAAGAAAATACTCAAAATTTTACGTGTAAAACTCATTTTTAAATGAGGAAAAAAAAATCACAGGACTATCTGTCCAAAATATATCCACTATGCAGTTTATTCGGTTACAAAAATCCCAATAAACACAAAAATACAATTCCTTGTAATAAATTACCCGATCAATTAAGAGTATAAGACAAAAGAGAATAAGACAAAAGAGAATAAATACGACTAATAAAATGTCATTCTTTAAAAAGCACGGATACCGACACGGGACATGAACACGATACAATATCGATACATTGACACGCTATTTTTTAAAAAATTAAGGACACGACACGTTGAAAACATATAAACTAAAATTATGATTTATTTAACTAAAATTACTTAACATTATTAAGTAATATTAATAATGATAAATAATAATTAATATAATAATAAAATATATTTAATAATATTATTATTAATATAATTATATAATAAATGATATTAAATGATATTTTATAATATAAATATAATATAATGATATTATACATTAATATATTAATATTAATATAAAGAAATAATAATAATAAATGATATAATAATAATAATAATAATAATAATACAATATTAAAAATTTAATAATATTATTGTCTCTCTCTCTCTTCTGGGCTCTGCCTTCCCAAACCTTCTCCACCTCTGTCCCTCTTTCTTTCCCCTCTTTATTCATTTTCAGCCATTTCTTCTTCCTTGTCAATTTATCTTCTCGTCTTCGAAATGCCTTCGCCAAATTCAGCCTTTCAACTCTTCACCTTTTCATCTGCCAAGTTTGAATTCGTTTTGCCTGCAATTTGGTTTCCTCTTATTTAATCCGTCGGCCACTATCGTGGGTTATACATAGAGTGTATGGGAATGGCAAGGGTTATTCAAGACTATGCAGTCGCAGTCACCAGCACTTCTTTGAGCTGGAGGGAGGGTCGCCATTGTTCTCCATTCCAAGCCATTGCCATTGTTCCTCATTGTTGTCACAACTGATCGCTGATGGAAACAAGGAAACTAGAGTAGTAGAGAGAGTAGAGGACGCACGTCGCTATTGTTGGCTATCGCCGAAGAGAAAATAACTGTTGCCATCGCCGAAGAGAAAATTACTATTGCCAATGATGATATTTCATGTCATTGTTGTCCACCGCCATTGTTTATCAAACAAGTAATTCCGCTTATTGTTTCTTTACCTTTTCTTGCCATCAGCCATCGGGTCGAGAGGGCAGTGCCGTTAGATTTAATCCAATAGGCATCGTTATCCCCCTTTTTCCTTTTTTATTATTTTATTATTTTTTATTTTTTTCCTATTTTAATTTATTTAACCCCTGGGATTACTCTTTCTTGAAGCTGTGGATCTTAAATCATCCGTTTCAAACAAAATGAACGGCTAAGATTTGTCTCCATTTCACACAATCAAAACCCTAAAATCACCTTCACCGTCGTCCTCTCTCCCTACGAAAACTCTAAAATTATAGCTTTCATCAACTTCGTTTCCCTCTCCCTAACTCTTTCTCTCTCCCACACTCTGCAAGACAGCATGCTTCCGAAATGTGTCCATAATGTATTGAACATGTCTGAGCGTGTCCGAACGAGTCGGGATATGTCCAAAGCGTGTTCAAAATATTTTGGAATAAAAAAAATAAATTAAAACGTGTCGGAGAGAGTCCGACACGTGTCCCAATGTGTTCAGGGCGTGTCGATATCTGATACGTCTCGGATATTGACATTTTGAATCTGAAAGAGTGTCTGTGCTTCCTAATGCCCAACTTCAAGAACAACATAACTAAGTTGATGGAGAATAGAATTTGATTCAGAATTCAATTTGATAAGCATATCTTCTTATTCTCTCTTTTCTCTCTCTTTTTCTCTTTTTTCTTATTGTGCTCGTGCTCCAAACTCAGAAAACTGCAAAGTGTAACCTTGAAAATCGCGTCAGGGTGTTTTATAGCAAGAACCACACTTGAGTGCCAGTTAGATGCGTATCGCGCTAGCCTACTATGTAATCGGGCATGAGCATCCTTGGGCGCACATTAGGTGTTAAGCAATCTGGACAAATCCTGTTTGTGCGCCCCTCAAGCGTTCCTCAGGTGGCCCAAATTTTGACATTGTGCGTAAGTGCACCTCTCAGGCATCCCCCCGACACTTCTAATCTTGAATTCGGTGCTCTTATGTAAATCAAACACTTTTTGCGCGCCACTTAGTAGCTCTTTCCCATTAGGCCAAGGCATGTATGTCATCTTACATGCCACCGAATGATACATTAAATGGGCATGGGACCTACAAGGAAATGACCCACAACCCAACATGATTAACTACTCCTTGATGTTTTTTAAGAAAATTAAGATGACCCTGCTGATTTTCCAAACAGATAAACGTATCAGCAGAATAAAACTTGTTTTTGCTTTTCGTTAGAAAATGAGAACCTAAATGAGCCTTTTTAGCCATCTAACCGAAACAACTGTCTTAAACTATAACCTCCATAATAGGCTCTTATTTACTATTATTTTTCAATATTTTAATTTAATTCACTTGTTTAATGTTATTATTTTATTTTGTAGAATCAAAAAGAATGATGGCCAATAAAATGATCCAAAAGCTTTTAAATTAACCAAGTCAGGCAAAGGGTTCAAACTACAAATAAAGAAGCCATGGAAAAGAAGGACAGAAGCAAAGGAAAAGAAGGAAAGAAGAAAAAGAAAATAAGGAAATAAATAAAAAGAAAAAAACCAATTATTTGAGGAAGATGGCGACAGTTTGGAAGAAAAGAAAGCCTTCTGAGAATTGGGAGCTGATCTTGAGAGCTAATGTGAGTCAAGTGAGTGGAGAAAGAAATAATTTTTTTTACTTAAGTTTCCAGTTTCTTATTTTTATTTAGTGAGTTGCAAGTTATTATTTTTGGAGTTCATTTATTTGTATTAGTGTAATCAAGTCACATTTAGAGTAATTCAGAGATTTTGATCAATTTCTCCCAATTTTGTTCGGTTACTCATTTATTTGGTAAGTCTGCTATTAATGCAATATATTTATTTTGCTACAATTTAAAGTTTTTTTTTTTTTTATCATTACACCTGACACTTTATTTTATTTATTGTTATTTTTGCTTATATTCATCCATCAATTTTGATAAAAGATCTTTCTTTTATCATTGTTCTCCACAAGTCATCTCTGTTATATAGTTTTCATATTGTTCTTCATTTAATTTTTGTGGTTGCTAAGTATTAATCTTAGGAATCTATTTATATCCAAAAAAAGTAATTTTTTAAGTTTATAATTCCTACAACTTTTGCATTTTTCAAGTACCATTTTCATTTTTAACAAACAGTTATTTTAAATTAGTTTTTATTACTTTATTTATTGTCATTATCTATATTTTATTTTTATATTACTTTAAAAAAACACTTCAAATTCCATCATCGGATTTTTATTTTTTTGGTTCGTAGAAGCAAAATTCCAAGCTTTCCAATTTATCACATAAATTTCACATGTAGGATTTAATTCTCTGTAGATATGATCTCAACTTACCAAGTAAAATTATACCGCACTTTCATACACTTGTAAAAACAAATATATACCGTTTGAGATCAGTTACTTACCAGCTGCATACTGTATAACAAAATACCATGCCTTGAGGGAAAACTCAAAAAATATCCAAGCTGTACACAGCACAAATCCAATGCTCTTCTAATACTCAACCAAATTATTGAGTCGTATGAATATAAATGCTCCATGACACAAACAACAACATAGTGTTTTTCAAATTCAAGTAAAATGACACATACATAACATAAATGTTCACTATCTTGAATAAAATAACACAATATGCATAACACATTTACAACTAAAGAGACAGTGTTCATATTTTTCTGCTTAACCTGGGGTAGCTATCCAAGTGGGATATTGGGAACCGAACCACAAAGGATTACATTGAGCTATAGATGCGAACACAAGTAGAGTTTACTTATATGTGTTGGATATTGCCCTGAACCAGAAGCCTGAGTATAGGGTTATTGATCAACAAATACGTACAAGCCACAATATTTTTTTCAAATCCTTCAATGTGTAACCTTTAACTCATACATTGTCCCAATATTCACCCCTCTTCATGTGTAAGTCCCATTCACATTGAGCAGCCCAAACTGAAAGGAAAACCGCATCACTATTACTACAAGTATTTGCTTGTCAATGTCCATCCATTGAGTTCACCATGCTTACACCTAGCTGAACCATCAGCTCTAATACAACTGGGATCTAGGAACTGCTAAGAATTTGCCTTGCTCGAATAAGTTGGACACTATCTTCAACCCTAAAAAGACAATTTTTTTTTTTTTTTTTTTGGGGGTGGGGGATTATGGACGCACCCATACTTATAACTTCTTTTAATTCTTCCATGTCTGCGTTTTTAGCTTACAAAAGCTCACAACACCTCTTCTATCCTAAAAACACCTTTCTGCCCGTCCAAAGAGGCTGAAATTGATCGCAGGTATCTTCTAATGAAGTTAAGTAACTTCAACGTTTTAGCAAGCTGAATTACTTTAACAATTTCAGTTAATCCTCTCCAAATATGAACTCATCTTTCAGATAAATATCAGCTCGGCGTCTATGCCAAGACGAAAACACTACATTTCCTATTTCAATTCATAACACATAATACGATTCCTCCGAAAAATCACCATAGATTCCATGTACTACTGGCTTATCGTGCGACGCCTTAATTGGAAACTAAGGAGCTTACCATTTATTCAATCGACGAATTGGTCATTGAATTGACTATGCCAATCGGCTTTCAACAATCATTTCCGTCTGTCTATATACTTCCGGGCTCTATCAATAACGTTTAACATAATTAGGCAAAGACAAACAAATTTCAAGTACCTCGTCGGCAAGATGCAGGGACGGAGAAATGGGGAGCGGAATCGGCGAGGAAGAGCAACGAAATGCCGGTGGCCAACGCGGCGGGCTGGCAGTACTTTGTGCAGGTGAGGCTCCATGATGCAGAGAAAAGGGTTTGTGCCGGCGAATGCCAACTAAAACGCTGTCGTTTAGGCTTAATTAGATGTGGTCACAGCCACTTTTTAAACACTTTTAATAATTTAATATTTTATATATTAATAAATATTTAAATAGATGATACCTTATTTAAGATTATCATAAGAATAATTAAATAATATATTCAAAATATTTCTCAAAAATCAGTAAGAGAAATTTGAGATATTATAATTAGGTTTATAATGTTTAATAGCGAGATATTCAATTTCGAGGAATAGGATCCCCGAGTTTGCTGATACCGAGGGACATTAACAATTTTGATTTCAAATTCTGTATTTTTTTCGAGTAAATAAAGACAGATAACTAAATAAATAAAGACAGATATTATAATTAGGCTTATAATGTTTAATAATGAAACATCCAATTTCGCGAAATAGGATCCCCGAGTTTGCTGATATTGAAGGACATTAACGATCCCGGTTTCAAACTCTGTATTTTTATCGAGTAAATAAAAACACATAACTAAATAAATATTATTATTTTATTAAAAAATATTTTTTTACAAAATTAAAAGAATTTTTTCAAGAATGCTAAATTTAATAGAATAAATAAACAAATTTTTTACCATAAATATTTTTAAAAATTAAAAAAAATTCCCTATATAATATTTTGGTGTATAAGTAATATTATTTATATATCTATTTATATATTTATTTATATTAAAATTATTAAAAATAAATATAAATATTATTTTGTTTTATTTTTTTTCTTTGTCATCTCTCACTATTCAAACCAATTTTAATAATTTTGGTTGAAGTAAAAATATATGTATAAATATTATTTTTCTTTGATGTAGATATTGTGAGAGGGCGTTCCATTATTGTTCTTCCAAGTATGAGCCTCATTCATCATTTTAATGATTTATATTATTTGAAAAATAATGAAATAGATTAAAAAAATATTTTAATATATTATTTTAATTTTAGTCTTTCATGTTAT
Organism: Nepenthes gracilis; assembly: GCA_033239525.1. Lineage (NCBI taxonomy): Eukaryota > Viridiplantae > Streptophyta > Magnoliopsida > Caryophyllales > Nepenthaceae > Nepenthes > Nepenthes gracilis. Next base: position 10,183,725 of record BSYO01000029.1, read on the forward strand.
AATGATGGATTAATTAATTATTTAAAAAGAAAAAGTCTAATATTTAAAATAATTATAATAAAATATGATTTTTTAGTATACTTTTAATCTATGATACATTTTATATTAGAGTTAATTATATGCCTTTAAAATCAATTTCAAAGAACAAATAAATTAGGGTTTTTTTTAAAATAATATTTTAATATGTTATTTTAATCTTAATGAGATTAATTAATTATTTAGAAAGAAAAGGTCTAATATTTAAAATAATTATAATAAAATATGTTTATTTAGTAAACTTTTAATCCATGATACACTTTATGTTAGAGTTAATTATATGCCTTTAAAATCAATTTCAAAGAACAAATAAATTAGGGTTGTGTTAAATTCAATTGTATAGTCTTTAATTGTTAATATTTTATGTTATGAATGCCAAAATATGCTAAGATTAATTTCTAATCTTAGAATCTTTTCAAAATATGCTAAAATTATTTCTATTAGATTTCATAAATTATAATATTTTTTTTAAATATTTTTCAAAATGAAAGTTTTTTAAAAAGACTGAAAGGTTTATTCTCCCTATCATAATTATTTATTTTTAAATAAATAATTACAATATAATTATTTTAAAATAATTAAATTTAATTATTTTTTTATTTTTTTAAAAAAATAATTAAATTACAATCATCTATAAAAAATAAATTTCTAATATATAGTAAACGAGTCTCTCTATCTCTATGGGAAATGGAGCTCTCATGAATCCATAATAAAAGCCAATGCATGGGAATTGTAGGATTAAAAATTTACATTTTAATTTAAGTTCTTCAAATTGTAACAATCAATCTCAACTGTAAGATCATCGTTAACACTATAACTGGAATAACGTCAACTATTTTACACTTCATCTCTCCACATTTTCTCCCCAAATCACGCTGCTTACTAGTGGAGTTCCCAACTAAATGATCTCCTAATCCCTTAGATCTCTACTGTGAGCTTATCTCTTCCTGCATATCTTATCTCTTCGTTATTATGGGCAACAGTTTTTGATTTTGAATGAAACTGTGGAAATGCAGGAGGTAATTTTTGCCATTAACAAGCTAATGAGCTTTGCTTCTCGGATGGTGATTGCTTTCATGAACATGCTGTGGCTTGCTATTGTTGTCGGAGTCTGGGTTTTCGTGTGCCATCAAGTTGTTTATTTTCTTTGCAGAATATTTGGATATTTCCTCTGGTATGCATGCTTTCTGTGATTCTGTGCTTCCTTTTTGTTGAAATTTTTGTTTTGATCCTGTGCTTCCTCTTCGTCCATGCAGGTTAAGACAACATAATTCTAGAATAATTGTGTCTGTTTTCAATGCCAATGATGGCAAACCAGAGCAAGAATTGGCGGCTGAGATTGTTGAAGTATGTGAGGAAAAAGGGGTGGAAGCGTTCAACTCCTTATTTTCCGATGATGATGACGAAATCGAAGTAGTAGTGAGACAGATGAAACAGCAAATCAGAAGTTTAAAACCAAGAGGTCTTCCTGCCATTTTAGAGGAATCAAAGGAGTATCCTATGATGAATGAAGGTGATCTAAAACCCTTCAAGATCGAGGAAAAGCTTTTGTATAAAGATAAAATGGGAGAGATCCAAAGGTTTTACAAGAGCTACTTACAAAAAATGAAGAAGTTGGACATTTTGAGAGAACAAACAATGCATGCAATTGGTAAGCTGCCACTTTGCTCTTCTTATGTAATTTTTTTATTTAATTTCAAGATTCAAATCTAATTAATAATCCATAAAAATTTTCATAGAGGTCACTCAGGATATACCTTTATTTATTTGCTAGTCATAGTTGTTGATATAAATTTTTGATATTGTACAGGAATTTTTGAGCAGAAAATCCATGATCATTTAGCTACAAAAAGGAAGCTTTCATCTTTAGTTATGAAATCCTTTCTTTCACAAAGTAGCTGGTCATGCATGGTAAAAAAGTGTGGCACTGACCAAATGCAGATATTAAGGAGAGACTTGCAAGAAGACTTAGAGAGGGTATATGTTGGACAGCTTTGCCTTTCTTGGGAGTTCCTCAAATGGCAATATAGAAAAGCTGTGAAACTTCAAGAAGATGATTCTTCTGAATTGCACCAGTACAACCTAACAGCCAGAGAATTCCAGCAGTTTCAAGTGCGGCTAGAAAGGTTTATGGAGGAAGGGCAATTTCAAGGCCCTCGAATTCTGACTTATTCAAAGAGCCAGCGCATTCTCTGCAAGCTCCTTCATATTCCCCCTATAAAAGGTAATTAAATTTTATCATAGAATGATATATATATATATATAATGTCTACACAAGTAAACAATGTTTTGCAATATTCTTAAAGACAAACTACACTTGTGTGCAGATGATCCCGTGCACTGTAGAAAAGGAGAGGGGGAAGATGCAATTACAATAGGAAGGCTGGCAGAAATAATTGAGGAATCAATGCATGCATTCTTGAAGCTTCTTCACACTGACAAATATAAAGCTAATCTGACATTGAAGAGAGATCGGGTTGATCTCGAAGATCCTTCACACAAAGCACTGCTGACAAGTATTCGTAAAAATCTTCGGAAGGTGGTTTTTTCCCCTCCAAATAGTCTCATGCTCTGTTTGACACACGTTCTAAGAAAAGTAGTTTCAAACAACTCCAAAATATTAATCAAACGTGTACAAACTGCTAACGTGATCCTTAATTTATGCAGAAGGAGAGAAGGTTGAAGGCCTTACTGACAAGTAAAAATTGCATTCTGAAGAGGTTCAAGATGCATCAAAATGACAAGATGAATCTGGAACAGTTTCTAGCAGAAGTTGAATTAAGATTGGTATCCAGGGCACTGAAAATGTCCAGATTGACGAAGGATCAGCTGCTATGGTGTCAAGAAAATTTGAGTAGGATTGATTTTCTGGGCAAGAAGATTGTTCATGTTGACTCCACCTTTTTGTTCTTTCCTTGCTGATTGAATCATTTGCCATATCCACTTTCTCTACTAGATAAAGTGTCTGAATGATACTGAAAATAGGGAATTACTAATGCTGTCGATACTTTCTGAACGTAGTGTATTCAGAGAATAGTTCTTTGTCTTCTATAATTTACTCGTCTTTGATTTATTATGTCTCTTGCATTTATGAACTTTTGAAGTATAAACATCAGGAAGATGACTTTCTGGTCTCCACGCTACAGAATTCTGCAAGTAATTCAGTCAAATCTAGTCTTGCATTTGCTGACAATTCTCTAGAATCATGGATGGAATTGAAAGATTGTTTCACACAACAAAACGGCCCAAGAATAATTCAACTAAAGCAAGAATTAGTAGGCGTATCACAACATCAGTCTCCAGTAGGTGATTATCATGGTAAACTTGAGGCTCTGTTGGATGATCTCTCAATTTATAACCTAATCCCGAGTGCAACTCTGGGCAACAGGGGATACTTGTTAAAAGATACCAAAGAGAATATGTTAATATACCAAAGAGGTTGTGTTATCCAGTTCTTAATCGGATCGAATGAGACCTTTGCGAATGCGAGTGACCAGATAATGTTGATTGAACCTATGCCACCAGTGAACAAATCTTTTGCACGATTCAGCAGCAGGAGAAGCAGCTCCAAAAGATTTCTAATGCAACCCAGCACAGAGATGATGGCAATGTTCACTAAGAAAACCTGTCTCATTTAAGCCAAAAGCAAAATCCACCAATGTAGCTAGTCAGAAAAAGGAGAGACCATTTTGTACATATTGCAAAGGTCACGGCTGCACAAGCAAAAGCTACTTCAAAATGGATAACAATGACCTACAAAAATGCAACCACTATAGTATGACTAAGCATATAGCTGAAAAATGCTACTAGCTTCATGGTTATCACGCAGGGCACAGGATTCTTAATGGATTTAAAGGTCACAACACCCATGCAAATCAATTGACTCTCTGTCCCACTGGACAACAGAAGGTGGAGAGCGATGATATTGTGGCACTTACTAGAAGTCGATATCAGAGACTTCTAAGCCTTCTTCAACTAGAGGACTCACCTACAGCTTGTGTGCATCCACACAGGATCATACTGTTGTGGTCACTCCCGTTTAAAAGTGCTTGGGTCCGTGGACTTAGGTTATGTCCGAGAACTCAGATTGAGGATGAGAACTTTGCGCGGTTATGATCCACAAACCTATACATTGAGCAACTAAGGAATCTGCGCAACATAGTTCCGAGGACCTATGAGTAACACTTAGGCCCGAGTATTCTGACGAAGACATGAAGGCTATAGAAAGATGCCCAATCGGTCAACGAGATGTTGACCGGCTGTGAAAAGAAATTAGTCAATAGAAGTTTGACCATCCACAAGAGAAGCAATATGGCGATTGAATGTCAGCTCAGAAGATTGACTGGGCACACGTGATCTCTGGAGAATATACGCAATCTCTATAGAGTGGACGCCGTCTCTGTAGAGCATGATGATTTGTAGAGCTGTACGTGCACCAGGTAGCTACCTATATGCGCAACCACCATACTGAGTAGGCGGTTACTCAAATAGTTTGTATATAAATATATATTGAATTCAGGAAATATGTGTGTGTGATGCGTGAGGGTAAAGTGAGAAGAGTAGAGTAGCGAGTGAAAACAAAGTGTAAAATTTCTTTATGTTATTGTGCTCTATTCTTCAGTCTTCTCCTCAAGGGCTTGTATAGCCGTGTGGTTTTGTAACCAAATTCATATAGTGAAATTTGTTGTGGAATAAATGTCCTGTGATTTTTTTCTTATTTTCGAAGGATTTTTCACGTAAAATCTTGGTGTACTCCTTTTTCCTTATTCCTTTTTCATTGTTGTTTGTTTCTAATTTGCTGGTTGGACGCCATTTTTCCCTACAAGTAGTATCAAAGACTTGGTTGAGTTCTTGCGATTAAATAGCGTCGTCTTCAATAAGGGTAAAGAAAGCACTAAGAAAGAAATATGAGAAACCGGAGAACTTGACTGAGAAAGAATGGCAGGACAAGAGAGATCTTGCAAACTGTACCATCAAATGATATCTAGTGGACAATACGCTGCAAGAGGTCCTTGACTTGTCAGACCCGATTGAGGTATGGGAGAAGCTTGAAAGTAGATGTAAGTTCAAATTCATGAAAGCAATGCTGCATGTAAAGAAGCAGTTTTATGGACTGCGTCTATTCGAAGGGGGAGGCTTTAAAAAGTACCTGGACGAGTTCAATAGGATCGTGACACAGATGTCGACCATTGATGAGGAAATCAAGGAGGAGGACAATGTATTGGTATTGCTGGCTTCTTTGCCAGTCTCGTACGACCATATTGTGACAACCCTGTTGTTTGAGAAGGACGCGCTTAAATTAGACAAGATCGTTACATACTTACTTATGAATGAGGTAAGGCGGTCTCAAGGGGCCTCCACTTCTTCCCACTTCGAGGTACTCTTGACTGAGTCACCAGGAAGAAGTAAAGGGCGCGGCCCAAAGTATGACGAAAAGGGTCGCAGTAAGTCCTGCTAAAGGTTTCAAAACGTTGAGTGTCATCATTATGGAAAGAAAGGTCACACTAGAAAATACTGTTACAAGTGGAAGCGTAAGACCGCTAAAAGAGATAATAAAGCAGAACAAGGATGATGTGAAGAAAAGACCTCAATCTCAGTGGTTATAGGAAGGGATCTCCTATTAACTGGACGATGTGATGAACGTGATGGGTCACGAGTCTGACTGAGTGATAAATACAGGTGCTTCTCTACACGCCATGTCTAGAAGGGGACTATTCACTTCTTATACTCCCAACAACTTTGGAGTAATAAGGATGAAAAATGAAGGTACGTCACCCGTTGTTGGTAGATGTGATGTGTTGCTAGTCACCAATAATGGGGTAAGGTTATTGTTGAAAGATGTACGGCATGTCCCTAATATCCGGTTGAATATAATTTCATCTGGCAGGTTAGATGATGAAAGTTATTACAATACATTATGTGAAGGAGAATAGAGGTTGACCAAACGGTCTCTGATTGTTGCTTGTGGAAAGAAGAGCTGCGGCCTGTATGTAATGAAGGTGTCTACTGTGGCTAGATATATGAATGCAACGAGCAGTGAGGAGTCCTAGGACCTATGACACCGTTGGTTGGGCCATATGGATGTAAAGGGATCATGCCATTTAGCTAACAAGGGCCTTATACCAAGAATGAAGGAAGATAGACCGAGGACTTGTCCTCATTGCATGGCCGGTAAGTAACGAAGGATCTCGTTCCATGAAGACTCGTCATCTATGAAAACGAAACTATTTGACTTGGTACACACTGATATGTGTGGTCCATTTAAAGAAAAGTCATTCGGAGGGGCCCAATACTTTGTGTCATTCATTGATGATTGTTCAAGGAAATTGTAGGTTTATCCACTTAGGACCAGGGACCAAGTCCTCAGTACCTTTGAGTATTTTCATGCTCTAGTGGAACGATAGACGGGAAAGAAGTTGAAGACCGTTCAAAGTAACAATGGTGATGAGTACATTGGGACATTTGATACCTATTGTCAAAAGCATGGCATAAGGTATTAAAAGACGCCACCAAAGGCGCCACATTTGAATGGAGTGGCCTAGCAAATGAACCATATACTCTTGGAAAGGGTCAGGTGTTTACTTTCTGAGGCAAAACTTCATAGATCTTTCTTGGTAGAATCTTTGAAGATGGTGACCTATATTATCAATAGGTTGCCCAGTTGGCCTTTGAATGATGAGGTGCCATAGAAGATTCAGTCTGGAAATGGGCCATCCTATGACCATCTTCGAATGTTTGGGAGTAAGACATTTATTTATATCCTAGCGGATAAGAGGACCAAAATTGAGTCAAAGACGAAATAATGCGTCATTTTAGGTTACGAAAAAGATGAATTTGGATACAAACTTTATAACTCAGTTGAGAAAAAGTTAGTACGATCAAAGAATGTGGTCTTTATTGAAGGTGAAATAATCTAGGATATTGGTAAGAAGACCATATCTGATATTGGTCGGATGGATAAGTGTTGATACTGTCCATCCGGTACCTCTTCACTATGAAATCAATGGCCTAGGAGTGGCAGGAGAGAATAATGAAGCAGGCGCGGCACCTGATGAAGATGAAAACAAAGTTACTCCTCAACCGACCGAGGAGGTTGAGGAGGTTCTTATCCTAATAAAGCTATGAAAAATGAGAATAATGAGAGATGGCTGATAGCCATGCAAGATAAAATAAACTCTCTACATGAAAATCATACAGTTAATTTGGCCAAATTGCCTAAGAGGAAGAGAGCTCTAAAGAATAGATGGGTCTTCTGCTTGAAAATAAATGAAAATACCACGTAGTCAAGGTACAAGGCGTGACTGGTGGTAAAGGGCTTTAATTAGAGAAAGGGCATTACTATGATGAGATATTTGCCCCTGTGATAAAGATATCCTCAATAAGGTTTGTACTTGATTTGGTAACTGTTTTGGATTTGGAGGTAGAAAAACTGAATGTTTGGAGAGTATTTCATCACGGTAATCTTGAAGAGGAAATTTATATGGAACGGCGAGAAGGTTTTGCTATCAAGTGGAAGGAACGACTAGTCTGTTGTCTAAGAAAGAGCTTATACGGACTAAAATAGGCTCTAAGACAATAGTATAATAAGCTTGAATCTGTCATGGTCGGCCAAGGATACAGAAAGATCACTTCTGACCACTATGTATTTATACAGAGATTTTTCGATGACAACTTTGTCATCCTTCTCCTTTATATGGATGACATGCTGATTGTCGAACACAGCAGTGTTCGGATCAAGGAGTTGAAGAAGCAGTTGGGATAGTTATTTGCCATGAAGGATTTGGGGTCAGTGAAACAAATTTTTGGGATCAGAATATTTCATGATCGGAAGAACAAAAAGTTATAACTATCCCAAGATAGCTAAATTGAGAAGATGTTACAACGCTTTAATATGGATAAGTCCAAGTTAGTGAGCACCGCATTGGCCAACCATTTCAAACTAAGCAATCGAAATAGTCCTTCTACTGATATAGAAAAGGTCGGCATAAAAGGTGTCCCATACTCCTCAGCTGTTTGTAGCTTGATGTATGCTATGATGTGTACGCCGCCAGACATAGCACATGCCGTTGATACTGTCAGCCGATTTCTGTTAAATCCTAGAAAAGAATATTGGTCTGCAGTCAAGTGGATTATGAGATATCTTCGAAAAACTTCGAAAATGTGTTTATGTTTTGGAGGTAACAAACCTCTATTGGTAAGATATACCGATGCAAATATGGCCGGAGACGTTGACACCCGAAAGTCAACTTTGGGATACTTGGTCAAGTTTGTTGGAGGAGTAGTCTCCTGGCAGTCAAAGTTGTAGAAATATATTGCTCTTTCTACTACTGAGGTCGACTTTATTGCAATGATAGAAGCTTGCAAAGAGATATTATGGATGAAAAAGTTTATCAAAAAATTGGGCTTTAGGCAAGAAAGGTATGTGGTATTTTGTGATAGTTAAGTGTTATACATCTCTGTAGAAATTTCTCCTTTCACTCAAGATCTAAGCACATTGATATTCGATATTATTGGGTGAGGAATATTATTGAAACAAGATTGCTATCACTTGAAAAAGTCAAAACCGAGGAAAATGAGGTGGACATGATAACAAAAATTTTGCCAAGACGAAAGACTGAGTCTTGCTGCAGTTTGGCTGGGCTAACAGATTTTAATTTCATATGGTCGTAAGGAAAAGTTTGTTGTGGTCACTCTCGTATGAAAGTGCTTGGGTTCGAGGACTTAAATTATGTCCGAGGATTCAAATTGAGGACGAGAACTTTGCGCAGTTATAGTCCGTGGACCTATTTGCTGAGCAACTGAGGAATCTACGTAGTATAGTTCCGAGGACTTGTGAGCAACACTTAAGCCCGAGGATTCTGATGAAGACATGAAGGCTACAGAAAGACGCCCAACTGGTCAACGGGTTGTTGACCGGTTGTGACGAAAAGTCGGTTAATGGAAACTTGACCATCCACAAGAAAAGCAGTATGGCCATTGGATGCTAACTCAGAAGATTGATTAGGCACGTGTGATCTCTAAAGAATATGCACAATATCTGCAAAGTGGGCGCCGTCTATGCAGAGCACGATGATTTGCAGAGCCGTTGCAGAGCTGTACGTGCACCAGGTGACTATCTGTACGCGCAACTACCATGTTGAGTAGGCGATTATTCAAATAGTTTGTATATGTATATATATTCAATTCAGAAAATATGTGTGTGTGATGCGTGAGGGTGAAATGAGAAGAGAAAAGTAGCGAGTGAAAACAAAGTGTGAAATTTCTTTGTATTCTTGTGCTCTATTTTTCAATCTTCTTCTCAAAGGCTTGTATGGCTGTGTGGTTTTGTAACCAAATTTATATAGTGAAATTTGTTGTAGATTACGTATTCCGTGATTTTTTCCTTATTTTCGAACGATTTTCCACATAAAATCTTGATGTACTCTTTTTTCTTCCATATTCCTTTTTCATTACTGTTTGTTCCTAATTTGCTGGTGGGATGCCATTTTTCCCTACACATACTTCATCCCAATAGATTGTTAGCAGCTCAAGATGTCTAGTATATCCAATTGCTTGTCTGTCAAAATGTATAAAAGATCACTTTTAGCTAACAAACCATGGATTATTGACACTGGGCCCACGAATCACGAGTTGTTGCACTTCTTTCTTCAATTTTGTTACAACAAATTAACATATAATGTCAAATTACCAAATGAGGATGAAGTCCCTGTAACTCGTGGGAACTATGAAACTCAAAAAGAAAATATTCCTCAAAGATGTTGTGTGTGTACCTTCTTCTGCTTTCAACTTGACTTTTGCTAACAAAATAAGCAAAACTCTGTCATGTTGTATTGTCTTCTTCCCTCATTCTTCTTTTCTTCAAGACCTTGCATGTTAAACAGCGATAAGAATGGGTGAAGCAAATGGTGGTCTGTACCATCTGCAAGAAATTGAAGTCTCTAGGTCAGCCCATGAAGATGCCATATCCAAGCTTCCAAACAAGAAAAGTTCCATTTCAGTCCCCATTATAAGTAAAAATTCTAGTTTAAACTCATGACATTGTCTTCTTAGTCACATTTCGCATTGCAGGTGAAATCTATTAGTGATCCTGTTGTAAGGAAATATGTTCTCTTATGTAATGAAATCCCTTGTGTTTGCCCCCTGGCTGAGCAACATAGGATTCCTTCCTCTAAATCTGACTACGTGTCTACTTCACCCTTTGAGATATTCATTGTGACATATGGGGTCCTAGCTCCATTATTTCTTTTGATGAGTCTAGATTTTTCCTATCTGTTGTCTATTGTTGATGACTATACACATATCACATGGGTCTACTTGTTAAAAAACTAAATATGAGATATGAACTTGCTTAGAATCTTTTTTCTGCAACCTTGTGGAAGTTCATTGTAGTGCTAAAGTTAAGATCCTAAGGAGTGACAATAAGCCAGAGTTCCAAATGGACTATTTTATTAGTAGAGGAATAATTTACTAAGGAAGTCTTTTATTTTTTTTATTTTTGGTAAGTAAGTATTTTGGATTAAAGGGAGAAAAAAATTACAAAATTAATATTTTATCTCCAAGTATTTTGACTTGAGGATAAAACATAACCTGCTAGGGCATACCCCGAGCAGCAAGTACATCAGAAAAATCATAAAAAAAACCTCTAGGAGACCAACGTTCTAAGAACCAACAGAATATGAAAAATATTACAACAACGGACAAAGGGAAACCGCAATCCCCTGCTGCCCAAATAAGCCAAAAGCAATAATACAATAGCAACATGATCAGTTGCATCACCCGAAATAGCCAACAGTTCAGCAATCCAGCAGTAAAAGAATAACCACCAATCTATACTCAGAATCAACACAGCAATGGGAGAGACAAGCAGCAGTTGAGAACCGAATGCCAGTGCCCACCAGTTGCCATGCTTCAGAAGATCGCCACATCAGCAGTTCCACGTCAAGAAACCGGAGCTCTCCCACTCCGGAAACCGGAGCTCTCACACTCCGGATTCCGGAGCTCTCACTCACTCCGGAAACCGGAGTACTCACACGCAAGACGCAGCTGTCTTTTTTTTTTTCTCTCTGTGGAAACAAAAATTTACTAAGGAAGTCGTATTAAAATAATTCAACAAAATGGGAGTGAAACAAAAGTATTAACATATCCTGAATGTGGCTCTAGCATTGATATTTCAATCCAATATTTCCATGCATTATTGGGGTAATTGCACAATGATAGTAGTTTATACTATAATAAAAATAATTTATATTATAAATAAGACACACAGACTTTTATTTAATAATAATAGGCCTTTTGAGTTTCTGTTTGGAGTTCAACAAAGCTACAAACACACGAAGGTTTTTGGATGCCTTTGTTTTACTACCACTTTATCCCATGGAAGAAAGAAGTTTGATCCTAGAGGAAGGAGGTGTATGTGCTTAGGTTATACTTTTGGGGCAAAAGGTTACAAACTCTTGGACTTAGATATGAAGCAATTATTCTTGTCAATGGCATAGTCTTCCATGGTTGATTTATCCATTCAAAACCGATCAGCTAGGTTCCAGTAGTGCCCTGAGTTTCCTCATAGTTCAAACTTCTACAATCACAGCCGAGAACAACCTCACCTCAATTCTCAAATCCGCATTCCTGAGCCAGAATTGCCCAAACTGATGAGGCTTACTTAACTCATTGGCTCATCGGTCTGTTGCTCAGCATGATTCACCTATCATACATCCCATAGGAAATCGACCAGAATAAAAGGGCACCAAAGAACTTGCAGGAATTCCAGTTCCAGCTGACCACCCTTGCAACAACTGTTGAACAAGTGATATCCACATATTCAGGTACCAAACTTCCTCTTTCTTATTTGCTTTAATAACAGAAGTTCTCACCCAGTTTTCAGGCCTTTTCTGCCCCCATTTCCGGTCAAACTGAACCATGTAGTTACAAAGAAGCAGCCACTAACCCGATCGGGTGGAGTAGAAGAGTCCGAATTTAACTCTTCAGCTAAATCGGCCCAGCTTGTACGTAACTCCTGTGAGGAAGTCTTCATATGGACTTGGGCCTCCTTTATTTGTTGAAACAATGCATTCAGTTGGACTTTTTGCTCTTCATATTCTTTGCGATGTCGAGCTTTTGCTTTAGCTACCTTCTGGGCTGATTGTATAGATCTTTGAGATGAGACAGATGGAGTAGGTGATCCTCTAGCCATTAGTATTTGTGGTGCTGGAGGAGAATGAATAATTAGAGGTGGAGAACTCTAAGGCAATAACGGTCTTTGAGACCTCATTTATTGTTTGCCGTAGAACTTTGAGAGCTTGTAAATCGGCTTGAATCTTGAAGGGAGTAATTTGAGAAAGATCAAATTTGTCCCACTATTTGATACAAAATTTGCGAACAATTGATAAGGGAGTTCATTCCCAGTATGGCTGGCATGTCAAAGCTCAGGCCATAATCCAAGAAATTGTATAATCAACATGGAAAGCTGTTTTCTTGTGATAGAAAAAAATGTTTGTACATAATTTCTCATAATACAAACATGATTCATTAACATTAGATGAATAGATTGTAGGAATGAGACCAAAATATAGCCACCATTCCGTAAACCAATGGGTATGGATTTTGAACAGTTATGATTAAACCAGATAAATTAATAATGACTATAAGATCGTAAATAGAAGGTATTATACTAAGTCATTTTATAATCTTGGTAATTATACACAGTATGTTGATAATAGACTAAAAATGGTTTCAAATCTTAGGCATTAAGAGCAATTTTTTGGGATGCCTAATTTTCTTGATCTTACATGTGGAATAGATAATAAAATTATCTTTTAAAATTTTGTGATGTTTGAGTTCTATTAAATCAGAATCAATAAAAATAAGTTCATAATATTATTGAGTCTTAAGAATCTTAACAATATTATAGTAAAATATTCTATTAGTAATAGTAAGCATATCTTTGAGTAGTAGCTATTTATATAGTGCTATTATAGCAATATGTAATTTGAGAGATTTAGTTACATAGTTTGTATTTCTGATTGAGTAGATGAAGAGGTAGGTTGTACAATATCTTTAAAAGATATGGGTGGATACTTGGTTAAGGATGTCTACTGGTTGAATATAGGAAGAATTTGTAGTTTCGACATAGTATAGTCTTTTGTAGATTGTTTAGCTAGTGTAGAATAAGGTTGAATAGCTTTTTCTTTGTCTATTTTACGTGGCATGTTGACTATGTAAAAATTCTCTTGTTAAAAAAATCTGGTAAAGAATTTGATATTTCTTTAATAAATTTAATATCAAAATTAAAAACAAATAAAATTACTTCCCATCTGACAAAAATTTGTTTAGAAATTAGATTTTTAATATCTTTTTGTAAAACACCTTTTACAACTTTACAATCAATGCGTAAAATAAAATATTTATTGTATAAATCATCTTGAGATTTTGATGCAAGATCAATAATTCAAAGCTTCAAATGACAGTAATAAAAGAAAGACAGAAATTATACCATAATAGTCTTGATAAAAATCTTCAAACTTTATTAATAATGATGTTTATAAATTGTGATACAGGGATTTGGAGAATGGGATAGAAAGGAAACTAGAGATTTGAGCAGAAGAATGGAATAGAAGAGAATTGCTGAAATTATTCAATGCTTGAAACGCAATCTGGAGTCTCCTTTTATAATTGATCAGCATGAATGTAGATCGTTGATGATGCATTGCAATTGGCATGATTTTGATCGTTCATTACTCGTGGAAAACAGAGAGCATAAGGTGTCAATCGAGTACCGTTTTATCTTTTGTCTTTTTGTGATCATTTTGACTTTTACTATTTGCTTCTGTTAATAATGGGGTGCTTGTAGCACTTTTTATTATAGATGAATAGTAATAGACTACTGTAGTATTTTGTCTTTTGTGAAACACAAGAGGACAATTGATGAGGTTGATGATGTGTAGAATCCATCATTTTTAGGGCTCCTTGATGGCATGTGATAAATCTTGTCGAATGACTTCTTGAACATAACTTAGAAAAACGACGAAAAATGGATTGAGTTGAATACTTGCAAATTAACGCATTGTGAGTTTTTTTTTTTTTTAATACAACTATATGCAACTCAGAACTCAAAAGGATCCTGAGTATGACCCGCGGGATCGGCAGTTGGATCAAAAGCTAATGGACTATCAGGTGAAGTAGAAGAGTTCGAATTTAACTCTTCAGCTAAATCAGCCCAACTAGTACGTAACTCATGTAATGAAGTCTTCATATGGACTTGGGCCTCCGTTATTTGTTGAAACATTGCATCCAATTGGGCTTTTTGTACTTCATATTCTTTGTGATGTTGAGTTTTTGCTTTAATTGTCTTTTGAGCGGATTGTGTAGATCTTTGAGATAAGAAAGATGGAGTAGACAATCCTCTAGCCGTTGGTATTGGTGGTGCCAAAGAAGAATGAATAATGAGAGGTGAAGAACTCAAAGGCAATAATGTCTTTGAGACCTCTTTTACTATTTGCTATAAAACTTTGAGAGCTTGTATATCGGCTTGAATTTTGATAAAAATAATGAGAATGATCAAATTTGTCCCACTATTTAATGTAAAATTTGAGAATATTTGATAAAGGAGTTCATAGTATAACTGGCATGTGAAGGCTTAGGTCACAATCCAAGTAATTGAATAATTACTATGGAAGGCTATTTTCTTATGATAGAGAAAAACATTTGTACGTAATAGCAGCATATAGTTTGAGAGGTTTGGTTACATAGTCAGTTTGTGTTTCTGGTTAAGTAGATGAAGAAGCAGGTTGTACAACATCTTTAAAAGATATGGTTGGTTACTCAACTAAGGTTACATATTGGTTGGATAGAGGAAGAATTTGTGGTTTTGGTATGGTATAGCTTTTTGCAAATTATTTAGTTGGTGTAGAAGGATGTTGAATAGCTTTTATTTTGTCTTTTTTAGGTGGTATATTGACCCTGTAAAAATTCTTTTATTAAAAAATTTGGTAAAGAATTAAATATTCTTTTAATAAATTTAATATCAAAAATATATAAAATTGTTTGTTATCTGACAAAAAATTATTTAAAAACTAGGTTTTTGATATTTTTTTGAAAATGTCTTTTATAACTTTACAATTAATGTACAAAAAAAATATTTATTATATAGATTATCTTAAAATTTTAAAATACATAAAACAATTTGTAAAATTTATTTTTTTAATACTAGGATAATTCTTTTATGATCCAAACCATGAACCAGAACGAAATCATATGATTTGTATATGTAGAATTGACTTTAACTTTTTGCTAAGAATAACTCCATAATATATATTAGATGTATCTATTTCAACTATGAGAGATGCATTAGGATGAAAAATTTCTAAACATGATAAATAGACTTATTGTTTTAAATTCTTGACTATCTTGGTATGTTTCTCTGTCCAATCAAGAGGATTCTTTAGGAGCTTTTTATATAAAGGTCTATATATTTGTTTAAATTTGGGTATAAAAGTTGTAATATAATTTAAACATTCTAAAAATCTTTATAAATACTTTTTATCTTTAATTTCATTAGAAAATTTATTTACAAAATCTATAGATCATTGAATAGGTAAAATAGTATATTGATAAATATTAAATCCTAAAAATCTAACCTTAGTTTGAAATAATTTAATTTTTGGTGAGGATACTACTAATACATTTTGCTTAATAATATTGAGAAATTCATATAGGTGTTTTAAAATGTTGGTCAATGTTTTGCGAAAATACTAGTACATCATCAATGCAAATAATTATAAATTATGTATAGGGATTAAGTATTTGATTCATAATATTTTAAAATTATGACGGTGTATTTTTTTAGACCAAAGGACATTATATTTCATTCATAATGGCCAAATAAAATTGTGAATGCAGTTTTATTTTATCTTTTTTATTAATTTGAACTTGTTAAAATTCAGATTTCATACCAAATTTTTAAAAAATATTTGCAATGTATAGTCTATCAATTAAATTTCTTTTGTTAGAAATTGGATATCTAATCCATTAAAGAGTTTTATTAAGAGGTTTATAATTTATTACTAATCTTGCTACACCTCATTCTAATTTTGCATTCTGATGCGTACCTAGATCCGACTTCGAACAGATTCGGATGCTCCGAGATGGTGTTGACCCGGCTCCGTTCTCTGAGTGCGAATCCTGCACACCACTAAAGTAAACAAGAGGTCAGCGTTAACGGCGGGAGGTTGTCCCACCGAAAACACTCCGACGCTCAAGTCAGTAAACAGTCTCCAGAAAGGATGAAACTGAAAAGAAAGTGAGGCGAGATAGAGAGTGCGTTTCCCTGATGTAAGGGAGGCGTAAGGCCTTCTTGAATCAGGGATTCCCTGATGTAAGAGAGGCGCAGGGCCTTCTTGAATCAGGGAGGTGGGAAGGCAGTAAACGGCCGTAAGAGGCGCTTTTGTGTGCCTTAAGATTGCTGATGGATGTGTCTGGGGTAGCAGAATGCTCCAGACAACGGTGAGAGCTCCGGCTGGCTCAGAGCCTTTCGTCTGCGCTGTATGTGATTAAGTTAATAATCAAGAGCGCCACTGCAAGTGCCACCGAGGGTGTGTATGAGAGCTTGTCTGAGAGCGTATGCGCCGAGGGTTGCCAGCGTCCAGGAAAGCGTCCCAAGTAGCAGAAAAGAAGAACAGAAGTGGAAGAAGAAGTCCTCCGTCCTCCTCGTATCAGAAGAGTAAGCAGAGGTCGAAGAAAACCTCCCCCCCTGGATGATGGATCCGTGGTTTCTTTTATAGTAGAGGGGACAATCCTCCCTCTTGGAAGGAGTGATTGCCTTCTTTAATTCTTTGGCCGTCTTGCCTTCTCGGAACAGACGCGATTGCCTTGCCGATAGCGATTGTTTCCTTGTGTGGCGGAGCCCGAGATCCTCCCGACTTTGGAAAGTCTCGATGCCTTGGGCGGCCTCGCCCTCCGGAGAGACGCCGATTGCCATCGTAGGAGGATTCTTTCCATGTCAAGGCTGCCGCCTCTTCCATGTTTGCCTCCTTCCTTTCCAGAAGTTGTACCGTTGGAAAGTCTTGGCGGGCAAGAAACGTGGAAGATATTTTGAAGTCAGTAGTTGTCTAATGAGTGATGGGCCTGGGCGGGTGGGCCCATTACTATAGAAAAGCGTGTTTTGGGCTTAGTTGGAAGAACGCAGACGGTCAACATCTGCGTTGACCGCTCGAGTGTTCGCCCGTATTGAGATTCTTTGGCGAGCATGGTGGGCTTTGGGCTTTATTGCACAAAGCCCATTACGTAGCAGAGTGCTTCTTGAGGCCCAAACGAAAGGTGCTAACGGTCACACGTAGCGTTGACCGTCTCTGTGAAGGAGTTGTCGCAAGACAGCGCAACCTTGGCCACACCGTCTCGGGGCCTCCTTGTTTTGGGCCCGTCCCTTTAGTGGGCCGTAAGGCCGTTGACCGCCCGTGTGGGCCTCTGCTGACCTTTCCTTGGGCGGCCCATTTTTGGTGTACCCATCACTAGCCCCCATGCCGGTGGTCGATTCCGGCCTCCCAGATGTTCGTGATGGGATGCATCTCCTTACTTTAAGGTTCTCATGGGAATTCTAAAAAAGTGTGAAGGAGAGTTTGACCAGAATCATTAACCGCTTTCGCCAATTTCAAGTACTGCATTGTCGATCGTATTGGTCAATTCCGGAGTACCGTAATTGTTGACCGTTTTTGGACAATTCCGGAGTACTGAATTGTCGACCACCGTTTTGGTCAATTCAGAGTACCGTAATTGTTGACCGTCTTGGGCCAATTCTTCGAATGATTTCTGCTGACTTTAGGCGGATTGCAAGGTAGAAAACGATATGTGTCTTCCTTTGGTTGGGCGGAGATCCCGATCATATTGTCCCTCGACTGGATTCATCGACCAAAAAGTTTGGCCCTGGAGAATGGAAGGAACCAGATTGATGGTCGATGACGACTGGTTGTCCACATCACTTGACCGGAGAGCGAAATAGAGTCAGTAAATATAGTTGTCGATTTTTTGACCAATGCACTCAACTCCAGAGAGCAGTGCGGAGTCAGAAAAGCTGGTTGACCGGATCTGATAACCAAAGTGCTCGAATTTGGAGAGCAGTTCAAAGCGAAAAATCTTTGTTGATCGAAAAAGTTGACCGGCGAAGTACTCAAATCCAGAGAGCAGTTCTGAGCCGGAAATCTTTGTTGACCGGAAAAGTTGACCGGCGAAGTGCTCAACCGGGAGAGCGATTCTGGGAAGAAATCTTTGTTGGAGGAAAAGTTGACCGGCGAAGTGCTCAAATCCGGAGAGCAGTTCTGAGCCGGAAATCTTTGTTGACCGGAAAAGTTGACCGGCGAAGTGCTCAAATCCGGAGAGCAGTTCTGAGCCGGAAATCTTTGTTCACCGGAAAGTTGATCGGCGAAGTGCTCAAATCCGGAGAGCAGTTCTGAGCCGGAAATCTTTGTTGACCGAAAAAAGTTGGCCGGCGAAGTGCTCAAACCGAGAGCAGCGATTGAGCCGGAATCTTTGTTCAGGAAAGTTGATCGGCGAAGTGCTCAACCGAGAGGAAGCGATTCGAGCCGGAAATCTTTGTTGACCGGAAAAGTTGACCGGCGAAGTGCTCAAATCCGGAGAGCAGTTCTGGGCCGAAAATTCTTATCGACCGGATCCATTCATGAGCATTTCAAGTCTCAAAGAGACCTAGGAGCGCACAGAGGGAAGATCTCAAGCTCAAGATCGATCTCCCGTAAAGATGCGTTTCAAGAGGTCGAGAGGTGACTTGCCTTAAGATACCGATCGTTCGAGTCGAGCAACAGGATGTACCTTGTGCTCCTTGGAAGGGCTCTTGCCGTTGGAGAATCATCCAACGGGTCTAAGAGTTAGGAGCCCCTGTGGAGCTCGATTAGTAAAATTGGGATCCTTTTTGACTCTCGACGAGCAACGGTCGATGTCATGACCACGGCCAAGCCCGGGATCTCAATCTCTGTGACTTTCTCCTCGAGGATGCCGCTTTGCTTTCTAGTTGAGTGTCGTGGCTACCGGTGTCAATTTGCGCCGGATCCCGATCATTTCCGTGAAGGGAAGTCAGGCCTCGAGGAGACGTGGGTTTGTCATCTAAGCATTGACGAACACGCTCGGTTGGTTGCGCTTTGCCCTTGCCAAGAGGAGGTCGTGGCGCCGAGAAAATGAGGTTCCCACCAAGCTTTAAAGCCGCCGTTGTTAGCTTTTGTTCATGTATGTGGATGTCACCGGGCGGCCACCGGGTTCATTTACGCCCGCCAAAATGAGTCATGTTGTTGTTTTAGCTTTGTTCAAGGCGTGGTGGCCTTCTATCTCGTGTTTTAGGCCGTGTGCGTTAGCTCGCTTAGTAGTTGTGGCTTGTGAGAAAAGCCTAGTGGCGTTGCCCAAGTGGTAATGGGACGGCCAGTATAGAGAAGGAATGCTTCCGTTATTGTATAACCACGCCGGCCCTTTATGGAGATGGTCGTTGCGTGGGCGGCTGTTTTTGGTTGGCGGGCCGTCGAGGAGCTAAGTCCTCAAGCTAATCGGGCGGTTGTGGAAAACCAGCCCGGTGGCGCCGTGCAAGTGATGACTTTTGGGCTGCCAATGTTGGAGAAGAAATGTTTCTCCTTCGACCGCCGTTGATCGACGTTCTTTGCTCCCGAAAGGAGGTCGTCGCGTGTGCCATTCTTGCCCCTAAGGTTTTTAGACCGCTATGGGCCACTTGGATGACCAAGGTTTAGACCGCTCATGGGCCACCCTGGATGACTGTGGTTTCGAGACCACTCATGGGCCACCTAGATGACTAGGGTTTCAGACCGCTCATGGGCCACCCTGGATGACCGGGGTTTGCATCGCTCACGGGCCACCTAGATGACTAGGGTTTGAGACCGCTCATGGGCCACTTGGATGACCAAGGTTTGCATCCGCTCATGGGCCACCGGATGACTGTGGTTTAAGACCGCTAATGGGCCACCCGAATGATCGGGGTTTAAGACCGCTAATGGGCCACCCGGATGACCAGGGTTTAAGACCACTTTCGCCACTGGATGACCGGGGTTTAACAAGAGGGTGAAGACCCTCCCGACTTAGGGGCGCCTAGGTCGGATGGATACCGCAAGGTAAACGTGATTCATATAACCTAGTATTCTATATGCTAAGTAAACTCCTTACCTCGCATGATTACACAAGCAAGCGAATGTATGCATGTAGAAGGGTGAGTTCATACACGGGTTGGTGCGGAATCATCGTTGGTGTACGAGCGATGTTCTTATAATCGGCTTGTCGCCCTAAGCGCACGGCCGGGCGGCAATCGCCGGAGAGTCGTTGGGGGCGCTTTGGTAGGCGACTTGGCCTATGGCCCCGTGTTCGTGGGATTTGGTCCTTTCTTAGTGAATTGGTTGGGTAGCGTCTTTGTTACCGCCGGTAGCCTATTGGCCAATGGTTCGGGTCCCATTGTCGATGGTACTGCCTCAAGTGACCCGGACCAAAGGCGGCGCTTGGGCGGATGATATTTTCGCAAAGGCAATGGGTGGCGGGTCGAGAAAATCGAGCCCCGTTGCATGTTTTGTCATAACTTTTACGGTGGTCTCACCGTCGTGCAGCCGGGTTGCAGCAGCAGATCGCCTACCGACCGAGCAATGCTACGTGGTGGAGGTCAAGCCGGAGAAGATCTGGCGGCGGAGAGCTCCAGCGGGCCAGAGAGATCTGGCGGCGAGAGCTGCAACAGGCCAGAGAGATTTGGCGGCGAGAGCTCCGGCAGGCCAGAGAAGATCTAGCGACGAGGAGCTCCGGCAGGCCAGAGAAGATCTGGCGGCGAGAGCTCCGGCAGGCCAGAGAAGATCTGGCGGCGAGGAGCTCCGGCAGGCCAGAGAGATCTGGCGGCGAGGAGGAGAAAGGCAGAGAAGATCCGCGGCGAGAGCTCCGGCAGGCCAGAGAAGATCTCGCGGCGAGGAGCTCCGGCAGGCCAGAGAGATTTGGCGGCGAGGAGCTTCGGCATGCCAGAGAGATCTGGCGGCGAGGAGCTTCGGCATGCCAGAGAGATCTGGCGGCGAGAGCTCCGGCAGGCCAGAGAAGATCTGGCGGCGAGGAGCTCCGGCAGGCCAGAGAGATCTGGCGGCGAGATGCTCCGGCAGGCTAGAGAAGATCTAGCGACGAGGAGCTCCGGAAGGCCAGAGAAGATCTGGCGGCGAGGAGCTCCGGCAGGCCAGAGAGATCTGGCGGCGAAGCCCCCAGTGGGTTGATCGGCGAAGCCCCCAGTGTTACATCTTCTAATGGGTGCAGACGGTCAAGAAGAGAGTGCTCCTCTAAGCGCTGGGCACTAGCACATTTGACGTCAATCACCTGTTAGCATGGCTACCCGATGAGGGGTCGTCGCCATGGAAGGTGATATCTTTAGTCATCGTGCTGACTGGAGCACAAGTATTGACCGTGTTTGTTTTGCGTAAGAGATTGAGTGTTGAGGGGAGACGCTGGACTTTTTGTCGCGTTTCCCACAGACGGCGCCAATGATGCGTACCTAGATCCGACTTGAGCATTCGGATGCTCCGAGATGGTGTTGACCCGGCTCCGTTCTCTGAGTGCGAATCCTGCACACCACTAAAGTAAACAAGAGGTCAGCGTTAACGGCGGGAGGTTGTCCCACCGAAAACACTCCGACGCTCAAGTCAAGCTTGATCTCGAGAAAGGATGAAACCGAAAAGAAAGTGAGGCGAGATAGAGTGCGTTTCCCCGATGTAAGGGAGGCGTAAGGCCTTCTTGAATCAGGATTTCCTGAAGAGAGGCGCAGGGCCTTCTTGAATCGTGGGAGGTGGGAAGGCAAGAACGGCCGTAAGAGGCGCTTTGGTGCCTTAAGATTGCCGATGGATGTGTCCGGGGTAGCAGAATGCTCCAGCATAACGGTGAGAGCTCCGGGGGCAATGAGGGCGGCTGGCCTGAGCCTTTCGTCTCGCGCCTGTACGTGATTAAGTTAATAATCAAGAGCGCCACTGCAAGTACCACCGAGGGTGTGTATGAAAGCTTGTCCGAGAGCGTATGCGCCGAGGGTTGCTGGCCCAGAAAGCGTCCCAAGTAGCGTAAAAGAAGAACAGTGGAAGAAGAAGTCCTCCGTCCTCCTCGTATCGGAAAAGAGGCAGAGGTCGAAGAAAACCTCCCCTTTGGATGATGGATCCGTGGTTTCTTTTATAGTAGAGGGACAATCCTCCCTCTTTGGAAGGAGTGATTGCCTTCTTTAATTGCTGGCCGTCTTGCCTTCTGGAACAGACGCCAGTTGCCTTGCTGATAGCGATTGTTTACTTGTGTGGCGGAGCCCGAGATCCTCCTGACTTTGGAATGTCTCGATGCCTTGGGCGGCCTGCCTTCTGGAGCAGACGCCAGTTGCCATCGTAGGAGGATTCTTTCCATGTCTGGCGGCCAACAGCCTTCCATGTTTGCCTCCTTCCTTTCCAGCAGTGTACCGTTGGAAAGTCTTGGCGGGCAAGAAACGTGGAAGATATTTTGGAAGCTGTAGTTGGCCCAATGAGTGATGGGCCCAGGCGGAGTGGGCCCATTACTATAGAAAAGCGTGTTTTGGGCTTAGTTGGAAGAACGCAGACGGTCAACATCTGCGTTGACCGTCTGAGTGTTGCCCGCCTTCGTATTGAAGTTGCTGGCGGAGCATCGGGTGGGCTTTGGGCTTTATTGCACAAGCCCATTATCAGAAGCAGAGTGCTTCTTGAGGCCCAAACGAAAAGGTGCAACGGTCAACGCCGCGTTGACTGTCTCGTGAAGGAGTTGGCCGCCAAGACTGGCCAACGCCCGGCACTGACCGTCTTGGGCCTCCTTGTTTTGGGCCCGTCCCTTTAGTGGGCCGTAAGGCCGTTGACCGCCTGTGTGGGCCTCTGTTGACCTTTCCTTGGGCCAGCCCATTTTTGGTGTACCCATCACATTCATTCTCTTATAAAATGCAGAACAGTTTCAAAGAGATTAAAATGGTCTAATTAATTTTTTATATAATAAATCTTGAATCTCTTTCTTACAATATTCTAAGAGTTCTTAATTCATTTAAATATGTTTAGCAGTTGTTGGGATTTGCCTCTTATGAAAATCTTTTTTATAAGATAATTCTACTTAATATTATTTTCCATTCCAAAAGCTATTAGGTAAATTAGAGCATACTTCTTCCTGAAATGTTTGTTGTAACTTTTTAATTTTGATTTGTATTAATGGATTGATCAATTGTTATTCTATGTTTGCTAATTGTATTTTTTCGTATAAATATTGTATTTATTTTTCTTTTTTTAGTTATAGTAATAATTTTTAAATCGATACAACTTATAATTTTTGAATCTCTCTTTATCTGATAGGATATATAAAAGAGAAAACGATAGTGGTTCCTAAAACTTCTATGGAAAAGGGTATATTTAGTTAAAGAAATGAGAACCTAAAACAAGATCTTGTTGGAGATCTTTAACAAGAATGAAGGTGGATCGAATGTAATATCATTGATTATAAATGGCTGCATTAGTTAATTTATATTTGATATTTAATCTTGATTCACTTATTGTATATAATTTTTTTTATAGTTTTTTTTGATAATATCATATTAAAATTAATCCTTCATTAATATAATTTTAATTAGTGCCTGTATCCAATAAAGTTATTAATTTTAGATGATATTAATTGCTTATTACTAGTGTAATTTAGCAATACCATTTTTAAAATTTTGTTTTTGTAATTAATTATAAATATTATTCATTTATTTTTTCGTTCATTTTTGGTTGAGATGTAGAGGATTGCTTAAGTTGAGGTACACGTTCTGTTTCTGGTGTAATTAGTTTAGATTCACATATTACTAATATTGTATCTAATTATAATTTATTAAATTTTAATTCTTGTAATCAAGTTTTTAATTCTTTAACTTCTTATTTTAATTGTTTAATTTTCTTATAAGTCACCTGTGATTATTTGGTGAAATAAGGACAAAGATGGATATTTTTAAATATTTTTTATAGGCTGAATGGTTTTATATTTTTTTTTAATTTTTATTTTTGTATTAATAAATCTTTTAATTTTAATAAGTATTGCTTATTGATTTCTAGATCATCAATTTTGTTTATAACATCCAATAAAAATTCTTTTTTATCTTTGATTCATAACATATTAATTTCAAGTTTACAATCACATAAGTATTATAATTTCATAATTTTATTTTCTTCTTCTTGATTCGATTCCGACGAAGAAGAAGAGGAACTTGATTCATTTTTTTGAAGTTCATATACTTTATTTTCTCCTTAACTTGGTTTATATTCTAGTTCTTCATAATTACTAAGTAATAGAGTAGTTAAGTTATTACATATTTGTTTATTATTTTTAAATAATTTATAATTTTTTTTAAATTTACATTGATTAGATTTATATCTTAATCTATTATATTTTTAACATATAATTTTAGATTGCTGAGGCTGATGATAGGATTGAGTGTTTGGTTTAGATTTGGACTTGCGAGATTTCTTGTGTTGTTTTTGATAATATGTATTTATGGTTTATTCTATTTACAATGTTTCTTAAAATATTTTGGTTTTGATTGAGAATGTGTTTTGATTTTTTGGATTCCATATTGTTGGCAAAAAAAGCCTAATTAGGCTTTAAATTCTTTATTATCCTTATAAAATTTGGATTATTTTTTATACTCTTGGCATAATCTTCTTTTTCAATAAATGTAAAAATTTGTCCATAAGTAAGTTCATTTCATGTCATAACCCTACTCGCTGTAAGCTCAGTGAGTTTAGTTAAGATACATTTGGCAAAAAGGATATACGCTTGGTAAGTCGGCGATGAACCATTTCTTTCAAAAAGGTTCATTACAACCAATACAGCGAAAAATATATGTTAAAAATAAATCTTTGTACCATCAAAGATTTTGTAATATTGGATATTGTAAATTGGATAAAATGATTTTAGATCATTGGATTTCATCCTCAATATTGGCTAAATAATGTTGACTAATTGTCACAATTAATGTTTCTACAGCATTTTCATGGTTAACAATTTAGATTTCTCTATTTGGTCATTATTATTAAACCTGTCAAGTACAATTCATAATATAATCATGAGCTATTTGAGTCAAGGTATTATCTCTCTAGAATTTCAAATTTTCAGTGAATCTAATAATAAGCAAAACACAAGTTTGATGTTCTGTTATTTGTTGTTGTACTCTATAAGCAATTGTATAAATGCCTATACCATAGAGTATGCATGTAATTTTATATTTAAATTTACCATCTATATTTCACTCATTGATGGAATCAATTTTATATGTTTTGTCTAAAAATTGATATATTTCTTCATATTGAATATCAGAAAAAGTTGGTTTAAGATAATAATTTTTTATTGTTTAATATCTATGAGGATTAGGAGTATTTTTTCTGTATTTAATTTTATCTATGTCATGTTCTAGTTCTAGATCTTCCTAAACTAATGGTTGATTTATTATTTATACAATTTTAAAATTTGATTTATTTAATGGTGTACTGAATGATGATAATGGAGTTAATTTTTGCATTTTTTGAGTTAGTGGATCAAAAACTACATATGTTCTCTTTTGAGGTAGTTGGAGTCCTTGTCTTATGTATGGATATGAAAAATTTATTAATGGTGAAATACTATATGAAAATTGATACTTTTTGTAGTATTTGTTTGAATTGTATGTGTAATTCTATTTATTTATTGGGCTATAGTATGTAAAACTTAAAATTGATAACTATTTTGTTTATAATTTTTTAAATATTTTTTAAGGTTACTTCACTTTCATTATATCCTTATGAATCTTTTTTAAAAGGCGGAGCATTTATTGTTATTCCATCAATATTTAATCTTACACCTATTAAAGAAAGATGAATAGATATATAATAATTTAACTACTCTATTAATTAGTAATTATGAAGAACCAGAATATCAACTAAATAAATAAGAAAATGAAGTATATAAATTTTAAAAAAATGAATCAAATATTTGTGGAATAGGGTTATTTTAAAAATAATAAAATAGATTAAGAAAATATTTTAATATATTATTCTAATCTTAATCTTTCCTGTTATAATAATAGATCAATTAAATATTTAGAAAGAAAAGGTCTAATATTTAAAACAATTATTAGTCCATAATACACTTTATGTTAGAGTTAATTATATGACTTTAAAATCAATTTCAAAGAACAAATAAATTAGGGTTGTATTAATTTCGAATGCATAGTCCTTAATTGTTAATGTTTTATGTTATGAATGCCATATTTGGTATATAAGCATAAGATTCTTTCTTATAACAAGATATGTATAACCATGCTAATCAGCAATATATGTTAAAATAAGTACTTATTAAAGTATTTAAAAGTCATAATAGAGTAGAGCTAAATTTTACTTGTTTTATTTAATCAATATTGCTATAAATTTTATTAAATATAAAAGGAAATTTTCATCTTGTACTTCACCAATTTTGGTTTTGTTATAGGAGGAATAATCTATATACACAAATAAATGGAAGTGATTTGAGATTATAAAATGCTAGGACTCCATCTCCAAGAGAGATATGCAAATAACATTACTCTTTGATAATATTTTTATATTAGATCTAGAGAACTGTATGTTTGACAAAAATTGTATCCTTTTATCACTTGATATAAACTGATTATTTTTAAATAGATTATTATAATTTTAATATTTTTTATAAAATAAAAAATAATTTAAAAATTAATTATTTTAAAATGATTGAATCATAACCATCTATCTAAAAATAAACGGTTTATATTAAGAAATGTATATAGACTTCACCTTTATAAAATGCTAGGATTCCATCTCCAAGAGAGATATGCAAATAACATAACTCTTTGATAATATTTTTATATTAGATCTAGAGAACCGTATGTTTGACAAAAAATTGTATCCTTTCAGCACTTGATATAAATTGATTATTTTTAAATAGATGATTATAATTTAAATATATTTTATAAAATAAAAAATAATTTAAAAATAAATTATTTTAAAATGATTGAATCGTAACCATCTATCTAAAAATAAACGGTTTATATTAAGAGATGTATATAAACTTCATCTTTATAAGAGATCTAGTTCTCGAGAACCCCATTTGTACCACAAGAGTAACATGAAACCCTATCAAAAACAGATTTTAAAAGCTTATATTTGAAGACAATATTTCAAAAGCTTCCACTTATAATTCCTACATAATACTTAAATTTACCAAATACTTAAAACTTAGTGATTAAAGTTAACTTTATTTAACCCATAATATTAGTAAAATGATGGGAGTAACAGCCAGCAGAGAAACAGCCATAAGAGAAGTACTAATTTCTGGACTAACGCTTTCTCCAGACATTGAAGTTCAGACGATCATGGCCTTCTTTATACCAGAGAACAATGTCATCGCCGGCCTTAAGCCCCAGCTTCTGTACGATCTCATGTCCCCATAACGTTTCACCGAGCAGCGTGATATTTTTCTCATTGTATATCAGCTGCATTATGAACTCCCTGCCGGTGCTCTGATCGTAAAAGTTTATCGACGTGCAGCTAGCGTTCTTAATCATGTTCTTCTGGCGTTCCGTGAGCAGATCGATGAGTTTATTGGCTTCTTTGCGAGGGATTCTCAAAGATGACATTACATGTTTCACTTCGCTCGGTTCTAGGGTCTTCTGAAACGTCCATTCTCTCGCCATTGTTGATGATGCAAAGTTTGATCAGCCAGCTGCCGCAAAGATGGGTTTTAGAGGACGATGACGATGGTTATAAACGGCAGTCAATTAGGGTTTATATGCATTCTCATGCATCATATATCATAAATGGAAAACAATTATTTTATAATCTTTATTACCGTATTCATGATTATATTTTATGGTAAATATCTAATCAAATCCTTCGTATTTTCAGGAGCAGGGTTCTCCGGCGTAGAATCCTACTTCTCTAATTTAGACAGTTAATTTTTTTTTTTAAATAATCAGTATAAATTTAAATATTAAATAATATTATTTAAATAACTATTTATTATTATTTTTTATATATTAGATTTAATATTTAATATATGTTAACATTATAAAAAAATTTAAAAATATAATTATTTTTAATATTTTTTATTTTAAAATTATCGTCTTTGAATTTTAATCTAATAATAAAAAATTTTAATTTATTAAAAATAAAAAATAGAATCCCACTCCTAATTTCCTGTGTATTATTACATTTGAATTGCATCTACGTAGGTAAAGGAAAGTTAATACAGAGAATGGAAGCATGAAAAATATATTTGGTAATTAATAAAGAATAATCTTCATGATTCTTGTGTTGATTAATTCCATCAAATCTTTAATTTCCTTAGTAAATTACATATCTTCCGAATAAATGACATAATTAATTCATATAAAAATGGGATATGTTACACAATAAATGGAATGTAAAATATATTCACAAATTTACCTAAAAAATAAACATTTTGAGGTGGTGATCACCGGCTTTCATTCAAAAATGGCCAACCACCTTATCATCAACCTTGTTCGTGCCATAGCCGCCCATAATAAAAGTGGCGGTAGTAACTAACCACCGCTAGAGTGGTGGCAGTAGGTTGAGGGACGTTGCAATATGAGCTCCGTATGGTTGATATGGGCTCTATGCGTTACGTAAAGGCTACTATCGGATCCTCATTCAATGCCCATCATTTTTTTATTATTAAAAAAATAAAAAAATATATATTTTTTTAAATAAAAGAGTTAACGATGGACATTGGATGAAAATTTGACGACTACCTTTATACATCGTATATGTGCGGTACAGACCTGTATCGCAGTGCCCCTATTAATCTCTTGCTATGAAAAAAAGAAAAGAAACTTTGTCAAATTTTTTAATTATTTATGAAAATCATTATTAATTTCTTTTAAATTAATCATTAATATAATTTCGTTAATATGATTTCATTCTATCTAAAATATTTTATCCAGATCATCATATAAAATCTATAACAAGAACTTGTTAAAGTGGATTACAAAATTCAAAAATAAAATATTAAAATAAATTGAAAACAAAAAAAAATAAAAAAATTAAGATTGTTTTTCATATTTTTATAATTTTCTGTTATTAGATAAAAAGAATCATTTTTACTATATTCAGTCTTTATAATTTATAGTGTGTTATAGATTTTCCTTATTTTCTTTTATAGTTCGAATTTTAAATAAATTTAATAATATCTCACAGCTATATAATATAAGATGTAATATTGATTATACAGTGTCATAATCATTATTAATATATAGTGTTGTGATATTTTTCTTGTAAATAAAGCAGTAAAAACAATTTTGTGATCTTTACTATTCATGGAAAAAATAAATACATATGACTTATTATAGCCTGACTTAATAATTTTATCCTGCTAAGAGAGAAGTTGATCTAATTCTTTTTAATTATAATCGTCTGATTAATGTTAGATAGATGGGATTAATATTTTTAATTAATAATAAATAAATAATAAATAATATTATTTTATTTAATAGTGAATAATACAATCGTTTGTTTGATTAATATCGAACGATTGTTATTCAATTGATTGAATCAAATCCTCTTTTAGAGAGATAGCTTCCATGAACTCAACTTGGGGATCCTATTTATCTTGAGGAGAAATAAGATTCTATTTCTCTTATTTTGGCCGATAAATTGAAAAAAAATTAAATGGCTGAAATTTAAGTAGTTATTTTTATTAATTTTTTTAAGTATTAAATTTAATATTCAATAGATACTAAATATCCTACTATTTTATGAGTCTTTTATTCTTGCCTTATTTTTAAAGTTAAAGAGTTTTTCATCTTGCAACCAAATAGCGTAATAAACACTAGATGGGTACGGTCGGAAACGAGTTGGCTCACTATTCAATTGGATAAGCAACCCAATGTTCAGTTTGACAAAATGCTCAAATACTAATTGCCCAATAAAAAAAGCCAAATGTTAGTCAAGTATTAGTGTTCAAACACATAAATCAAGGTATGATTTGAATAGTCAAATATTAAATGATTATAATTTGTGACTTAATGGCTAAATACAGAAGGTGATTAAATTGATCCAATAATTGGAAGCTAAGTGGTCTTACCATTAAATTGAGGCGGTCATTACATATACAAGTAACGTTCCTCACCACTGATCCGAAACGATATCATGTACATGTATTGATTTTAAGTGCTAACTAACCAAAGGGCACCTATTATTATAAATAAACCATCTTTCCGAGATAAATTGTGTGACGTATGGTATTTTAAACAGAAAATTTGACAAAATTTCAGCTGTAATACGGACGTCGACCAAATATAAAAAATCTGTAAATATCCTATACAACATATATAATCCACAAAACCTTCACAAAACACAGGATCCAAAAAAGTCACGCAACCCACGTGACACCAACGTCATAACTCCGGTATGATATTGGCTCAGAATAGATGCCACTAGGTATCTAAACTAATCATAATAACCTGCGAAAGTATATATATTCATCAATATAACAGAAACTATACTACGGCTATATCGTTATCATCATCATGTGCATACATTTATGAATAAAATCCATCAAAAATATAAAATATTCCATCAGAGGATACAAAACTACATAACTAAGTCCATAAAGTCATCTACCATCGTCTCCGAGCCTAGTCGACTCAAATCCTCTACCTTACCTTATCAGGTGTAACTTATACTTACCTGGAGGGATGAAAAATAGTAATGGTGAGTTAAAAACTCAGTAAGACACATATATAAATAAGAAGATATGCAAATTTTCATATTAAAAAACATAATAATACATATAAGACTATAAATCATGATTCAGAAAAGAATACTTTCATGATTCGTTTCAAAACTTCTTTAGTTCATTTCTTTTGTCATTTCTTAATTATCAAATCATATTGAAAACTTATTTCGTTTGAAGGTCAGGGGTCAGTGGGCCTTACTTGTGAGATTTCAACCCCAAAGTATGATAATTAGGAGATATTTAAATCAATAATGATCAAAATCAGGCTCTAAAAAATAATAATAATAAATTTGGAAGCAAGAAAGAGGCAGTAAGCTCGGCACCCGCGTCACGCTCGACGTGCCCCTCGATTGCGTTTTTCAGAATAGCCTGTTCGAGTCGAGTCTAAGGCACCATTCGAGCTCATTTAGTAGAATGACTCGCTCGAATGACGCTCGATGAGCGCTTGAGTGTGACCCTTCGGTATATCCTTGTGCTCGATGCACGCTTGAGCGCCGCTCGAACGTGAGCATAATTTTTCCAACCAACTTGACTTCGTTTGTGTTATAAAAGGGAAGGGAGGAAAAGGTATGAGCACGACCACAAAGAGCAGTGAAGGAGGGAGAGGGAAAAGAGAAAGAAGGAAATTTTGGCTGTTTCACTCCAATCCAAGTAACAATAATGATAGATCGGGTTAAGGTAAGTGTACCTCGGACGTTATTTTCCTTTTTTACCTTTTTTGAATATCCCTATTTTGTTGTTTATGCTCTAAAACCCTCATCCCTTAAAGATTTGTTATGAAAATGCATTAATCTCTTGATTTTTGGTTTAAGCTTCATGATTATGTACATGCATGGTAACTTTGACTTCAATTTTGTGATTTGGCCCATGTTTTATGATTGATTTGTGTTCAAATAGTTTTCTTTAAATTCTAACTTGAAAATATATATATGGGAGGTAAATATGGATAGATTTATTATTTATATATGGTTATCAAGGTTTATGGCTTCGATTTCATCGTTCAATATACGTTTTACGTCCGTTTCATGTCCAAAAGTTTCACGTGAAACCCTAGCACAAAAATTTGGGAATTTATGTTTAAAAACTTTGAATCTTGAAATTTGAATGCCATTTGGTGATTTGTTAAAGTTTAATAGACAACTTGTATCTGAAAACCCTGTGTGGAACGGTAATGTCAAATTATGAAGGCCCTTTAAAATTGTCTGGAAGATGGATCGTATGAACTTTGATTTAGCCTTGAGATATGATAAAATTTGACTATAAATTATGAACAAAATGCTCTAAGTTAAATTAATTGGTAAAAAATCAGACCTAGAACTGTCGTACAGTTAGATAATATTCCCGACATGCCTTAGAACGTTATAGTGGTAATCGAAGATAACTCTATCCATGGAGTGATATATGATTCGCCCATCCTCGGGACGTAATTAGAGGATAGAAATTTGAACCTTAAACTTGGACATCGAATGGAGATGGACATGAATGTCAAACATTGGCCTTAAATTGTATGGAGTGAATACAATCGATCATCAATTACTCACTCTCTCAGCTAGTAGGGTTTACTAGCTTAGTTCCATTTGAAAGATAAAGTCAAATTGTGAAGAATGATTGAAATTGAAACTAATTTTTATATTTCAGCACTTGTACATCGATTTATGCTTTGCTAATGTTTCCATGACTTTTGCCTTATTGCATTCATATTTATATATCCTATGATATTTGCTTATTGTATTGTGTTTTACATGAAAGATTTATCTTGTATATTTTTGGTACATTGTTGGATTTAGGCTCACTCTGTTAATTTTTTTTTCGGATGAAACAGTAAAATTAGTTCCTGACAAGTAAGAATAGGCAAAGTTTAGCAAGGAAGATTTTTGGGAGCTTAAAAGTCTGTTGCAAATTTGGGTATCCTGATAGTAGAATATAATTACCTAATTTTGTAGATAGATATTATATATGACATGTCATAGTTTATTATATATTTTGTTGGAACAGTGAGTTATGCTTCCTCAGGTTTAAATAACTGCTTTCGCTATCTTCTTTTTGGATATGTATAGGTCTTAGACAACATCTCTTGTATAAATTTTGGTATAGTGGATATGATTGATAGATTGTAGCCATGGATGAAATCATAGCGTTTGATGATCCTGTGTATGAATTGTGAATATGCGTAGAAGTCTATATTTGTATCTTTGCTTGATATGAATAGGTTGCATGTTTTGGTTTGGTCCAGTTTTAGGAAAGACTCTGTTCGTTTCTTCTTAAAATTTTATGTGATTATTTCTTAGGTTTTGTTTTGTATGGTCATTGACAGAAGGTATAAAAAAAATTATATCCGCTCCATCACAGTTAGTATCAGAGAAAGGAGATGCCTTAGGATTAATTGATCTTAACGCGAAAGTTTAGTTTTGAGTTCAAGAAAGAATAGGATGGGGATAGTTGGGATTAGATAGGGTGTTTAGGTATTAACCCTTAGGCTAGTCCTGATGTATATTGAATTATTGTTAATCCCTTTCTTCTAATTTGATTTCTTAAGATTTATTAATATTGTGAGTGCTCTTGGTTATAGGATATAAGATAGCTAGTGACAGAGGTAGAAAAAATAACCAAGAAAGTAGTAGTACTCCCTATGACCAAAAAGTTGGATATGTGAATTTATTAAGGAGAATGACGAATGTTGTTAAATAGATGAAGTAACGTCATATGGCTCCGATTCCTGCACCTGAGCTAGTTCTAGTAAATCCAACTCCGATAACATACGATAGGTTCACGGCGGAGAGAGCGCCTAAATTTTTGGTGAACCTGATCTGGTGAAGGTAGATATTTAGATCCAGAGGATGAAGAATATTTTTACGGCGATCCAATACTCTAATCGAGAGAAGGTCATGTTTGCGGTATATAAGTTGGTGAAGTCGAAAGCTGGTGTGTCATGAAGAAAAGGGCATTGGGTGTGCTCGATGATGAGATTACTTAAAAGTGTTTGAAGAAGCCTTTAAGGAAAAGTATTTTCCTTCAAGTCTTCAGGATCAAAAGGAGCAAGAATTTATGCGAGTTAAGAAAAAATTAAACTGTAGCAGAATATGACGCATGGTTTACTGAATTGTTTCGATATGCGCTGTATTTTGTGAAGTATGAATTAAGGAAGGCAAAGAAATTTCAGCAAAGATTGAGGGATGATATTAGGAGATTATTGGTGACTCAAAAGCTCTAAACGTATGTTGATATCCTAGATTGAGTACTGATATATGAGAACGAACTGGAGACACAAAAATTCTTCATCAAGAGGGCTGTTAGTCGGGCAAGTTTCAGTATGGGATCTAATGTGGGGCCTTCAGGGCTATCCAAAAGGGCGAAGACAGTAGTTAAAAGGAACAACATAGTTGAATCCCAGTCAGTGACGAGTTCTGAAGCGTCGGTTCCTAATTGTGCTTATTATGGAAAAAAAAACATGCCGGGAGACCCTGTTTAAGGCAGTTGGGGCATGTTTCAATTATGGACAATAGGGCCTCTTGATGAAGGATTGTTCATTGTCCAAAAGATTTGAAACAAAGAAGCCAACCGTTGCGGCTAAAGCTTTTGCGGTGATGATACAGAATCCTGAAATGTCTCCGAATATGGTTAAAGGTACCCTTCTTATTTGTGGAGTTTTAGCCTCTGTTTTATTTGATTCTGGATCTACATATTCTTTCATTTTTCACCATTTGCATGCTATATTGTATCCACCCCGAGAATTTTGGATTATTCCTTATCAGTATCGACCCCTACCGGATCCTCGGTAGTTACTGATATTATGTATTCGGAATGTATGGTTGAGGTGGATGGAAAATGCTTGATGGTGGATTTAGTGTTGTTGGATATGGGTAATTTTGATGTTATTTTAGGGATAAACTGGTTATTAAAATATCATGCAAGTATTGACTATTTCCTAAAAAGAGTTTGTTTTGATATTTCTAAGATGGAACCCTTCTTCTTTCAAGGCATTAGGAGGAAAGAAATGCCTGTATTGATTTTTACTTTACATGCCAAGTATTTGATAAAAAGTAAATGCGAAGCCTATTTAGTAATACTAGCACCATTGGGAGTCACAGTATGCTAACGAAGGATATTTTGGTGGTATGTAATTTTGAGGATATATTTTTAGAGGAGTTGCTGGATTATCTCCTCACAGGGAGATTAAATTTGAGATTAAGGATATTCCATGTGCTATCCCAATTTCTAAAGTACCTTATCGCATGGCACCTGCTGAATTAAAAGAATTAAAGTTATAGTTGTAGGGATTGTTAGATAAGGGCTTTATTTGATCGATTGTATCTCCATGGGGTGTACCGGTGTTGATTGTAAGGAAGAAAGACAGGTCTTTGTGGCTGTGTGTGGACTATCGTGAATTGAACAAAATCACGATTAAGAACTAATATCCATTGTTGCGCATTGATGATTTATTTGACCAGTTATAAGGATCTCGGGTATTTTTAAAAATTAATTTGAGGTCTGGATATCACAAATTGAGGATAAAGTAAGAGGATGTGGTCAAGACTACTTTTCAGACAAGGTACGACCACTACGAATTTCTTATTATGCCACTTGGTCTTACAAATGCTCCTCCTGCTTTTGTGGACCTGATGAATCGGATATTTAGACTGTATTTGGATAAATTTATGGTTGTATTTATTGATGACATTTTGATATATTCCAAGAATTATGAGGAGCATGAAACCCATTCGAGGATTGTCCTCCAAGTATTTCGCAAGGAGAAATTATATGCTAAATTAAATAAATGTGAGTTTTGATTGCAGGAGGTGATATTTTTGGGACATGTGATTTCAAACGGTGGCATTGTTGTAGACCCAAAGAAGATAGAGACGGTTACTAGTTGGAGTAGACCTACTTCGGTGATTGAAGTTAGAAGTTTCTTTGGCATGTCAGAATATTATAGGAGATTTGTAGAAAATTTCTCTCGGATAGCTATGCTATTGACCTGATTAGTAAACAAATAGGTAAAGTTTGATTGGACTGAGGAATATGATCAGAGTTTTCAGGAGTTGAAGGATCATCTGACGACCACATCGGTGCTGACTATTTTAGAGGGTTTGGGTGGTTTTGAAATATATTGTGACGCTTTTAAGGCGGATTTGGGTTATATATTGATGCAAAATGGCAAAGTAGTAGCTTATGGGTCTAGACAATTAAAGGTGCATGAGAAGAACTACCCAACTTATGATCTGAAGTTAGTTGCGGTGGTGTTTTCTCTAAAAATTTAGATACACTATCTTTATGGTGAAATATTCCTTATCTATTCGGACCATAAAAGTCTAAAATATTTATTCTTACAGAAGGAACTTAATATGAGGTAAAAGAGGTGGCTTGATTTTCTAAAGGATTATGACTGTGAGATTCAGTACAAACCTAGGAAATCTAATGTGGTTCCTGATGCTTTGAGCCGCCAGTCAGGCTATGTGGTGAGGTTGCAAATTAAGCAGATGGAGGTGTTAGATTTTCTGAACCAATGTGATATTTAGCGAGATGTTCAGGGCTATCAGATGATTTTATCATACCTTCAAATTCAGCCGGAGGTAATAAATAAAGTTAAGAAAAAGCAGGTAAACGACTCATTTCTTATGGATATTGTGGGTGATTTGAATGAGGACTCCAAAATTAGTTTTAATGGCCAAATTGATGGAGTATTGAGGTTTAAAGATCGATTGTGTGTGCCGAATAATAAAGAGTTGAAGGAGAAGATCTTGAGGGAAGCTCACCGATGTCGGTATACGATCCATCCGGAGACGAAAAAAATGTAGCAGGATTTGAAGAAATTATTTTGGTGGTGAAATATAAAACGAGAAATTATGACTTATGTAGAGAAATATCTTGTGTGTCAACAATTGAAGGTTGAAAGGAGAAAACCATCTGGATTATTACAACCGATACCGATTTCAAGTTGGAAATGAGAGGATATTACAATGGATTTTGTGTCGGGTTTGCCAAGGACTCCTAAGAACCAAGACACTATTTGGGTTATTATTAATCAGCCGATAAAATCAGCTCATTTCTTGGCGATTAGGACAATGTACACTCGTGATAAATTGGCCCAGTTGTATGTGAACGAAATTGTTAGATTATGTGGTGTGCTCGCTTCAATTGTATCTAATAGGGATCCATGTTTTGTTTCGAGGTTTTGGGAAAGTTTGCATAATGAGTTGGAACGGAACTGAAATTTAGTACAATATATCACCCCCAAATTGACGGCCAATCGGAACGTACTATTCATATTCTAGAGGATATGCTGAGAGCTTCGGTATTAGATATGAAGAAAACCTGGGACAATTACTGGCTTTAGCGGAATTCGCCTATAATAACAGTTATCAAGTAAGCATAGGTATGGCACCCTTCGAAACCCTGTATGGGAGAAAATACAGGTCGCTGATTCATTGGGAGGAGATTGGGGACAATAAAATTTTAGGTCTCGAAATTGTTAAGGAAACGGCGGAGAAGATTAACTGATTCACGAGAATCAGAAAGTTGCTTAAAGTAGGCAAAACAGCTGTGCAGACCAGAGGAGGACATAATTGAAATTTGAGGTGGGTGACTATGTCTTTCTGAAAATGTCACCGTCTAAGGAAACATTCAGATTTGGGGTGAAAGAAAAACTAAAGCTGCGGTTAAGAGGCCCTTTTGAGATTTTGGAGAGAATTGGAAAGGTGGTTTATAGGTTGGCATTGCCACCTAATTTGGCGGATGTACACGATATCTTTTATGTATCGATATTTCGAAAGTATGACCACGATCCCATGCACGTTATTGAATATGAGCCCGTCACAATCGATAAGGATTTATCCTATGATGAAAAGCCGATATAGATTTTGGATTGAAAGGACCAGAGGTTGCATACAAAGACCATTTCCCTGGTGAAAGTGCTCTGGAAGAATTATTCACTTGAAGAAGCGACGTTGGAGCATGAGGAGGAAATCTGAAGCAAATACCCCCATTTGTTTCCTTAAGGTATGTAGTTTTAATAAATTTTAAGGATAAAATTTCTATAAATAGGAGAGAGTTATAAGATCCCAATCCCAAAGTATGATAATTTGCAGATGTTTAAATCAATAATGATCAAAATTAGGCTCAGAAAATAAGAAAAAAATAAATTCAGAAGCAAGAAAGAGGCCAGCAAGCTCAGTGCCCTAATTGCGCTCGAGGTGCCACTCGAGCACATTTAGCAAATGGCTCACCTGAAAGACGCTCGATAAGTGCTCAAGCGCGACCCTTCGATATACCCTCATGCTCGATGCTCAAGTGCGAGCGTGATTTTTCCTACCAACCTGACTTCATTTTTGTTATAAAAGGGAAGGAGGGAGAAGGTAGAGCACGACCACAAAGAGCAGCGAAGGAGGGAGAGGAAAAAGGGAAAGAAGAAGGAAATTTTGGCCGTTTCACTCCGATACAAGTAACAATAACGGTAGACCGAGTTAATACAATTATACTTTGAACGTTATTTTTTATTTTTACCACTTTTGAATATTCCGATTTTGTTGTTTATGCTCTAAAACCCTCATCCCTTAAAAATTTGTTATGAAAATGCATGAATCTCTTGATTTTTGGTTTAAGCTTCATGATTATGTAAATGCATGGTAACTTTGACTTTGATTTTGTGATATGGCCCATGTTTTATGATTGATTTGTGTCCGGATAGTTTTCTCTAAACCCTAACTCGAAAATAGTGATATAGGGGTGGTAAATATGGATAGATTTTGTATTTATATATGGTTATCAATGTTTATGACTTCGATTTCACCATTCGGTATATGTTTTGTATCCGTTTTATGTCCGGAAGCTTTGCGTGAAACCCTAGTACAAAAATTTGGGGATTTATGTTTAAAAACTTTGAATCTTAAAATTTGAATGCTATTTGGTGATTTGTTAAAATTTAATAGACAACTTGTATCTAAAAACCCCGTGTGAAACGGTAATGTCAAATTATGAATGCCCTTTGAAATTATCCGGAAGATGGATTAAATGAACTTTAATTTGGCCATGAGATATGATGAAATTTGACTATGAATTATGAATAAAATGCTCTAAGTTAAATTAATTGATAAGAAAATCGGACCTAGAACTATCGTACAGTTAGATATGGCTCTCCGGCATGCTTTAGAACGTTATGGCGGTAATCGAGGATAATTTCGTCCATTGAGTGATACGTGGTTTGCCCCTCCTTGGGATGTATTTAGAGGATAGAAATTTGAACCTTGAACTTGGACATCGAATGGAGATGGATATGAATATCGAACCTTGGCCTTAGATTATATTGAGTGAACACAATATATCTTCGATTACTCGCTCCATCGGCTAGTAGGATCTACTAGCTTAGGTCCCTTTGAAAGATAAAGTCAAATTTTGAAGAACGATTGAAATTGGAATTGATTTATGTATTTCGGCACTTGTATATCGATTTATGCTTTGCTAATGTTTTATGACTTTTGCTTTGGTGCATTCATGATTATATATGCTATGATATTTACTTATTGTATTGTGTTTTACATGAAAGATTTACCTTGCATATTTTTGGTACTTTGTTGGGTTTCGGCTCACTCTATTAATTTTTTCCAGATGAAATGGTAGAATTGATTCCTGACGAGTAAGAATAAGCAAAGCTTAACAAGGAAGATTTTTGGGAGCTTAAAAGTCTATTGCAGATTTGGGTGTCCTGATAGAGGAATGTAATTACCTGATTTTATAGATGGATATTGTATATTATATGTCATAGTTTATTATGTATTTTGTTGGAACAGTGAGTTATACTCCCACAGGTTTAAATAGCTTCTTTTGCTATCTTCTTTCTGGATATATATAGGTTCTAGACGACATCTCTTGTATGAATTTTGGTATAGTGGATAGGATTGATAAATTGTAGCCATGGATGAAATCATGGCCTCTTATGATCCTGTGTATGAATTGTGAATACGCACAGAAGCTTATATTTGTATCTTTGCTTGGTATAAACAGGTTGCATGTTTTGGTTTAGTCCAACTTTAGGAAAAACTCTGTCTGTTTCTCTTTAGGTCTTTGTGTTATTATTTCTTAGGTTTTGTTTTGTATCGTCATTGACGGAAGGTATAAAATATATATATATATATATCTGCTCCATCACATTACTGACAAAGTAGCGGCCGATCGTAGTCTGAATTGTGTATGCTCCTACACAATTAAAAGGCATCTCCTCTTATTCAAGATCCAGATGCGGGCCGTCTATATACAAACCCTATAGATAGGGCCAATAGTCGCAAGCGGCACAGAAACTGACAACGACCTTCCACTATAATATATTAAGACATGTCAAGGAATATCACCCACTATAAAACACGGCCAGAACAATTCTTGAGTCATTACTGTAATATTCATGGCATGCGAAAGCAGACTATTTGTTGAACAATCATCAGTCTAAGTTCTTAATTTCTTATTTATTTAGGGAATCTTACTTTTAAGTGCAAAATTCGTCGTTCTGAAGAACGGTTCAATCAGTTCATCGTTCTGAAGAACGGTTCAATCAGTTCGTCGTTTAATTGTAGAATATCCCTTCTTTGTTCTTTTTCATAAAACTTATTCAGATCCATATTTTCATATTCCTCATGAGTTTAAATTCTCACGTGTTCATAGTTTCATGCATAATTTTCTTTTAGAGCTTAAAAGAACTTAGAAAATCCTTTTCACATTATGCCAAATAGAATTCTTAAAATTTTCAATTGATAAGTCTTTCATAAATAGTTCATGACATGATTTTCGGAACCTTTCAAATCAATATATTCATGATACGTGCATAAATTATCTTAAGGCTTGGAATATGTAGAAAATTCTTACCATATTGAGCTAAACATATCTTAAAGTTTTTGGATGATAAATTCATTCATAATTGCATGTATCATAATTTTCGAAGCATACACAAGATGATACATTTCACGTACATGCAATTAAATATCATTGTTCATATCCGATAATATTTTCAGAATACATAAAATCATCATATATAATTCCTTGGGCACAAATACCAAACATATGGGGTACTCGCGTCTATAAAACAAGAATTACGAATTTTCAAAACCAAATCATACATAAATTATGGTTAATTTAGATAAAACCCAAAGGGGCGAGGGTTAGAGTTTCGGTGAGTATAAAACCGTACAAAACTTTCAATTCAGACACCCAATTGATAAATTAACATGTTTATATTGCGGGTAACAATCTTCTGAAGTCAATTTATATGTAAATCCCAATTTAATCGCTGAAATCATCCGGGGCGCGGTTTAGGGTTCCATGTCCACAAACCGGTCAAAACTATAAAATTGGACATAAAATTCACATATTTGCATGCTCAAGTTATGGGTAACAATTATCTAAGACTAAATCATGCATAAAACCAAAAATATCAAGTGAAATCAGTCCGGGTGTGGGTTATGGTTTTTGAGTGTAAAAATCTGCACAAATCTCACAAATCAGACATGAAATCAAAAATTTTCATACTTAGGCCATGGGTAATACAAAATATAAATTTATTCAGATATCAAAATGAACATATTCGAAAAAACAAAATAAAAATATAAGAAAACGAGAGAGGAGAGTATGAGTGCACTTATTTCGACCCGATCTATCACTTTTCTAACTGACTCTAACTCGAAATCGGATCTTGGGACCTTGATTTTTTCTTCCTCTCTCTTCTCCATGTGCTCTCTCTCTCTCTCATGCGTGGAAGCCGAAAAATGATGAATAAGGCCCATTGCGGCCCTTTTATATCACCGCCCGGCGGGCGCTGGCCCACTGCCTTGGGCACCGGGTATGCTGCCCGAGGCACCCGGCAGGCCTTCCCCCGCTGACATTTTTCTCGGTCTCGAAATTTAATTTTTCACATGAATTATGTCCAATCTTGGTCATATTAACTTAATTACCTGCAATATGATATTCGAAAACCGGTATCTCACAAATTGGGACAACAAAAAATGATAGAAAAAAGTTACTCATCTAAACAAGT
Organism: Nepenthes gracilis; assembly: GCA_033239525.1. NCBI lineage: Eukaryota > Viridiplantae > Streptophyta > Magnoliopsida > Caryophyllales > Nepenthaceae > Nepenthes > Nepenthes gracilis. The sequence continues at coordinate 10,225,531 of BSYO01000029.1, forward strand.
GTACATGTATAAAAGCTACTAACTAGATGAGTGCACAAAAATGAGTATTGTCATCCGTACATACACTCACCCACATCATCTCTAAATTCTCGTATTTATTTTCTTATATTTTTCACATCTAAATAGAAAAATTTCTAACTTGAAAGAAAATAGGATAACAAAAAATAAGAGAAAAAAAGTCACTCATCCAGACAAGTGCATATGTATAAAAGTTACTAACAAAATAAGTGCACAAAAAGAGTTTGCCCTCCATCTATATACTTATTCACATCCTTTCTAAATTCTCACATCTATTTCCTTATATCTTTCACGTCTGAATAGAAAGATTTCTAATTTGAGTGTCAGATGATATATTGGGGAACGGATCCCGTATACCTCTTACCTCTAATTTATTTTGTTGTGGTATGTAAGATTTAAATTTCGAGTTACGAAAACTAAACATATTATTATTTAAACGTTCAAACGTGACAATGAAGCTCCCTAATTTGTACATCAATTTTGAATTTTAAAACATATCAATACTTAATTTATTTTTAACAATATTATCATCAATAGCACATTATGCATTCTCCAAATTATTATTGATCATATAAACATACAATTAAAAGGAAAATATGCAAACCCATTATTAGGAAACACGTTTTGCCCAGCCAACCTATATTACCTTTATCAAACTTTATATCTTTTAATAAACAATTAGAACAAAGCTGCTGAACCATTAGTGAGCTTGGGGTGAAGGCCACCGGTGAGAAACATGGAACCATGGCTAATGGCAAGCTCGATGAGCGACAACGACTTAGTTGGAAAAACGTAGGGATGAAACTATGGCAAACTTATGGGAATATCTCAGAGAGTGTAATAATACTGCTTTTACTAAGATTGTGTTATTTCCTTATAAGTACAAACGAATTTGTATCAATCTTTACAGTGATACGACAATATATTAAAAATTTTCATCTCCAATGATTATTTTATTGAATAAATAACAACTAAGATTGATCTAGGTATTTTAATATTATTTATTTGGCCAAAGTCTTTTTCATTTTTATTTTTTTATGATCATAGTCACACCTCTTCTAAACAATTGTACCTATTCGGAATTTTATGCACTTTGTCATTTGAAACGATTATTGTTGGTGATTGATCATTGGGATATTAGAAGTTGTATTGATTGCAAAATCAACTAATAAAATTAAACTACCAACCAATATTGAAATTCATGGTTGCTATCCCTTTAAGAAAAAGGTTGATTTATCTCTCTCTATCATAACCATTCGATCAATATTAAACGGTTGAAATCTTTTTGTTTTAAAAAAGTAACCCATTTTTAAAAAAAAATACTACAATCATTCGATTAATATTAAATAACTATTAAAAAATTAAATTTACTAATCTTTTAGAATGATAGACTCCCGATTATTCAGTACTGTCAGATGACAAGCCACATAGATCTATTACTATAAAGTGTGCCTATAAAAACCTTTAAAATCCACATACAAGCACAATCTTTTACAGAGTAGTTTAATACTATTAAAGGTCAATTTACATGATAAACTTTTATTTATATATATATTTATATATTTATATATATACACACTCAAACTTATATATATTTTTTTAAAGTTGGGATTTGTTCCTATATATAATTTCAGAAATATATCATACTATTAGTGGGGCTAATTTAATTGGCAATAATAATAACAATAATAGTGGCATTTTATAGATAGCTATGCTATGTGTTAAATTAGCTTCTAAGCAGTCAAAATCATCATTTAAGGCCAGTGCTTTTGTTTTCCATCAGGTCAGCTTTTTTGTAGTCATTGATTGATTGAGGTGGATGGAATTTGGCATCAAAGCTTGGACATGGACTCGATGCTGCACTATTATTTTAGTTGCCTAGTTTGATTCTTCTTTCAATATCTCCTTTTCTTTCTTTTGTCACCCCTTATCTTCTTCTTATTTTTTATATATTTTTTTGACTGGCATTAGCAAATCAATTATTGTACCCATAATAATCTTGATATTAAGAATTTAAATTTGAAAAAAATATTATATTTATATGGTTAATGATAAAATTATATATATCTAAACCTTTATTGATCTAATAATTTGTAGAGTTTAGCCTATTAAACAGTATGAGAAAGTCATATATATTCAAAAAATATTATAAATTGATAAAATTTTATATAAATAATATAAAAAGATCAAATATAAATGCTTTTAGAATATAAAATTATCATTTTTTTGATTGATTTTTTCTCATTAAGTGAAATCAGTTAAAAAAATTTTAATTTTCATTCAATTTTACTGTCTACTAACTATAAACGAGCAAAATCAAGCGGTTCTTTCCTTCAAACCTTTGATCTATATGTACCACAAGACTCTTCCAAGTTATTAGATCTTCTAACTAATGCATTAGGTGGTCCTTTTGTCATAGATCCAACCCACTTTAAGCATGTCTCTCCCATTTGTATTCTATTGTTATAAACCCTACTTTTTCTTATAATATCATTAAACATTTCATTTTTGGTATTATAACAATTTATTATTCTCATCTTTATCTTTGTCAGAGCCATTTTCTGAACATGGCATTTAATTGCTCAGCACTTTATCTCATACTGTATAACTAAATTAAATATCATCTGATACTACTTTTCTTTAAATTTTAATGATATTTTTTTATTACACTACAATACTTATAATAAGTCATGATTTTATTAAATATTCAATATTTTTGATAATGATGTCCCTATTTTTGCCTCATTAGAGTATTTTATTGCTCAAACTTAAATCATTATCTCAACGAGCTCGAAATTAAGCTTTGATTTTGTTCTTGCTAGTTATATAAGTTGAGCTCAAACTACTAAAATAAATAGAAAGCTATATTCGCTTTTCTCCTCTTTGACAATCAAAAGGAGGCTTTAATGTGACGTATCTGGAAGTAGCCAAAAGTGGGAGGGAGGTGTATGAGAAGAAGACAACCATGATATGTGGATAAAAAGACTAGAACATGAGGGTAAGGCCATGCTTGTTCCTTGTGAAAGAAGCACAATGCTTAGTTGCCATTAGAATCAATTGGTTGCCATGCATGTTTTTTATTCGACATTGACATGTTTTGATTCTCTTTTTAGAAACGATAAATACAGAAATGATAATCTTTATGTTGATCAGATGACAAAAATCTTAATCTTCTAAGTTTCTGCATGTTGCATTTGATATTTAGATATTTAACAGTCAGTATAAATGTTCAAAAATAAAAATTAACTACAACTATTAGGATAGCTGTTAATAAAAAATTTTAAAAGTTATTATTATTTTTTATAGTAAGTAATTTAACAGTAATGATTATATATAATTTAACTCTAAGTACTATTTTTATACTTAGTATCGATGGCAGAAGATTATGGATAATATGAGAATGTTTTGCATAGAATTAGTTGCACTTGGATTTTTTGTTCATTCAAACTCTTTTCCTTTAGTATTTTAAGAGTTTAAAGATGTTTTTTATTCTGAAAATTAGTCTTAAAAATGCTATAATTTATAGCTTTTGTTAAAATAATAGTTCAATATTAATATATAAATTGTAAATCCAAAAGACAAGAAAATAATTATTGGATTCTTTTAAACATTACGAGCTCATCGAACAATAGTTAGTCTTGATTGAGTATTGTTGAGGTAAATTAAAGGTGGTTTGACAGAGGAAATACGAGATATATGTGGGCATGGGATAGCACGGGATAAAAATATTTCAATCTAATACAGTACGTGTACTACCTGTGTTTGACAGGCGTGCCTCTAGATTGTGCTAGTTTAGGCATGGATATAATTAAAAATAAAAGTATACAAAATATTATTAAGAAATAAATTATATTTTATTTATTTTATTAAATATTTTTAATATTATAATTTATAAAAATAAAAACATATCTAAAAACTTACTTATTTTTAACTTTTACTTATATTATAACTTGTACCACTTCCATTGCTTTTGAGACTATTTTTTTTAATAGAATTCAAAATGATTGGATTTCTTATATAATTTTTTAGGTATGACTAATTATTGAAAAATATAAGCATTTTCATTATCTTTGATGTCATTTTATTTTTTTATCAACTATTTGACCCCTGACAATAAATGTCTAAAGATCGCATAATCTACGATCTCCCGTTGAGACATGGGCTGGCCCAACAGCCTGCCATAAATGGCCCCTTCAAGATGGCCCAAGACCCTTTTTCTGCACGTTGAGAGAATTTGTTATAATTGGTTAGCACAAGCGTGGCAGATATTTCGGGAATATTTGCTCACAATTTGCATGATCTTTTTCAAAGTGGCAATCATGATCATGTCAAAGAATGAATGAATCCTCTTGACTGATAACGGTTGCCATAATCGCACCCATAATCCCCGTGGCAACCCATCAAAATCTTGTAGACAACCTTCGCCAACCTTGGCGCCCAATGATATCAGTGCTATAAATACTCGTTTACTCTCACAAGTAGAGGTAGAATAATGAATCCAGAGAAGAAAGTTCCAAGAAGTAAACAGAAAATGAATGAGTCCTTCCCTCTATCCATAAGGCCTACTTTCCATCCAGGAAACACCACCAGATGAGTCCAACCCTCCATCCAGGATACCCTACCTCTATCCAAGAGCCGCCCTCTATCTAGGGGGGATGTCACCCATCCGAGAGTCCTGCCCACCAATCCTCCCAGGAGGAGACTTGCCCTCCAATCCATCCAGGTGCCCTTCATCTCGAAGTTAGGAGCCGTCCTCCACCTAATAGCCGCCCGTTAACCAAACACACCTCTAAGCTGCCCGTTTGTCGGGCACACACATATAATCAATCCCCTATTATATGCATCGATGCATGTTCTTACATCATCACATTTTTCTATTTTCATGAAAAGATATCTGATTTAAACATCAAAGAATATACCGAAAAACGAGTCTTATTAATCCTCTGACTTCTTATTTTTAATTGTATTGCTTACGGTCTAGGTTTGAAAAGACGGGGACCAAATTAGATCCAATTTGACCGGACAATGAAGTTCGAGTAGCATCTTAACCCGTACAATAACTCGAATCTAGAGACACATCATTAGCATCGTTTGTGGCAACGATGGAATAATCTTCCTCCTTAACTATAAGAACAAGCACAGTTAGCATTCTGAGAATGAACCAGTGCACCAGCCTAGACGCGTAGTCACCCATGGCAATGACCCCTCATTGGGTAGCCATGCAGACAAATGATCAACTCTAAGCATGCAAGCGCTCGCTATTTAATTGGGTGTCCAGAACACTATGCCCCACTTCTCAATGAAAGCAATTTGGTGGCAAATAGATGTGATGAGCTCAAAATCGGATTGATAGGACAACGATCCATTCCTACTTGAATTGTCGACAATCTAGGCCGGCATCCAACTGATTCGACTAGTCAAGGATCCATTCCGACGCCAAGCCCGCCTGACTGATCTGGATCCAGTCTAGCATCTAACCGGCTTGATGGGTCAAGGATCCACTCTAGCATTCAGCCTACCTAACCGATCGGATCCAATCCGGCATCAAGCCAGTTTGATTGGTCATCAACCCAGTCCAATCCGGCCTGTATGATGGTTCTACAATCCAGTTTAAACTGACAATAGTCAGATCACCCTAACTCAACAGCCGATCAGCCTTCTGATTCAATAGTCTGGTTGTCGTTCAAACTCAACAGTCGATCACCCTTCGAATTCAGCTGTCCATCCATCATTTGAACTCAGCAGTCCAGTCACCCCAACCAAGCAGCCTAATTGCCCCTCAAACTCGGCCTTGCTTGATCGTCCCTTGAACTCGGCTCCCTATCGACCTTTAGAATGGCGGCCTGGTAGCTTGTCACGCATGCTTCGGGAGAGTGAAGACCACAATAGTCCATCTCAACATTGAACCTGCTCACCCATGCCATCAATGGATATGAATCCACACAGAAATAATCCATAACCCAATATCAACATCATGTTATCCCCAAACCGGCCACACCCATCTGTAGGTGTAACACTGGGTGCTCCACTATTCGACCTCTATACGATCGGAGAAAGCCAGTATCCTCATAGGATCTAGAGGCCTGATGACCTTGAGGCTCAGGCAGCCCCGAGCGATAAGGCTCAACTGTGGCCAGACATCCAACTGAATTATTAAAGGCAGGCGGAAGATTAGGACGCCCACAAGTATAGAGACTTCTGCCCCCTACGCATGGCCCCCTATGCCAAAAGATGCTGCCTACTTGTCATTCGAGATTCTCTCCCTTCTGGCACCAGAAGGTGATATATCAACAAATAAGTGTAATCAGTACTGGTGCTCCAACCAACACGTCGGCTAGAGATATCGCCTTCATGGCAACGATCCTATAGGTAGCCATAGCAATGTTCAATCTTGCCTTGAACATAATGTCAAGCGGCTACGGGTCCTATACGCTCACGTTGACGGCTGGCGGCTGGTGGCTCATTCTCCCAGGCACAAACCTCAACACTCCCAAAAAGAGGAGTTGGTGGAAGAGACCACTCGCTAAGAAAAATCTTATTTGCCCGACGGCCTTCGCATTTGGGAGGATCCGAGCGATAGGACCTACTCCTGGTGGAAAAGATTGACCAAGTCTCAGAAAGTAGGACAAAAGCCCAAAGCGGTGACACTTTCGCTATCCTTGAAACAATTGGCGACATTATGCCCACAAAAAAGACTCTTATAGTGCCAATAGGCATCCAACAATCTCCTCGCAGGGGCTAGAGGATCAACCGAAGAGGCCTTCAAAGTATTCATCCTTCTACTTGTGAGGGCTCTCGCTAAAGCAAGTGGCCTAACTCGAGGGTTTGGTATGGTTGAACCCACAAGGGTGCCCCTAGGTTGGCCCATGCGAAGCATCAGATCCTGCAAAAGCTGTCATTATACTCACAATGGAGGCTCAACATGCTTGACTAATTACCTACCAAAACATCCCCATGGTGATGACCCTCATCGGGTACCTATGCTAACAACTAGCCCCAAGGTGCTCATATGCCCGAAATATGGATCAACTTTCCTTTTTCGGACCGCATGTGTCCATTCAAAAATGCTATATTGGGGGCTCCATCCTCTGGCACCTCATCAAATCGGTACAGACCAGCATCCACAGAGGAGTCAATGGCCTAATGACCTCGTGGCCTAGGTGGCCGAAGGTGGCAAAGTCTAGCGCTGACCAGAAGACCAACAAAGTCATGAGCTGTAAAATGAAAGCCCAGAGCCTCATAGCCCCCCCCATTCTTGCAACGGTAGGGAGGCCCCTGTTCGGAAAGGAACCCTGCGGCCTTAGAAGACACTTTGCTGACCTTTCTAGGTAACTGTTCGGGATGAGGACTCGATCATCACCATCTCCTTGCATTATTTGGGAACAACACTTGGAGTCCCTCAATCGAAGCTTCGATCGACATTCCGCCTAGATCACTTTGCACTTTGCTGGATCCCCTGGCATCGTAAGTTTTCCGGTGTAGTGTTGGAAGCTATCTCGAGTGCCCATTGGGAGGGTCGAGCCCTCAGACCCCGTTGCCCGTGGCATTCCACTTTGTAAGATTCTTCACTCTCGACGCACGAAGTCTGCCACCAACATTTGCAGGTTGCATGTTGGCTATGACAGCTACCTAGTCCCAAGGGCATAGCGCAACATCCCCCACAGGTACCAATGATGATTTCAAATCGAATCTAGGTAAATCTTGCATACATCATGCTGAGTGCTTGAATCATACTGTAATCAATGAAATAACTATTTATTTATTATTTATCTATTTATACGAATGATTAATAACATTGTATAAAATTATACGACTTAGGTTGCCCTTAAATCAGGTGAATTCTCGTTCACCTGTTACCAAACTCGGTCCCAAATTGACCGGCCCATGCGTAATCAGATTTGAACCTCGGTCCCGTACCAAGCGAACCATACGAGGTCGGATTTAAACCTCAATCTTGTACTGAGTAGAGCATACACGGTCGAATTTGAACCTCGATTCCGTATTGAGTTGCCCATACGTAGTATAATTTGAACCTCGGTCCTGTCACTGAGTGGCCTATGCATAGTCAAACTCAAAACTATATGGGGCTTTTCAGCATATGTGTGACAACTCCCTTCTGAAGGGACAAGCACCATCAATCTACAGTAGTTGGTGAACTATGACCTAACATATGAAAGTTACAACGTCCTCCAATAGGACCAAGCACCGATGGGTACATGCGGGCGACGGCCTAGGTTGACAAAATTCCAATGATGATAGCCACCAGGTTTAGCCGACAATCAAATGTTCCTAGCGCCGCAACCTCCTCCCTAGCAGGAGCAAGCATAGCCGAGGTGCATGACCAAATCAATCCTAGTGGAAACAATGTTAACAGTGCTCTTCCGGCTCTCCATCTCTCTCACCACTTACTCTTGAAGTGCACTCTCACAGCAAGGAAATTTGGTCTGCAATATGAGATTCCTTCTCAGCGAGCTCTTAGACCTCGCCTAAGGCTTGAACGGCCCATGGTCGAAGAGAGCGGTCGACATTGGGCCCTACGACGCCTCGGTAACGGCAACAGAATCATTTAGCAGGCGATCAGAAAAGTATCAGATGAAAAAGTCCAGCACATAATAGAAACATCAGTAATCACAATTGAGGCGACCGAGTTACTTTGTTAATAAATTAGGATATACATCTAAAGGGATCTGATGGCCTTAAAGATACATGAAGCTATTTGCACCTACAGCCTACCCATATGACTATCCTATGGTTGATCACCCCTCGGAGAATGTGGCACAGGCCCTCTACCCGCTCTGACATGGTAGCCAATTAGGTCTGAGCGGCGAGAAGCTCCAACGTTCCTTGAATTCAAGAAACCAACAGGGAAGTCGGGGTTGCTAAGGAGGTGATTCATCTATTGAAACAAATACTCTCCTAAAATCGCTCCTCTAGGACAGGGACCACCTCCTCAAGATGAAGCCTAGTCCTCAACTCACCCTCAAGTGATGTGATCCTACCCATAGCACAAGCATGGGCTTCAGAGAGCTCCCATAATCATGCATTACACTAGGACAGGGCATGGTCAAGGTGGTTTGCCCATACTTGACTCTACAGCATGTCCCCGACAGCAACATCAATCTAGCGCTTCATCTCCTCTATGACACAATCAATTTGCACGCATAACAAGCGAGTAATCTCATCTCCCTGCAAGAGCACAGGCTCCTCCAACCAACGAGGCACTCTCCGAGGCTGTTAAACAAAAAACAATGGTCAACGGAGACAACATCAACAAAACAAATAGGCAAAGATCCGTACTACTCTCCAACGAAACATGCCTATTTGGCAAGAAGACCCAATAAATCCAAGGCCTGGAGGTGCCCTCAGAGCTCCACGGCTCAAGGACTTGGGCGCTTAGGTGGCGTCCTTCCTCGGTGACGGCCCCATTCACCAAGTCTTCTTCTTCGATTTCCTCCACCATTCGCCCATTTTCACTTCCCTCCTCGGTCAAAGGCTCAAGAGAAGAAGAAGACAACGCTAGCTGCGCCAGGGCGAGCAGAGTCAGAATGTCGATAATGTCTCTATCAGTCGTCCAGAAGGTAGTAGTAAAAGCAAAAATGTCTGGGGAGACCAAGCGATGAAAAGAATATTAGGAGATGCTACACTTAAATAAACAGAGCCATTGCTTGGAACGATGTCGCAGAAAAGCTGAAAGGTCGAGTCGTCATAATGGCAAACAACGCATGTCCTCACCCTAGCAGATTTGCCTGTAGGTGTCCATATGACAAACGTCGCCTCGCATCCTCATGCAACCCACCATCAATCACTGCACTCTGCCACTCTGACCGACGCGATGCTATCCAACACTGGTCTCCAAAAGTGTCCGTTCGCCATGATGCCTGGCGAATCACTCTCCAAAGGTTGCAAAGTGACGGCATATGGCCCTAATAGACTCAAGGTGTGGATGTCCGGCCCTGTCTCCAACTGGGTGTCGAGTTGAGAGATCGTGCATCGACCGGCTAAGATGTCAAAAGGCCAAACCATCAGAACATCGAAGATCTAAGAGATAGGAAGACGGGAGTGACTAAGACAGGCTCAAGGTTAGGTTAGCCGGCCACCTCCCTAGCGGAGCGTTGGGTCGAGCAGCTGCATGCCGACCCACTAGAAGACCAAGTTGTTTGTCGATCAGCCCAGCGGCAAGCAACAATTTTTAGAGGCAGCCCTATAAAGAATTGAAAGTGGACATCTCACGGATAAGACAGCTTCAAGGACGGGTCGGCCGGCCTCTCGATCGGTTGTTGGGTAGAGTGGCCATGTACTGATCCACCAAAAGACTGAGATGTCTAAGAGCTAGCTTGTCAAAATGTCAAAGATTCAAACTACAGAGGGTGAAAAATCAAAATTACTCCATCATTCACATCACGTGAGAATATTGGGGATACACAATGAAGTCAAAGAATGCTCGGCAGTTTCATTCACTAATTCCCTTTACAAAGTATAAGCTCTCGATAACAAATGTACAACATCATAAAGGAATAAAAGTTCATGGAATGACGATCCGACTATTGAAGCTCTACTCCACAGGCACACAACCCTAGAATAAAATCTAGATGATGAGAGCACCATGTTCCAGACGATTGAAGAAATCATGCTCTTGCATGCTAAGCAAGAAACATATGCCAAAGCCCTCGCCAACAAGAGCGAGGCACAAACAACCGTGCCATCCCAATAAGCATCCATCAAAATCGACCATAGTTGTGCAAATCCTTGCCTAAGCACCAGATTTGATGTGACAATAGCAACCTAAGCTTCAGCATGAACTTAGGGAATGTACCCCCACTAGCAACTTTCGAATTGAACCCCCGTAGGCTACCTGGAGTTGAGTCACTCATCCAAAAGGGACAGAGTGTCAACCTCTCCTACCGAAAGGGCCAAGCAACCACTCCTCTGGGACTGTCCCAGTAAGAGCTCTCTGTCACCAACAGGTAAAAGGGGAAACCAATGTGAGCCCGAGCCTCATTCAATGTTAAGACAAAAAGAGGGAAACCAAAGTAGATCCAAAACATGCCTTTGACACTAGCTTCCAGCATTGAGCCAAGGTCTCCATCGACTTCGGCAGATGGTTGTGTAGGCTTCAAGCTCACTCTAAACATTTACACAACTTAGTTGGTGTGGATGATTCATGGAGCGAGGTATCACAAGCCCCTCTACTTATAGTTGGAAGAGGAAATCGGCGTGCCATCATTGCGAAAAATTGTGTTGCTAGTGCCATCCGCAAAAAATCAGCGTGTCCAAAGAATCACACCCAAACCCTGACAATCAAAGCAAAATTCTATAAGTTTTCTTGAAAAGGAAAGTGTACAGGCCTACACAATGACTCCCACCATTGCATACCGGGGTTGATGTTTCGAATCACCCAGTATGGAGGGCTAATGATGGGTTCATCACCCATGGATCAATCTAGATAATAAGATCAATGGTGAAAAGATTATCCAAAAGTCGTAACTCAAAGTCCCCATGGCCTAAGGTCCAAAGATCGCACAGTCTATAATTGCCCGTTGAGACATGGCCTGGCCTTGTAGCCCACTATGAATAGCCCCTTTAGGACAACGCATGACCCTTTTTCCGTATGTTAAGAAAATTTACCACAACTAGTCAGTATAAATTTGACAGATATTTAAAGAATATTTTTCCACGATTTGCACAATCTCTCCTAAAGTGGCAACTGCCATACCGGGTGCCTCCCATAATCGCGTCAAAGAAGGAAGAAATCCTCTTGACTGATAACGGTTTCCATAATCGCCACCCACAATCTCTGTAGCAGCCTGTCAAAATTGCGTGAATAGCCTTTTGCCAACCTTGGCGTCCAACGGTATAAGCACTATAAACACTCATTTACTCTCACAAGAAGAGGCAAACACTAAATCCATAGAAGAGAACTTTAAGAAGCAGATTGAAAACGGAAAAGTCCATCCCACCATCCAAGAGGCCTTGCTTTTCATTCAGAAAGTGCTGCCCGAGGAGTCCAACCCTCTATCCAGGATGCCCTACCTCCATCCAAGAGATTCCCTCCATTCAGGAGCCACCCTCTGTCCAGAGGATGCCCTCCGTCTGAGAGTCCTACCCACCAGTCCTCCCAAGAAAAGGCCTACCCTCCAATCCATCCAGGATCTTTCCATCCTAGAGCCAAGAGCTGTCCTTCACCCAATAGCCGCCCCTCAATTTGACGCACTTTTAAGTCACCCATCAGTCGGGCACACATATACTCAATCCTCGCTACATGCACCATGCATATTCTTATATCCTCATATCTTTCTAAGAAAAAAGAGAACAAAACACTAAATCAATTCTCTAATTTCTTATTTTTAGAAGAGAAGGGTTGATTCAAAGAAATGGGGCAGATTGAAAACGGAAAAGTCTATCCTAACCCCAATAACCATCTAGGGAGGCCGGTTTATAAGTTAAATTATGATTCTAATATTTCAAAATCACCATCAATATATGCATGTAGTGCAACCAGTGCTACAATATCCTTTTACCTATGTACCATGTATGCCGTTTAAAATGTTATTATGCCATTGGTACTAACCTTACTTGATCCAAGAGAGTGCCACCATTAAGATGTTTTCAACACTTCGCCTCTGACTCGTGTTTTTAGCTATTTATATTATTTTATATATTTTCTTTGTATCACTATGCATAGGTTTTCATCATAGGGTTTTATCCGGTGGTGTACCACTTGTGATTCTCTTGTATTTCTTTATTTTATGAGTTTTGTCACGGAATTACCAAATGGAGAAGTTAGAGCTTTTGTCTAACCGCAATCCATTTATTGATGTCTCGGTTTAAAATTCCATCCTAGAGCCCCAAGGACCGCATCCTTCACTCGATAACCGCCCTTCAATTTGACGCTCGATGCTCGCTAAGTCACCAATCGCTCACTAGGACGATAAACATATACTCATCGCCTTCCACCCGCTACATGCACCGATTTTGGCTCCTCTATAAATATTGGCTTATGTTTTTACCCCGATCATATCTTTCTATTTTTAAAAAGCCCCAATTTGAGAAAAATATGCTTGATTGATTTAACTTTCTTGAGAAAACTCAAAACATGGAGTACACCTTGTTCTAAAGAGTTTTCTCACCATTTTTTTCTTTTCTATTCAAATTTCCTTTACCTGCGTTTCGTCAGTAATGAAGGACATCCGTTCGTGATCGGCAATTCAAAGAGAGGGAAGAGTGGCTTCAAATCGAACTCCGGTTCCGTTGCCGCGGACAAATCCAGGGAAGGGGATCTCGGGAGTAAGTCAGTAGGTTAGCTCATTAACACAGTTGATTTTCATATAACCCGAATCTATGGAAGTATCAAACGACTTATAAGTTAAATTGTAATTTTAATATTTTAAAATCACCATCAATATATGCATGTAGTGCAACCAATGCTACAGTATCAAAATAATTTTTTAATATTCTTTTATTACTAAAATCAAGTAAATTATATACCATAATTAATAATAAAATTATAAAATTTTAATAATAATAATATATATTAGAAATAAAACTTAATAAAAATGATAAAGTTATATTCACATCACATTATCACTTATTATATAAAAACAAGAAACCAGAGGAAAAAATTAGAGAGATGAGTTGTGTAAGCAGAGGGGGATTAGGGTGGTTATTAATAGTTTTTTATTTAATTAACTATTTTTATAATAATAACAACAATAATAATAATAATAATAATAATAATAATAATAATAATAATAATAATAATAAGAGGATCATAACCCATTCATCTTTTAAAAAAATTAAATAACGAGATGTATTAGGTAAAGCCAATTCTTGCCATGGGCCAATTAAGATGCAGTTTGGCACAAACTTAGATATTAAGCCATACTAAAAATTGCTCAATACTACTTATTATGGACCATTCCCATCATATCCTTGACACAATACAACTCATTTATCATCTCTATGATAGTAAGGATAAGGCATAAACACAAGATACAGTAGAGGTGCATTTTTTTAAAGTTGCTATCAGAATAAAAATTAAAGCACTTTTTCTCCTTGAAAGAATTCACATGTAAAAGTCTTTTTTTTTTTCCCAACGCAAGCATATTCCCAACATGCACCATTCTAAAAATTATAGTGGTATGAAATAAAAACTATTCTAAAATTTTAAAAATAAAAAAATCATAAACATTACCCACATCTATTAAAAACTATCCAAACCTAAAAATCTAAGATAATTTGTAATCATCGGCCAACACATACTTATAAAGCATTGCAACTTTTTCTAATTCTTCCATGTGGGTCCTTCAACATAACTCACATGTATTCCCAAAACGCACCCTACAAAAAAATTGATGTAACGGATTGAAATTAAAATCATTTTAAAACTCTAGAGATTTTCCTGTATTATGAGCATTCGTATCTATAAATATTTATTTACTTTATTTTCGTATATTGATACTACCAAAACTCAAAAAATTAAGATAATTGATAATCATTGACTAATATATACTTATAAAACACTGCTAATTTCTTCTAATTCTTCCATGCAAGGCCTTTTTTTTCAACTCATACTCCAATAAAAATTGTAGAAGTGGACCATGACCAAAGCTATCCATTGAAATTATCAAGGGAAAATGCAAACGAAAACAAATACTTGAAGTTGACATGAGAGGACAGGAGGCCACGGCTACCAGCCATTCCTTTACCATTCAAGATTCCTTTCCCACTTCCACTTCTGCAGAGGGAAAGGACAAGTACAGGTCTGGTGCCTCGAGGGTCCCACACCCAGCCCATCCTAACGGGCCCCACGCCAGACCGGGTCCGAGCCACCCAGCAACCTCTTTTCTTCATCTTCCGCCTATAAATACCAAAGGCCTTGTGTATCAGTTCATACCCAGCAGCCAGAAAAGCAAGACTCTCAAATACTAGATCAGTCTCGAGTTTTGCAAACCCTTTGCTTCGTCGACCATGTCGGACAAGTGCGGAAACTGTGACTGCGCTGACAGTAGCCAGTGTGTGTAAGTCTTCCATCGTTGCTACTATCATATATACATATATATGAATTTCAGAAATTAGAAGCAAAGTATTTACTATTAGTTTTCCAGTTTAAAAAGGGCCACAAATTTGATTTTTGTTAAGCGCTAACCATCTGATCTCAAATTTAAATAATGGGTCCGTCGTAATGAAGAGGATTGCATCGCCTATGCAGAACTGCAGAAGAATTTCTGAACTTTCTTTCTTATTCAATGTCCCTGATAACCACCCTGAAACGTTTTGTCACATCCCTTGAACTTTTAAGCCCTCAAAGTTCCTTTGAACGAGTAGATTTTGTTGGATGACGAAGAATCCATGCTCTCACTTCGCTGGTTGGGCTAAATTTCTGCAAAACTTACAAACACTCAATGACTAGATAATCAATGAAAGATTTCATAGCACTTTCAGTTATTGATCTAAGCCATTTTTACTGTAATATTTTCTTCAATATATAATCACCTTTAAATGAGATGGTTGTGATCGAACAGAGATGGTATTTGGTTGCAGGAAGAAGGGTAGCCAATATGGCTTCGTCCTCGAGACACAGGAGACGTAAGTTCAATAGCCCAGAAAAATAAAAACCCTAAAGATATGACTTTTTCCGTATTTTCCTTCTGTTACTTTGGCAAATATGTGAGATTTCACTATTTTCTGCAGCTATGACGCCGTCTTCATGGGGGCTTCGGTAGACGAGAATGACGGCAAGTGCAAGTGCGGCAGCAGCTGCTCTTGCGCCAACTGTTCATGTGGCTGTAACTGAGCACACAACAAATACTTTCAAAAATGTAACGCCAGAGGATGAAATATTGTGGTGAATAAGTCGGTGTCTTGTAATGCCTTGGAAGCTAGGAAGGCCCCATGCTTGTCAAAAGGTCACGTTGATGTGTCCGTGTCGTGTCTGTCATATGATCCTTCCATTTCACTGCTAGCACTTGCTAGCGGCTTTGCTTGTGTGTCTCTTATGAATTAATACATAATGAGCTGGTGTTACTCTTAATGTTTGGTTTCATCGATGATGAATAAAAATATTAGCATCAATAACGATATTAATATTAATTACGGTTATATTAGTATTAAACATATTATATAATCACATTGGTATCAAATATAATACACGAAAACGTTTTCTAAAAATCGTAAGTTGACAGAGTTATGTCGATCGAAATAAATTTATATTATAATATTAGCAATTATCGGTACCAAGAGACCCATATACAAATACACATCGACAGCTATATATCATATTAGCTGATATTTGTATCAATGCGCCTATATTGTCTCTTCTGGACCATATTTTCGTTTCATACTTCATAGACAACTTTTTGTGATTCGTTGGCTAACTTCCAATTTGATGAGTTGAAAAGTTATTATCTCATTAAAAAGCCCCATACATCTACTCTTTTCTCAACGTATTTTTTTTATATACAGATTTAGGTTTTTTTTATTCTGAATGATAAATATTTCTCAAAACATAAATTATAAATCATATCTATCTTTTAATTAATTTAAATAACCGATGTAAGTCCTTCCATATACTTCCTCCTTCCCTCTTGTTCATTTGATCTTAGTTACACTACTAAACAAGGAAAATTTATCCCATCCCATAAACCATTTTCCCATAAACAGGGAAAGTAAGAGTTTGGACCTTCTACCATTGATTGCATTCAAACCTGCTAATTTGGATATATCTCAGATAAATAAGAAATTCAATATGTAACTATATTAATATTCATTAAATATTAAATTTTAAAATAAAAAATAACTATTTTGATACATTTTTTTAGTGTTTAAATCTCAACCAGTTTATTTTTATAATCCAACTGGGGAGGGCAATGCCTCAGACCCCCCTGATTATTGATCTATCAAAATTTTGCTAGTCCTACATAAGGCTTAGGCAGGGCAAAGAATGCAACTCTAAAACCGAAGTAAGCCACTCTAATTTTGGGCTTAAGGCTCATTCAAGGTATTAGTGGGACGACAGAGTTGTTAGCGGATCAAGGGGGCTTCATTTCTTTATTTTTCTTTTAATCAAAGTCATTGATAATTAAATAAATGATTGTAATTTAACTATTTTTTTAATATAAATAAATTTATTAAAATAAATTATTAAATTA
Organism: Nepenthes gracilis; assembly: GCA_033239525.1. Taxonomy (NCBI): domain Eukaryota; kingdom Viridiplantae; phylum Streptophyta; class Magnoliopsida; order Caryophyllales; family Nepenthaceae; genus Nepenthes; species Nepenthes gracilis. The sequence goes on from BSYO01000029.1 coordinate 10,242,696, forward strand.
TAAGTTTTCATTTTAAAATAAATGTTTAAGATGTAGAGAACAATAATATCTATTTCTTAAAGAGATGGAGTCACCCCCAACCCAAATTGTTATTGTTTAACTAGAAGATTGCGGGCTCAGTGGATCCAAAAGTAGTCCGACAATAGAAAATTGTAAGATGCCAGTCCTAACGGCAAGACTCCTGCCGAAGCACAATGGTGATGTGTTGATCAAGTGAAAGAGAAGCTTGCTGATGCAGCTTTTCAGGGGCAAAGGGTATGGGAATGCTCCGAGCGCACGAAGAGAGGACAAGGCGCTGTCTTAATTTGGCCAAAAGTAAAACCGAGAGAAATTACTCTTTGGAAACCCTTAGTGTTTTCCCCTATGTGAAATATTCCAAGAAGATAAAAGAGGAAAACACTCTGCGAGAAAAGCACACTTCTTTTCTCCTCACTCTAAACAAGGAAACTTTCTCCTTCACAAAGCCTTTTGCCTTTACATGCACTCACCCACACTCAATCTACAAGCCCACGTGGCCGTCCACCCGCCCACCCTTGGCGGGAAGTGGCGGGCTCGATCCTAGGGTTTGGCAGACACCGCCACCTTGGAAGTTTGAAATCCATCGTGAGCACGCCAATATGTACAATGTGAGAGAAAAACGCCTGGCACTAGCTGGCGTCGCCGTCCATGTCCACCTCTCGGACATCTTGCTTTGAAGTATCGTCCATGTTCCTCCCGGACAAAGTCCCCGGACATGTCGGCTCCTGGACAGAGTTTCCAGGACACGTCCGCGTCCATTTGTCTCCACAAGTCCGCGGACACATACACCAACCATTGAAACAAACTTTCAAATCTTCAAAGAAATGTTGGACCATTACTTCTTGCCTTTTGCTTCCCTTAAATAAAAAACTCAGGGTCCGCGTCCTTTCCCCGCGAACATAGGGACATGGAGGGAGTTGTCCCTCCACTCCAACTGAGTGGACTCCCCTCTGTCTGGGCGATCGTATCGCCCCGCCTTGACCTTCCCTCAAATCCGCAATCGAATTAAACCTTCCTTTCGAACTTGGAGTAAAAAAATAACATGTCATCCTCCCTTGCATTTTGAGTACCAAGAACGTGACTTTTTTGCCCTTTGTCTTGAGACTTTGGGCCAAAGCACTTACGCTTTGGCTTCAACATCAGCTCCAACCTTTGAAGGCTGCTATGTTTTAAAGTCCAACTGGGCCTTGGCCTGCCTGGTATAATTTTGCCTCTGGTGACGATCTGCTCCACCACTCGGCCGTCCTCCATTATTGATCTATAAAAATATTTTAATCGATGTCAAAGGCGCCCTTGGTGGCCATTGGTGCGTCGCCAAATGCTATATGGAAGCCTCCTAAGCTTAAGTTGAAATAACATTCAACCTTAGGCAGGGCATGTCGCACGCCCTTAAAAATGCATATTTTATTGCTTTCCGCAAACATCTCCAAAACCAGTCAATGATACCCATCTTCAACACCCCTCGGACAGCGGGCGTGTAGTTTTGGGCTTCAAACCTCGTCTCATTCAATGGTCTCAGGATCATCACCTTGATCCCTTTTTAGTCCTTTGCCTCCTCCGAAAAGTCCTTCTTGATGTGGCCTTTCTTACCACAGAAGCAACTCCGTCCTTATTTGTTAGCATCCTCGCCTCCTGTCCTCAATCTCCCTCAAATCCCCCGCCGTTGGTCATCACCGGACACTCTAGAGCTCGAGGCCTTTATTTTGGGCTCCCAAAATTCAAAGTGTCCTTTCCGATAAATTGTCGTGGCGATATGATCGTCAGCGGCAGGATAATCCTTGAAATCAAAATAAATGGATCGCCCAAGTGCTTCTCGAAGCTAATTTAACTTCTTTTCATATGGCTTTTGAGGACTTGGATATAAATAAATCTATTCCGAGGAAAATAATTTAAATAAAAGATCCCTCTTGTCCTGCCCTCCTCCTTTTCATTTTAAAATCAAAATGTTCCTCACCCTCTTGAAAAAGCTTTCAAAATAGAATGTCCCATTCTTAAAATAAGTTCACGAACCTTCTATTATTGGGGGGCAAAATCCCGAAGGCGCAACCACCGAGAGGAAAGCTCGGACGATGTAAGGAAAGATAATATCTATTTCTAAAAATTGGAACCAAAGGGAAAAAAATGTTAACACAAATCCACTATGTGAAAACCCAAATTGTTACATTGTTTATTAGAGAAAAGAAGATTGTGGGCAAAGCCTTTTGCCTTTACAGTCACCCACACTCAATCTCACCAAAAGTAGCGGTGGCTACGAATAGATAACGCCTCTAAGATGAGTCCACCTCTGAAGTTGCATTTGTTCGAAATCCATCGAGCACGCCAACTGCCCACCTGCAAACGCCGCCTGCGGCCTACGTGAGAGAAAGTCAACGCCTAGGCACTGGTCCATGTCCACCTCTCGGACACAATGTCCTCGTCCATGTTCCTCCGGACATTCGAGAAGTCCCGGACAGAGCTCTGGAAATTCTGAGAAGTCCCCAGGACTTGCATTTGTTTGACAAGAGAGTGACCCCAACACTTTTCAGGGACCGAAAGCATCGTTGGTGGGGAGGCCTGATCAATAGCATAAGATCAACGTGAAGAAAGAAGTCATGGCGATGCCAGCCACTGTTCCTTGTCCACTATACTCGTTGGCTTTGCATTTGTAAATAGATAATAATTACTTCTATAAATTCAAAATGTGGATTCAAGTGTGTAATTTTAGATGATGGTTACATTTAAAAGGGGATGACGGATGAGCCGAGGAGCCCTGTGCTGTGACAAAGGGTCTGTGCTGCAATCGCAGCCATTCTGCTTCAAATCTAACAGTCGAATAACTTTTGATTTTTTTTCATACAAATGAAAACGGCCATAAAGCCGTCCGGTCATTGAATTTGTGGCCGAACGGCCGTGATTGTGAATAGGGCCCCTGAGCTAGGTGACGGGTAGCCGAGGGGGCTATATCTTGGCAATGAGGCGCAGCTTCTGTGTCTCGATTCTATGAAAATTTTCTCTTTAAAAAAATTAAAAGAAAATTTTTTATTTCAAAAAACTTGGACAATTAGGTCTATATCTATTTTCATCAATACTGATATGTAGGGCTGTGATTCATTACCGATGTACGATGGCTACCGGTTCAGGGGAAGGGGCAAGCTGTTTCCTTTTTCTTGTGTTTGCATCCTAAAATGGAAAGTTGCTGAAGTCCTCTTATATTCTTTCATAGGATTTCATTTTTAATGATTTTAATGGCTATAATTATAAAATGATTCCAATACATTTAAACGTACTTATCAAAATTTTCAAAGAAATTCTAGATACTTGTCTCGACATTTGGACGAGGAAGAGGCATAATTGCCTAGCTCATGTCCCGGCAATGTGAAATGGCAAGGCAATTGCATAAGCAAGCAATTAGGCGCCCCCGTTTTTAAAGTGCTTTCTTGTTAGTTTTTCTAAAATATCCATGACTTTGAAAAAATTTACAATTTTACATTTCTATTAATAGATTTGCCCTTTAATCACTTTAATTTGCACCACACAACCCACCTATTTCTATCATTCTATTTACACTACACAAAATCATCATTTTTAGCATATTTGCTATTGGTTAACATTGCAAACAATAAATCTTAAGTGAATGAAAAGGTTTGGAGTTCTACAAAGTATATGTAAAATTTTTAAATTCTCGATCAATAAGATTAAAGGAAGCTAATGGCTATAATTTTCGTAAAAGATTTGATGAGGTCTTATTTAAAATGCCTATATTTTTCATTATTTTTTTCTTTCAATGTCAATTAAAAATATTTTAATCTAATACAGTATATGTCCTACCTGTGTTGGATAGGTGTGCCTCTAGGCTGTGCTATTTAGGCATGGATATAATAAACAATAGATAAAAAATAAAATTATATAAAATGTTACTAAAAAATAAATTATATTTTATTTATTTTATTAAATATTTTTAATATTATAATTTATAATAATAAAAATATATCTAAACACTTACTTATTTTTAGCCTTTATTTATATTATAACTTCTACTATTGTCACTACTTTTGAAACTATTTTTTATTAGAATTCAGAATGATCAAATTTCTTACATAATTTTTTTTGGTATAACCAATTATTGAAAAATATGTGTATTTTCATTATCTTTGATGTTATTTTTTTATTTTTTTCATCAATTATTTGACCCCTAACAATTATTGCTGACTCTAATAACATTACATTTGCTAGTGGTATTAAGAGATCCTATATTATTAACATAAGTATAAAAAATATATACTTATTAGACTTTCATCAACTTAAAATCATAAAATTTGATTTGTTACTTATAAATTAAAAATATGATCAAACTGTAAGTAATGTGAAAATTTATTGGATATTATATTTTTACTAATCAGTTGTATTTTATATTGAATTTGTACCAAAGAAAATAAATCTTATCTATAAGAAAATCCTAAATCACCTCCGTTACTGCTGCTTACTTCTATTGTCAGATTGGTCGATTTTCATGTTAACTATGGTTTATACAAATTATATATTACATATAGGTTTTTAGTCATATACCTTTATTTCTTTTGTACTATTGATCATCATTATATTCCCATAGAACTTTCAATACAAATACATATCCCATATAGATTTATGCGGGGTATATAATTGTGGTGAAATAAGCTAATACTAGATAATTTTTCTAATATTTTCATTTTTTTCTAAAAAAATATTGCTAAATATGATATTAGTTAATATACTATTTTAAATAATTTTAATATTTAATTAAAATTATTTTTAAAATTTTTTATTTATATCCATCACTAGTATTAAATATCATTGAAATATTTTTATTATATAAGAGGTTAAATAATACTGAAAGGATATGTGACCCCTAATATATAATTAGTGTCCTATCGTATTACACAATCAACTATCATATTCTTGTAACTAAATTTATTCTGTCAATATAATATCATAAACTACTACTCTTAAAAAAAAAAACGTTCTAATAAATTAAATAATATTTTTAATTTCTCTACACTAGGAGAAGTAAATTAGAAAACAACCTTAGCACCAATATTAAAAATATGACATGTATATTTTGTGTGAAATAATTATTCTTTAAAATTAAAAAATATAATTTATATAAAAATAGCAATATTATTATTTAAAATATATTTAAAAGTAATAGAAAAATCTTATCAATATTCTGTATTCATTTATAATCTTATCAATTGCTTTAGAAATTGTGGAATTAATTTATGGGTGCTTAAAAATTTCAAAATTGATATTTTTTTATAATTTCTATTTTTTAAAAATCTAATATATGGTAATATAAATATAAAATAAATTATTATGTGATGATCACACATCACTAGATAAAAAATATTAGATTGTATTTATATTAATTCTAAAATTAATTATTATTTAAATTATAAAAAAGATGAATAGTATTATCTTTAATAGTATATTTAGATATTTTTTAATATTTAGGCTACAAATGCTTCTACACATATATTTTAAACTTATAATATTTTATCATAAGGAAAGAACTCTTCAAATAAATTATATATTTTGTCAATCCTTCTTAATTTAGCCTTCAATTATACTAAAAAATTTTAATCTTATGCCACATAAAATATTAGTTTAATTTAAGTTAAAAATAATTAATGTCACTCATGTTTTTCCATGTATTGCTTAGTATATTTGGATATTTTTATATATCTTGGTTGTAAACACTTCTATATGTACATTTCAAACTTACAATATTCCATCATAAGAAAAGGACTCTTTGAAAGAATTATATGTTCTATTAGTCATTCTTAATTTAGCCTCTAATTATACTAAAAATTCTCAACTCTACACCAACAAAAAATATTAATTTAATCTGAGTTAAAAGCAACCACTATCTCTCCTATTATTTTTTGAATCTCTTTAGAAATTCAGTACCTTTAAAATTTTTACAAATAGAATTTTATATATTTTTTTAAATAGTCAATTTCCAACCAATAACTAATTTGATTTTAATAAATTATCATATACTATTAAAATATTTTCTATGAGATAGTCAAAATAAAAAGGAATAACAATGGTGATCGGTTCGTCACCTATGAATTGACCCAGATAACGAGACCCACGGTGAAAAAGTTATCTGAAAGTCGCAACTTAAGGCCCCCGCTGCCCAAGGTCCGAAGATCACACAATTTAGGGTCGCTCGTCAAGACATAGGCCGGCCCAACAGCCTACCATGAACGACCCATTCAAGACGGCTCATAACCATCTTTTCTGCACACTGAGAGAACTTGTCATAATTGATCAATACAAGCTCACAAATATTTTAAAAATATTTACTAATGATTTGAACGATCTCTCCCAATGTGACAACTTTCATACCGGGTGTTTTTAATGATCACATCTGTTAGGGCCATTTTCATGATTAGCACATTTTGTGATAATATATATATGTTACATCAATGTCGGGTTATGCATTGCCGATGTGTTGCATCAATATTCATCCGTTACCGTCCGTTCCGACTTCCATGGATACCACGCCTATCGTGTGCTCTACAACTTCTCAAGCCCAAAATCTAGAAGCCCCACGCTCTCTGTACGCTCTCTGCCCGCTCGACCCTAAAAGCCAGTAGCATTGCGCTCGCCACGTGCTCGAGCGTAAAATCCAAAAAGGGCCCGCTTGCTGCTCACCAGCCCCGCGCTCGAGCGCACGTAGGATTTCTCTGAAAAACCTCCGTGCACCCGCCGCACGCTCGAGCATACGGCAACTGCCAACTTTTTAAATGCGATTTTTGAGACCTCTATAAATACTTGGCTTATAATTTTGAAACCCTAAAATTCTTGGCAGATTAATTTCGTGCCCCACTTGAGAAGAATTGTGTTAAAACTCCATTGATCTTGCTTCTTTTGATAAAACTAAATGCTACAATCTTGAGCTTCATGTTCTAACTAGTTTTCTCTACATTTTCTCTTCACCTTTCAAACACTTATATCCTTCTACCTTCGTTAGAGACATCGGTACGTTAAAGAAGGAGACTCGATCGTGTTCGGTAATTCAAGTGGCTAAAGAGGGAAGATTGACGTGAAGACCGGAAGGTTTTCGGTTCCATTACCGTGGGCAAATCCAAGGAGTTCCTTGATAGGGATCACAAGATGGGAATAAGTCGGTTAGATTAGCACATCGTTACCACTCGACCTGTAAGTTAATTTTTATAGTACATTGCTTCCCTAGCCATTGAAGCTATGAGGGTTTTTCTCGATTACTATGGGTATCGAGTTTTTTCTTTGTCACCAAAAATCGTGTCTTTTTATTATTATTTATACTCGTTTATATTTTACATGCTTGTTAGTATTATTGATATCTAGAAATAAATATTCTTTACATGTATTAGATATTTAACTTTTACTACTTTCGCTGTTTTTGTTGGGGTTGAAACTGAATTATACACTTTAAGACAAAAAGTCCTTTTTCAACATCAAAGAAGAAAAGAATCCTGTTGACTGATGACGATTGTTATAATTGGCACCCACAATACCCGTGGTAACCTGTCAAAACCGCGTGGACAGCCTTCGTCAGCCTTGGCGTCCAACAGTATAAGCGCTATAAATACTCATTTATTTACACAAATAGAAGCAGAACATTAAATTCAGAGAAGAGAACTCTAAGAAGAAGATAGAAAATAAAGGAGTCCATCCCTCCATCTTGGAGGCCCTACTTTCCATCAAGGAAGCGCTGCCTAAGAGGTCAAACCCCCCCATCTAGGAAATACCCTCTGTCTAGGAGCCGCCCTCTATCTAGGGGATGCCCTCCTTTCGAGAGTCCTGACCACCAGTCCTCCCAGAAGGAGGCCTGCCCTCTAGATCAAGGAGCTCTCCGTCCAAGAGATAGGAGCCATTTTTCACCCAATAGTTGCCCTTCAATTGGGCGCATCTCTAAGCCGCCCCTCAGTTAGACGTACAAATACATTCAATCTCCCGCTACATACATCCATGTATCTACTTACATCTTCGCATATCTAATTTGAGCGTGAAGGTTATAATCAAAAAGTGAATTCTATTAATCATCTGACCTCTTATTTTTAGTTGTGTTATGAAAAGTTTAGGTTTGAATAGATAGAGACCAGATCAGCTCAAATTCGACCTAACGCGGAAGATCGAGTAGCTCCCTAACACGTACAATAACTCGGATCTAGGAAAGTATCAAATGGTGTATGACTTAAATTGTGATTCTAATATTTTAAAATCACAATCTATATGTACATGTAGTACAATCAGTGCTATACTATCTAAATAATTTTTCAGGATTCCTTTATTATTGAAATCAAGTAAATTATATACCAAAATTAATAATAAAATCATAAAATTATAATAATAACAATATATATTAGAAATAAAAGTTAATAAAAATAATAAAGTTATATTAACATGACATTACCATTTATTATATAAAAACAAGAAACCAGAGAGAAAATTTAGAGAGATGAGTTGTGTAAGCAGAGAGGGATTAGGATAGGTATTAATACTTTTTTTTATTTAAGTAACTATCTTTTATTATAATAATAATAATAATAATAATAATAATAATAGGAGGACCATAGCCCATTCATCTTTTAAAAAAAAAATTAAATAATGAGATGCATTAGGTAAAGCCAATTCTTGCCATGGGCCGATTAACATGCGGTTTGGCACAAACTTAAATATTAGGCCATACTAAAAATCGCTCAATACTACTCATTATGGACCATCCCCATCATATCCTTGACACATCACGACTCATTTATCATCTCTACGATAGTAGGGATAAGGCATAAATAAAGGATATAGTAGAGGTGTATTTTTTCAAGGTTCTATCAGAATAAAAATTAAAGCACTTTTTTTTTAAAAATGATTTTCGTATGTAAGTCATTTTTATTTTTTTCTCAACTCAAGCATATTCCCAACACACACCCAACTAAAAAATCAATGTAGCAGATTAGAACTAAAATCAATTTAAAACTCCAGCACTTTTCCTATATTATAAGCATTCATATCTGCAAATATTTATACCGTTGAAATTATCAAGGGAAAATGCAAACGAAAACAAATACTTCAAGTTGACATGAGAGGACAGGAGGCCACGGCTACCAGCCATTCCTTTACCTTTCAAGATTCCTTTCCCTCTTCCACTTCCACAGAGGCGTGTGCTCCTCTCGTGCCTTGCGGGTCCCACACCCAGCCCATCCTCACGGGCCCCACGCCAGCCCGGGTCCGAGCCACCCAGCAAGCTCTTTCCTTCATCTTCCGCCTATAAATACCAAAGGCCGTGTGTATCAGTTCATATCCAGCAGCCATAAAAGCAATCCTCTCAAATACTTGATCATTCTCGAGTTTTGCAAACCTTTTGCCTCGTCGACCATGTCGGACAAGTGCGGAAACTGCGACTGCGCTAACAAGAGCCAGTGTGTGTAAGTCTTCCATCGCTGCCACAATCATATATACATATATATGAGTTTTAGAAACTAGAAGCAGAATATTTACTATTAGTTTTCCAGTTTAAAAAGGGCCACAAATTTGATTTATGTTAAGCGCTAACCATCTGATCTGATATTTAAATGATGGGTCCGTCGTGATGAAGAGGACTGCATCGCCTCTGCAAAACTACAGACGAATTTCTAAACTTCAATTCATATTCATGTCCCCGATAACTGCCCTAAAAAGTTTTGGCACATCCCTTGAACTTTTAAGCCCTCAAAGTTCCTTTGAACGAGTAGATTTTGTTGAATGAAGAAGAATAATCCATGCTCCCACCTCGCTAGTTGGGCTAAATTTCTGCGAAACTTACAAACACTGAATATCTAGATAATCAATGAAAGATTTTACAGCACTTTTAGTTATTGATCTGAGCCACTTTTACTCTAATATTTTTCCCAATATATAATCACCTTTAAATGAGATGGTTCTGATCGAACAGAGATGGTATTTGGTTGCAGGAAGAAGGGTAGCCAATATGGCTTCGTCCTCGAGACACAGGAGACGTAAGTTCAATAGCTCAGAAAAATAAAAACCCTAAAGATATGACGTTTTCTGTATTCTCCTTCTGTTACTTTGGCAAATATGTGAGATTTTACTGTTTTCTGCAGCTACGACGCCGTCTTCATGGGGGCTCCAATAGCTGAGAATGACTGCAAGTGCAAGTGCGGCAGCAGCTGCTCTTGCGCCAACTGCTCATGCGGTTGTAACTGAGCACACAACAAGTACTGTCAAAAATGTAACACCAGAAGATGAAATATTGTGGTGAATAAGTCGGTGTCTTGTAATGCCATGCTAGGAAGGCCTCATGCTTGTCAAAAGGTCCCGTTGGTGTGTCCGTGTCATGTCTGTCATTTGATTTTTCTGTTTCGCTGCTAACACTTGCTAGCGGCTTTCCTTGTGTGTCTCTTACGAATTAATGCATAATGAGCTGGTGTTACTCTTCATGTTTGGTTTCCTCTATGATGGATAAAAATATTAATATTAATAACGGTATTAATATTAGTTGTAATTATATTTATATCGAACATATCATATAATCACATTAATATCAAATAAAATGAACCGAAAATTTTTCTAAAAATCGTAAATTGACAGAATTATATTGACCAATATAAAATTATATAGCAGAATTTGCAATTATCAGTACCGAGAGATTCCTATGCGAGTACATATTGGCAATGATATATCATATTATATTATTAGCCAATATTTATATCAATGCACCTATATTTTCTCTTTTGGACCATATTTTCATTCCATAATTCATAGACAATTTTCTCTGATTTGTCGGCTAGCTTTCAATTTGAAGAGTTGAAAAGTTATTATCTCTTTGAAAGGCCCCATACTTTTATTCTTTTCTCAATGTATTTTTTTTATATACAAATTTGAATTTTTTCTATTCTAAATAATAAATATTTCTCAGAATATAAATTATAAATCAGATCTATCTTTTCATTAATTTAAAATACCAATGTAAGTCATTCCATATACTTCCTCCTTCCCTCTTGTTCACCTATATAACCTAAATTCTAATGTCTTAATTTGATTTTCTTTAGCTTTTTCCCCCATAAAAGGTTCATTTGATCTTACTTAGGCTACTAAACAAGGAAAATTTATCCCATCCCGTAAACCATTCTCCCATAAACAGGAAAAATAAGAGTTCGGACCTTCTACCATTGATTGCATTCAAACTCGTTAATTTAGATATATCTCAGATAAATTAAAAATTCAATATGTAGCTATATTAATATTTATTAAATATTAAATTTAATATAAAAAAATAAAAAATAACTATTTTGATACACCTTTTTAGTATTTAAATCTCACCCTGTTTATTTTTATAATCCAACTGGGGAGGGCAATGCCACTGAACTCCCCCCCCCCCCCTTCATTGTTGATCTATCAAAATTTTGGTAGTGCTAAGTAAGGCTTTGGCAGGGCAAAAAGTGCAACTCCAAACAAAAGTAAGCCACACTAATTTTGGGCTTAAGGCCCATTCAGGGTATTAGTGGGATGACAAGGTTATTATATCAGAAAAGCTCTATCTCTTTATTTTTTTTTAATTTAAGTCATTAATATTTTAATAAATGGTTGTAATTTAACTATTTTTTAAAATATAAAAAATTAGTTAAAATAAATTATTAAATTATAACTATTTATTTTAAAATTAATGATTAAAATATGAAAAAAAATAACCTCCATCTCTTAAAGAGTTGGAGCCACCCCCAACCTGAATTTTTGTTGTTTAACTAGATGATTACGGCATCGAGTTGTGTACACTGATACTTAGATAATGCAATGTGAGGCCAAGTACATTGGGTCCAAAAGTAGCTCAACAACAGAAAATTGTAAAATGTCTGTTCTAAGGGAAAAACTCCGACCGAAGCACAATGGTGATGTGTTGATCAAGTGAAAGAGAAGCTTGCTGATGCAGCTTTTGAGGGACCAAAAGCATCGTTGGTGGAGAGGCCTGATCAATAGCATAGGATCAACGTGAAGAAAGAAGTCATGGCGATGCAAGCCACTGCTTCCTGTCCACTAAACTCGTTGGGTTTGCAGTTGTAAATAGATATTAATTACTTTCGTAAATTCAAAATGTGAATTCAAGTGTATTGTTTTAGATGGTAGTCAGGAAATCGCTGCCGGTAACTTCCAAATGATGGTTACATTTAAGAGGGGGTGACGGATGAGCCGAGGAGCCCTGTGCTGCGGCAAGGGGTTTGTGCTGCAATCGCAGCCATTCTGCTGCAAATCCAACAATTCAAATGACATTTTGATTTTTTTTTTTCATACAAATGAAAACGCCTACAAAATCATCCCACTGTTGGATTTATGACCGAACAGCTACAATTGCGGCATAGGGCCCCTGAGCTAGGTGATGGGTAGCCCAGGGGGGCTATACCTCAGCAATGAGGCGCAGCCTCTATGCCTCAATTCTATGATAATAGAATATGAATATGATATCTCTACTGTTTTCTATTTAAGAAAAATTAAAAGAAAATTTTTTTTTCAGAAAAACCTCAACAATTTGATCTATATCTAATTTCATCAAGACTGAGATATAGGGCTGTGATTCACTATCGATGCACGATGGCCACCGGTTCAGGTGAAGGGGCAAGCTGTTTTCTTTTTCTTGTATTTGCGGCCTAAAATAAAAAGTTATTGGAGTCCTCCAGTATTCTCTCATAGGATTTCATTTTTAACAATTTTAATGGCTATAATTATAAAATGACTCCAACACATTTTAACATACTTATCAAAATTTTTAAAGAAATTCCAGATACTTGCCTTAACATTTGGACGAGGGCAAGGCATAATCACCTAGCTCATGTCCCGACAAGGTGAAATGGCAAGGCAATTGCTTAAGCAAGCAATTAGGCGCCCCCCATTTAAAAGTAATTTTCTATTAGTTTTCCTAAAGTATCTTTAACTATGAAAAAATTTATAATTTTACATTTCTTTTAATAAATTTGCCCTTTAATCACTTTAATTTAAACAACACAACCCACCTATTTCTATTGTTTTATTCACACCACATAAAATCATCATTTTTAGCATATTCACTATTGGTTAAAATCATAAACAATAAATCTCAAGTGAATAGAAAGGCTTGGAGCTCTGTAGAGCATTCAAAATCTCGATCAATAAGAGTAAAGAAAACTAATGGCTATAATTTTAATGAAAGATTTGATAAGATTTTATTTGAAATACGTATATTTATTATTATTTTTATTTATATGATCCTTAATTAAAAATATTTCAATCTAATATCGTACGCATCCCACCTATGTTGGACAGGTGTGCCTCCAGGTCATGCTAGTTTAGGCCTGGATATAATAAAAAAACATATAAAAAATAAAATTATATAAAATATTATTAAAAAATAAATTATATTTTATTTATTTTATTAAATATTTTTAATATTATAATTTATAAAGATAAAAATATATCTAAACACTTATTTATTTTTAGCCTTTATTTTTTTTGTTAAAATTTAAAATGATCCAATTTCATACATAATTAATTTTGATATAACCAATTATTAAAAAATATCTTGCATTTTTAATTTATCTTTTTGTTCACGAACCAAAGACGTTTAGGCCTACAATTGATATATTGAGAAAAAGATCATGAAGCCAAAGTTATATGTTTATTATTGTAAATCGATGTCGGGTTGAGGTTGTCGGGTTAAAGTTCCGGATTTTCGCTCGAATGTGTTCGCCTGTGACCTTCCCGCCTGAGCGAATCGTGAGCATAAGAGGCCTGGGAAGCTCCGCTAAACCGACAACCCACAACCCGACATCGAGCATTATCAGCTATGCCACTCAGACGAGATAAAACTCATAAAAACAAAGAAATAAGAGAAAGCCCCCGCTCTCCTAGTGCAAAAAATAAATAGCTATACGAGCTCGATGAAAACCCTGATTGACACCGTGGAACTTGCATTCCCGGTCAAGCACGATTAGGCAAAAAATAATAACAACATAACAAGATCCCGGTATATACATCAATATAACATACAATAATTTTCTCCCGACTAAAATAATCAATACTCCCTCTTTCCCCTAAATAATCATGAAAAAATAATAAAAACCCCAAAATTGAGCTTTCTGAGCTAAGCCCTTATCAAAGTGTGCTCGCTCTACTTTTCGCCGCATTCTTTGAACTTGAGCATCCAAATGTCAAGGTGATCAACAAGAATAGCCCCCTGTCATCAAAAAGGGTGCAGCACCGGCTAGAGATAAACTTGGGGGTGGATGAAGTGTTCATAGCCTTGTGATTACTTTAGATTAAAGTAGCCAAATCATAGCCGCTGCTTGTGAGAAATTGTATGAATAAACGGTATCAACGGGCGTTTATTTCACCAATTTTTTCCAACCCGAGCATATGATCTAACTCAGAGACCCCATTTAAGAATTGTCTCAAATCTTTCGAGAGGCCTCAAGTTCGATTTCTAAAGTTGTTACAGAATTTTTCAGAGCTAACTCTATAAACTTTCAAGCATATCATGCGCTTCAAGGCTTTACTTTCAAGCATACCCCAAATCTCTATAAATATTAGTCTTATGTTTTGAAACCCATCACAAGGTCACATTAACTTTGGAGAGTTTATTTTCATGCCTCCTTGAGAAGAAAGGGCTCTTGTGCTTCAAGTTTATTGTATTTCTTGAGAAAATCAAACACTACAAGATTGCTCCCCTTGTATTCAAATAAGTTTTCTCACCCAAGTTTGTAGGATCCTATAATTTCTTCAATTTTTAATTTATTAAACCATTGATACTTCGCCCAAAGCCTTCTGCAACCAGCCGTTTGAGGCGTTGGTTAGTGAAGAATCAAAGACTCTCGTTCGTGATTGAGCATTTATAATTTTAAATTTTTCAAGTAGTTCGATGGAAGATTGTCCCATGTCAAGACCGGAAGGTGTCGAGAGACAGGTTCATGTTACTATTCCAATGACATGCAAATCGATGAAAGTTCTGGCTTGGTAGGGATCACGTGAGTCCACCCAACGGGAGTAAATACGCTATCTAGAGATTTTAGAAGGCTCTTATTCGAACCTTGTCAGTTAGATTCATTCCCATCAAAGAAGGGATCGATCCAGTAAGTTGATTTTCATAGTGCATTTCGACCTCAAAATTCCCTTGCCATCTTACAAAAAGATATTTAGTTAAATGCTAACAAGAGTGTTTTTCTACATTCAATTTTTAGTGGGTAGACGAATTTTCGTCGTCAAAAATTAGTCTTTATCTTTACCACGCCAATCACCCGAACCATATAATTATTTATATCGTAGAAGGCGTAGTTATTAATCTGAAGTTAGTTATATCTTTGGTCTCAAGAGAGTATTAAATATCTTTTACGTGTATTAGATATTTATTATTATCAAAAACGCGTTTAAAAATCTTCCCATGCTTAGCTATTATTTAACGGAATGAAGCGTTGGAGGCGATTGTGCAGGCTGGGCAGACCCACTTTAAAGCGACAACCCACAACCCGACATCTTAAAATATATGTCACTAATACGCCACTGGGGACAAAAAATGATACAAATATAGTTTCATCTTTGATGTCATTTTATTTCTTTTTTCATCAACTATTTGACCCCTGATAATAAATTTTGACTCTAATAATACTACATTTGCTAGTGGCATTAAGAGATCCTATATCATCAACATACGTATGAAAAATATATACCTATTAGACTTTCATCAATTCAAAATCATAAAATTTGATTGGCTACTTATAAAGTAAAAAATATTATCAAATTGTAAGTAATAAAGTAATTTATTCGGTATTATATTTTTACTAATCAGTTATATTTTATATTAAATTCATACCAAAAAAAAATAAATCTCATCTATAAGAAAATCCTGAACTACCTCCGTTTCTGCTGCTTACTTCTATTGTCGGATTGGTTGATTTTGATGTTGACTATGATTTATACAAATTATATATTACATATAAGTTTTTAGTCATATACCTTTATTTCTTTTGTACTATTAATCATCATTATATTTTCATAGAACTTTTCAATACAAAAATATATACTATTTAGATTTATGCGGGATATATAATGATGTAGAGATAGGCTAGTACTAGATAGTTTTTTTAATATTTTAATTTTTTTTTAAAAAAATATTGTTAAATATGATATTAGTTAATATACTATTTTTAATAATTTTAATATTTACCATATCTACAATAGTAGAGACAAAGCACAAATTGAGGATATAGTGGAAGTGTATTTTTCAAGGTTGCTATCAGAATAAAAATTAAAGCACTTTTTTTTTTTTCTCTTAAATGATTCTCATATGTAAGTCATTTTTCTTTTCTCAACTCAAGCATATTCTCAACACACACCCTACTAAAAATTATAGTGGTTTGAAATAAAAACTATTCTAAATTTTTTTAAAAAAAAACAATCATAATCATAGGCACTTGTAAACCTTACCCACGTCTATTAAAAACCATCTAAACCTAAAAACTTATACTAATTTATAATCATCGTCCAACACATATCTATAAAGCACTACAATTTCTTCTAATTCTTTTGCATAGGTCCTTTCAACATAACTCACATGTATTCCCAAAACCCACCCTACTAAAAATTGATATATTGAATTTGAACTAAAATCAATTTGAAACTCAGAACTTTTCCTATATCATAAGCATTTATATCTGTAAATATTTATAGACTTTATTTTTATATATTGATACTATCTAAACTCAAAAAATTAAGATAATTAATGATCATTGATCAATATATACTTATAAAAAACACAAGTAATTTCTTCCAATTTTTTCAAGGGAGGCCTTTTTTTCGACTCATACTCTAATAAAAATTGTAGAAGTGGACCATGACCCAAGCTATCCATTGAAATTATCAAGGGAAAATGCAGACCAAAACAAAAACTTGAAGTTGACATGAGAGGAGGACAGGAGGCCACGGCTACCAGCCATTCCTTTACCATTCAAGATTCCTTTCCTCTTCCACTTCTGCAGAGGCGTGTGCTCCTCTCGTGCCTTGCGGGTCCCACACCCAGCCCATCCTCACGGGCTCCACGCCAGCCAGGGTCCGAGCCACCCAGCAACCTCTTTCCTTCATCTTCCGCCTATAAATACCAAAGGCCGTGTGTATCAGTTCATACCCAGCAGCCATAAAAGCAATCCTCTCAAATACTTGATCATTCTCGAGTTTGCAAACCTTTTTCCTCGTCGACCATGTCGGACAAGTGCGGAAACTGCGACTGCGCTAACAAGAGCCAGTGTGTGTAAGTCTTTCATCGTTGCCACAATCATATAAACATATATATGAGTTTTAGAAACTAGAAGCAGAGTATTTAGTATTAGTTTTCCAGTTTAAAAAGGGCCACAAATTTGATTTATGTTAAGCGCTAACCATTTGATCTGATATTTAAATGATGGGTCCGTCGTGATGAAGAGGACTGCATCGCCTCTGCAGAACTACAGACAAATTTCTAAACTTCAATTCATATTCATGTCCCCGTTAGTTTTGGCACATCCCTTGAACTTTTAAGCCCTCAAAGTTCCTTTGAACAAGTAGATTTTGTTGGATGACAAAGAATAATCCATTATCCCACTTCGCTTGTTGGGCTAAATTTCTGCGAAACTTACAATCACTGAATATTTAGATAATCAATGAAAGATTTCATAGCACTTTTAGTTATTGATCTAAGCCACTTTTACTGTAATATTTTCTCCCATATATATTCACCTTTAAATGAGATGGTTGTGATCAAAGATGGTATTTGGTTGCAGGAAGAAGGGTAGCCAATATGGCTTCGTCCTCGAGATACAGGAGACGTAAGTTCAATCTCCCAGGGGAAAAAAAAAACCTAGAGATATGACATTTCTGTATTTTCCTTCTATTCCTTTGGCAACTATGTGAGATTTCACTTTTTCTGCAGCTACGACGCCGTCGTCATGGGGGCTCCGATAGCCGAGAATGACTGCAAGTGCAAGTGCGGCAGCAGCAGCTGCTCTTGCACCAACTGCTCATGCTGCAGTAAGTGAGCACACAACAAACACTTTCAAAAATGTAACACCAGAAGATAAAATATTGTGGTGGATAAGTCGGTGTCTTGTAATGCCTCGCAAGGAAGGCCCCAAGCTTGTCAAAAGGTCACGTTGATGTGTCCGTGTCGCGTCTGTCATCTGATATTCCCGTTTCACTGCTAGCACTTGCTAGCGGTTTTCTTTATATGTCTCTTATGAATTAATGCATAATTAGCTGGTGTTACTCTTTATGTTTGGTTTCATCCATGATGGTTGAAAATATTAGCATTAATAATGATATTAATATCAGTTATAGTCATATTAGTATAGAATACATTATATAATCACATTAGTATCAAATATAATATACAAAAAAATTTTCTAAAAATTTTAAATTGACAGAATTATATCGATCGAAATAAAATTTTATCATAATATTAGCAATTATCAATACCGACAGACTCATATACCAATACATATCGACGGCTATATATCTCATTAGCTGATATTTGTATCAATGAGCCTATATTTTATCTTTTGGACCATATTTTCATTTCATAATTCATAGGCTACTTTATGTGATTCATCGGTTAGCCTTCAATTTGAAAAGTTAAAAAATTATTATCTCATTAAAAAACCCTAAATATATTTTTTTTCTCAACGTATTTTTTTATACATAGATTTAGTTTGTTTTGTTCTGAATAATAAATATTTCTCAGAATATGAACTATGACTCAAATCTATCTTTTAATTAATTTAAAATACCAATATAAGTCTTTTCATATACTTCCTCCTTCCCTCTTGTTCACCTATATAACCTAAATTCTAATGTCTTAATTTGATTTTTTTTTTTTCTATTTTTCTTCCCATAGAAAGGTTCCTTTGATCTTAGTTAGGCTACCAAACAAGGAAAATTTATCCCATCTAAGAGTTTGGACCTTCTACCAATGATTGTATAAAAACCCACTAATTTGATATATATCTTGGATAAATTAGAAACTCAATCTGTAGATATATTAATATTTATTAAATATTAAATTCAATGTAAAAAAATTAAAAAATAACTATTTTGATACACCTTTTTAGTGTTTAAATCTCACCCAGTTTATTTTTATAATCCAACTGGGGAGGGCAATGCCTCTGAACCCCTCATTATTGATCTATCAAAATTTTGCTAGTCCTAAGGCTTAGGCAGGGAAAAAGTGCAACTCTTAAACAAAAGTAAGCCACACTAATTTTGGGCTTAAGGCTCATTCAGGGTATTAGTGGGATGACAGGTTTGTCATCAGATTAGGAAAGTTTCATCCTTTTTATTTTTATTTTTAATCTTTATTATTGATATTTAAATAAAAAATTATAATTTAATTATTTTTTTAAATATAAAAAGTTCAATTAAAATCAATTATTAAATTACAATCATTAGTTTTAAAATAAATAGTTAAGATATAGAGAAAAATAACATTTACCTTTTGAAAAGATGGAGCCACCCCCAACCCGAATTGTTATTGTTTAACTAGATGATTACGGGTTCGAGCTGTGTACACTGATACTTACATAATGCAATGTAAGACCAAGTTCAGTAGATTCCAAAGTCGTCCGACAACAGAAAATTGTAAAATCTCTGTCCTAACAGAAAAACTCCCACCGAAGCACAATGGTGATGTGTTGATCAAGTGAAAGAGAAGCTTGCTGATGCAGCTTTTGAGGGACCAAAAGCATCTTTGGTGGGGAGGCCTGATCAATAGCATAGGATCAACGTGAAGAAAGAAGTCATGGCGATGCCAGCCACTGCTCCTTGTCCACTAAACTCGTTGTGTTTGCAGCTGTAAATAGATAATTATTACTTCTATAAATTCAAAATGGGGTTTCAAGGGTGTAGTTTTAGATGGTAATTAGAAAACCACTGCCAGTAACTTTCAAATGATGGTTACATTTAAGAGAGGGTGATGGGTGAGTCGAGGGGCCCTGTGCTGCAAATATGGATTCAAGCGTGTAGTTTTAGATGATAGTCAGAAAATCGCTGCCTGTAACTTCCAAATGATGGTTACATTTAAGAGGGGGTGATGGGTGAGCTGAGGGGAACTGTGCTGTAGCATAGGGCCTATGCCGCAATTTTGGCCATTCTACTATAAATCCAACAACCGGATGGCTTTTTGATTTTCTTCTTTTAAATGAAAACAGTCGAAAAGCAATCCAACCGTTGAATTTGTGGTTAAACGGCTGCGATTGTAGCATAGGACCCCTGAGCTAGGTGACGGGTAGCCGAGAGGGGTTATATCTCGGCAATGAGGTGCAACTTCTGTGCCTCGATTATATGATAATAGAATACAAATATAATATCCATAGTGTTTTCTGTTTAAAAAAAATTAAAAGAATTTTCTTTTTCAAAAAAACTTGGACAATTAGATTTATATCTAATTTCATCAAGACTGAGATGTAGGGTTGCGATTCACTATCGATACACGATGGCCACTAGTTTAGGTGAAGGGGCAATTTTTTTCCTTTTTCTTGTATTTGCAGCCTAAAATAGAAAGTTATTGGAATCCTTCCGAATTCTTTCATAAGATTTTATTTTTAACTGTTTAAATGGCTATAATTATAAAATGACTCAAATATATTTTAATGTATTTATCAAAGTTTTCAAAGAAATTTCATATACTTACCTTGACATTTGGACAAGGGCAAGGCATAATCACCTGGCTCATGTCCCGACAATGTGAAATGGCAAGGTGATTGCTTAAGCATGCAATTAGGTGCCCCCCTTTTTAAAGTAATTTTTTGTTAGTTTTTCTAAAATATCCTAAACTGTATAAAAATTTACAATTTTGCATTTCTTTTAATAGATTTGCTCTTTAATCACTTTAATTTGCACAACACAACCCACATATTTCTATCGTTTTATTCACACCACACAAAATCATCACTTTTAGTATATTCGCTATTGCTTAACATCATAAACAATAAATCTCAAGCGAATTGAAAGGCTTGGAGTTCCGTAGAGCATATGTAAAGTTTTCAAATTCTCGGATCAATAAGAGTAAAGGGAACTAATGGCTATAATTTTAGTGAAAGATTTGATTAGGTCTTATTTAAAATATTATCATAATTTTTATTTATTTAAGCCTTAATTAAAATTTTATATACAATATATAGATAAATATTTATATTTTAATTAGCAATACATTTATTTCAAGAAGAATCTCACACAGCGCCCAACACCTCAGGCAAAATAAAGTCTTTGTACTTTAACTCGCTTGATACCTTTGACAACACTTTGTTATAATCTTATCTATCTAAGCTTATAGAATGAATTTCTCACAATTTAAAGGATGAAAAATAATAAGAAATGGAGGACCCTATCATGATAAGAGAATCCTACCCTTATTTATTGTAATAATTTCTATAATTAGCCTATTTAGACCATGAATGTTTTCCCTTTTTCTATTTTACCAAATCAAAAACTTGTTTATTATAGCGACCTGGATTCAAATTACTTAATCTGACCAAAATTAATAATGTGAAAAAATTAAATTATAAATATTTATCATAAATCTATTATAAATAAAACATTTATTACATATATTAAACTGATCGGAACGAGATATTATATAAATAAGCCAAACGGGAATGTAATCCCGACATCCTTTTCAACATCTACCAAAATTCACAAGGAAGCCCCCATCTCTTGATATAATATTTCTAAACTCTAAAATTATCCCTCTACCCAGAAGCTATATGGCAAAAATACCATATTTGCTTGTAATACACTAATGTTTTGATTTGAGTTTATTTAACTTTTGATCAATAAAGTCATTAATAAAATGTAACATCCCAAATATTTTTAAATTTATTATTTTATGAGAATAAATTATTTAATTAGTTGAGATAATTATTTGACTATTTAGAATAATAATTGAATAATAAAAAATATATTTTAGTGCATTAGTAACTATTTTGAATTTAGAATTTCGTAATTAGACTTGGTATTTGGGTTTAAATTATATAGTGCGCCAAGTACATGAAATTTAATCATGAGGATTTTATTTAGGATGAAATAATAAAATTTGTTTGAAGACAAATTTTCTATCATTCAAAAGACTAGCTATAAAATAATAAATTATAAATTTAGATAATATATCAAATAGTCAAAAAAAATGAGTAAATTTTTAGTATTTAGATCTAATGAGTTTGAAGTATTAGATGCAAGATTGGGTTTCGAGATTTGAACGATTGATTTGAATTTGATTTAATTATTAGATTTGAATTAAACTTAACTAATTGAATAAATATTTATATATTTAAATTAGGTGGCCATTGGTATATTAGTATTTGTTGACTGAAATATAATCACGCAATTAAATTTAAATAGGGTCAAAATAAAAAAAATTAAGATTAAAATTTATAAGGATAACCAGATAAATTAGAAAAAAAATTTAATCAATATTATTAATTAGAAATTATATATATATATATATATATAAGTATAATTATTATTAGTATTATGGTAACAGAAAGAAGAGAAAGAAAGAAAAAAGAATGAAAATGAAAAGAAGAGAAAGGAAAAGATGAAAGAATGTGATATGTCTCGAGATTCAAGTTATTATACAAATTAGTAGCCTACTCAATCTTTCACGGCGAGTTGAATTGTAGCGAGTTCGGTCTTTGTCACTAAGAATCTAAATTCTGCGCACCACAACTACTAAATTTGAGATTAGACAATTGGTAGGACTCGAATCTTAATATAATCATTGACTCTAAAGTCAAAAATTTTTCTCAATAGATGAAAAAATGTGATGATGTGAGAGAAATGCATTGATGCATGTTATGAGGATTGAGTATTGGTGGAGAACTAAATTTCGATAGGTGCGCCCGGCTAATGAGTGAGAGAGATGGAGGATTAGGCTCCACTAGATACACCCAATCAAGGGGCGGCTTAGGGAGACAGCGGACTGAGCTATGTTGAGGTGCGTCCAGCCACAGGGCAGTTTAGAGAAATGGAAGACTGAGTTTCGTGAGACGTGCCCAACCAGGGGATGGTTTAAAGAGATGGAGGATTGAACTCTGCTAAGGTGTACCCGACCATGGGAAAACTTAAAAAGATGAAAGATTGAACTCCATTGATATGCACCCGACCAAGGGGCAACTTAGAGATATGGAAGACTAAACTTTGTTGAGGGGCACCCGGCCAAGGAGTGGCATAGAGAAATAGAAGATTGAGTTCCATTAAGCAACACCCGGCTAGGGGCGGCATAGAGATGGAGAACTAAGCTCTACTGAGGTGCACCAGGCCAGGGTGGCTTAAAAAGATAGAGGATTGAATTCTATTGAAATGCGCCTGACTAAGGATGGCTTAGAAAGATAGAGGACTGAGCACTATTAGATGCACCCATCCATGGGGCACCTGGCAAGAAGAGAAAAGTGATGCACTCATTAAGGAGTGGTTGACAATCGAGTGTACTCGTGGAGGGGTGGCTAATCGAAGGAGAAAGAGATTCCTAGGTGCTGACGGTTTAGAGAAAGGTCGCCTACCAGTCCTTTCCCGACTGCAGACGAAATGGGCTCTTTATACCCTACTCTATGAGTCGTCTTTGTCAGCCACACAATATGAGAGCTTGAAGCTGGCGCGAGACCTAGGCAACTACTAATCGGGATTGGTAATCAATAAGGAAGAAGAATTCACCTTTGGCGGGAGGTAACTCTAAGATTGATCGTCACATGCCCTTGGTCATCTCCCTCATTCTACATTTTTGTGAGCTTGGAGAAAGTTCTCCTTCTGTGATCATTCGAGCTCCTCTTTTTTCTCCCTCTTTCCTACGAGAAAAAGGAGGTATTTGTAGAGAAAATCATAGAGTGTAGGCTAGCTAGCCTTTCCTTCTTGAGGAGCACCGTGATTGATGTCTTCCTTTCTAGCAAGCCTAACATGTCAAGCTGTGATCACGTGGATGTACTTGTTGAGATGGAGCCAATGAGCTGATAATGCTAGGACGCACGCTTATGGGTCGCATTTGGCGAGCGGCTCTACTAGCCCATGTCTCAATAAGTTGTCCTAGGTCACGCAATCTTGGACCTTAGGTAACGGGGGCCCTCTACTAGGGTGCAACTTTCGAACCATTCTCCCGTTGTGGACCTGGATACTGGGACCCCCAATGGGTGACAAGCCCATCAGAAGAAAAGGAGATGGAGAAGAAAAGAAGAAAAAGAAAAGAAAAGGAGATATGGTTGACTATCGGGAAGAGTCGAAGTCATTCAGTAACCAAGTAAACCCTAGTAGTGATTTTCTTCCATTATTTAAAGAATATAGTGTTGTGAAGGAAGGGGGAGGCGCATATGAGCTGAAGTGAGAAATCTATTGCAATTAATGCTGTCACCAAAAGAGAAATAAGAAATTAAAACAAACAAATTCTTTCCTTCTCATTGCTAATATTGATTCTCTGCTTGCATGCCTTAAATTTGTGGGAAACTAGTAAAACTTTTTGTGGCAATTGTTGAATACCAAAACAAAGCCTATGGCTCTGATGGCAAAAACTTAGATTTGTTCAGGTTTTGCGATAAATTAAGGTGTGGAATTCAATGGGCTTATTCTACAAAATCTTTGTTTTTCATGTGGGAAAAAAAAAGCTGGATCTTTCATTGATTTTAGTGCAAGTCAGATAAAGTCGAGGAATAGAGCATTTATACAAGTTTAGACATCGATTTTTTGCTATGGATTTGAAGTGGTGAGGAATCGTCTAGAAGTAAATGGCGTGCGGTATGTATATGTACATATGTATATTATATGGATGTGTGGAAATTTTACATATATGTCTGTGTTTGTATGTAGATTGGTGCATGTATATGAACATGTATATATACAAGTTTTGTAGGTATATGAAGAAAATAAAAATTAAAAATACACATATATGGCAGTGAGAAGCTAAGTACATGTGGATACATAGAGAGAGAGAGAGAGAGAATAAAAGTTGGTTTGATGCGGAAATTGACGATATTTCTTGTTTTGATTGGACATTTGTGAAATTTGTTGGAATAATCCGATAAAATGGATAATCTATGTTATTTGTTCGGTAGAAACAAAATTTTTATAGTTCAAGAAGTAAGATTTAATACACTCGGAGAGACGGTGAGAATTGAATAAGATATTAAGAGAGTCGGTCAAATATTCGAGACCTTTCTTAGATATTTTTCCTATTTTCACGATAAACGATTCTTTATGTTGCTTAGACTATGTATGTATATTTTGTTGACATTTTATGAATAAGTAAAGAAGAATATAAAGACTTTAAAATATTCGGACGGATAAGAGTTTGTGAAACCTTAAAATAATTTATATTTGTTCGATAGCTATTACATTTTGGAGGTTGAGATACATAATATTGAAGAGAAACACTTATAGCGTGACAATCATTCTAAGAGATGATATCAATGATATCATTGGCGAGGAAATCATAAATTGTCATAAACCCGGTTCCAAGCAAGTCTAAATAATTATAATTTATTAAAAAAATTAAATTTCTAAAATAATATAACAAATTCTAATTTTGGGCATGACAAACAAATAACCACTAAACCTGATATAACGACCATAAAAAATATAACCCGCATATAATTTCATCGAATAACCATTCAGATAATATAATATATACGATTCGCTCCACAAATATCCCAATGGAGGTGACAAACCAACCATAACAACTAAAACTCAACATGTATAACCAAATTGTTCTCAATATACAACTATGGACCTACACTCGACCAATCTTAATATCTAAAATATATCTGATTCAAACCCAAACCAAAATAAAACTAAAACTCATCAAAATGGATGAATAACAATTAGATCACGTCTAAATTCCTACAGTGTATCCAAACCCACTTACTTGAAGGGATAAGAAATAAAAACACGAATATAAAACTATCAAGTATCTATATCATATAATAAATAGTAGTGCCCGAAATCAAATGGATGATTCATAAACACAATTAAAACCTTGTAAAAGATACAAATCAAAAAATCCAATATTGAAAGTCATGAGGGTAGTCTTGTACTCAAATCTTATTTCAAATCAAAGTATATTCTGATCAAAACATAATCCGGAATAGAATCAAATAGTCTAAATCATATCAGAAATCAAATGGCACATATATTTAATGAAACAAAATTCTGATCAAAACTACATACAAACGAAATAGAATTTGAAATGAAATCATATAAGAATCAAATAGGTTTTGAAATAAAATTAAATATTAGTTGTACAAGACTAATCGAATTTCATCCATGGGCAAACTCGTGAATTTCAAATCAAAATTTGAATACAAATCAATGCAGAAACATAAAATATGTACAAAATCCGATAGCTAAAAACTAAGAGACCAATTTAAGGAAGGGTTATATATTTTTCGATAACCTTAAGCCAAATCATTTGTTATTTAGACCCACAAGTTGAGCTATCTATGTGTATAGTCTCCCATAGATAATGGACATGCTCAATATATTTTGCCACTTACAGTATTTGATGCAATTCTCAAATTTAGTATATATATTAGGATGTCCGAATATATTAATTGTCATTCAATTCACTTATGATGGTTCTCATTAAAATACAAATAAAATTGGTCATCTACAAATAACGCATTTTCGGCCAATAGAAAAGGGAGTCACAAATATTTTTCCGTTGGAAGAGGGTCACATATCACACATTGAATCATATTATAAAGATAGAGACCTCGATCCCCGGGCAGCAATATATAAATATTAATGTATGGCTCATGTAGGTTTCATAATATTTTCTGCACAAATATATAAATATATTGACTCAAATATTTACCCATTCTTTATAAAATACACAAAACCCTTTAATATTTGCTAAATCCAAATAAAACTCCCAAACGATTAATAAAAATATCTTGCATGTACAGAGAAAACAAATATGCTAAATAAAAATAGTATATATAAATATTAAACCTTCAAAATATAAATAAACTTTACTGGATACAAAAATAGATCAATGGTAGGATGTAAAGATACTTGATTAATCTTCTACTAAATAGATCTGACGAAAAGATATTCTGATCTACATTTTCTCTTCTTTGTCTCTCCTATTTCTTGTCCTCTCTCTCTCCTCTCTACCTTCTCCCATGCGAAATGACAAATAGTGGCACTACTCTCCCTTATAAACCCCAAATGGAGCTCGAGCGCCACTAAAGCACGCCTCAAGTACCAACCTCTAGAAAAACAATGATCGAGGGCAACTTTCGAGCACGCCTCGAGCTCTAATCCATGACATTCTATGCTTCAGGCACTACTGGGGCACGCCTCATGCGCCCTTTGGTTGTATCGAAATATTTTAAAATTTTACAATATATAATTATTTTTAATATATCTCATATATCTAAAATAATATATAATATCAAATTTCACCAAACAAAAATCGGGTATTACAACTCTCCCTTCCTTAAAAAAATTTTATCCTTAAAATTTACATATCTCAAAACTCAAACCGATAATGGTATTTTTCCCAAACTTCATTCTCATGCTCCCATGTCACTTTCTCGATTGTTTGATTCTCCATAACATTTGAACCAATGGGAATGTCTTGTTCCTCAATACCTAATCCTTTCTGTCCAATATTTAAATTGAAACCTCAAAATACAACAAATTCTTGTTAATCTGCAACGGTTCAAACTTGATCACATGTGAAGGATCATAGACATGCTTCTTCAACATAAATATATGAAACACATCATGATAACATGCTAAACTCATAGGCAAAACATAGGCCATCTCTTCAATATGTTGCAAAATCTCAAATGGCCTGTTAAACCTCGGCTTCAATTTTTCTTTCACTCTAAACCTCAAAATTCCTTCCTCAAAGAACACCTTCAAAAACACATGATCTCCCACATCTAATCTCAAGTCAAATCTCCTTCTATGGGCATGACTTTTTTGGCAACTTTGAACTACAATCAACCTATCTCAAACAATCTTAATCTTGTCCGAAATATCCTGAATAACATCGGGACCGAAAAGTTTACGATCACCAATCTTTTCCTAATTAATAAGAGACCTACATTTCCGTTTATATAAAGTCTCAAAAGGGGCCATCTCGACAATCAATTGATTGACCGTCTATCTATGGATGAAACTTATACTAAATTTTAACTTGGAACCTAACGCCTTATATAAGCTTTCCCAAAACTTTAACACAAACCTCAGAACTTGATCAAAAATTATAGATGTTGGAATACTATATAACCATATAATCTCACTAATGTACAGACGCACCAACTTATCCCTCGAATATGTCATCTTGAATAGCAAGAAATGAGCTAATTTAATCAATTTATCCACAATTACCCAAATTGCATCCAAATTTCTTGCCATCCTAGGCAAATTCGAAACAAAACTTATCATGATATGCTTTCATTTTCAATTAGAAATTGACTAATGGTGCAAAAATCCTGGAAAATTCTTATACTTGGCTTTAACTTGTTGACATACAATACACCTAGCCATAAATACTACAATCTCCCGCTTTATATTTCACCATCAGAAATTCTTCTAGCCAATCGATGTATCGACACGCAGTTCACTTCCAAAGGTTATTTAAATACTTAAATGGACTAATTAATATTAATTTAGTTATGTACAAATCACAGGATCTGGGACATGACAGTAACTATTCGTATTTGTTGATCTACTATTTTTATGTATTTTGAGGCAAGTAAATGTCTATATTCTTAGACATTTTTATTGTTGCAATTAAAATTTTTAAAATTTTTCTCATTGTTATTTCATGCATGTGAAATATCAATCATTATCGGACAATATATTTTCTGATACTTGTTTATTAGAAGTATGAGATTCTCATTGCTTTGTTTGTTCCGGTTATAAACAAATATAACAAGCAATGTACAGGTATAGTATGCTTAACTTCATTATCAATTTTAACATTTTTATGTACGCTATTCAAATACCATATGGTTATTCGGTTATTATTTTGAATGATATTTGAACACCAACATATGCATGGTCAATAAGAATATTTTATACTTCCATGATATAAATTTGCTTCTTACACATGATGTAGGATTATTTTTATTTGGCTTTAATGTAGAAGATTGTTTTGGTGATTAATATATTACTTACAAGGTATGAACCGGTATATTTATGATTTGTATGTTCGATACCCAATCAGTGCGGGATAGTTATTTTAGAATTATGCTGATTGTGTAGGATAGTAGTGAACTAGTAGGATGTCTTATGCCAAGCACTTAGTGTAATTAAAAAGTCGTATCTCTTGTCGTCGATCGTTAGTTACTTTTTTTTATTTAACATTTGGATGCATGAGTATATTTTTTTAGATATTTAATGTTAAGGTAAAGAAATCATACGAAAACCCTATAATCTCAAGGAATGTGGAATTTGTACAAAATTAGTGTAATCTATATTTTTTGATACTGATTTTTATATCCCAATAAATTGAGATATATGTTTATAAAAGGATTCTTATAATCCTATGAACAAGCGCAGTAAGATATTGAGAAATGTCACACCTAAGGGTGCTAGGTTTAACATATGGAATAAGATTGTTATAGAATATTTTAGTTCCCCATTTGGACCTAGCTAACAGTTGAACCATGGGAATATGAGTATAATATATTTTAGGCTGACCCTAATAGATAATAGGAATATTATTTAGCAAAGTTGTGTTTGAAACTTATGCAATGCGGGTGGCAAGTATTATGAGACAATATAGTTTATCGCTTGTCAAACTTGTAAGTATTGGTACCTCGTTAAAGTTATCCAACTAATGGTAAGTACATAGTTGTTGGTTTCTGTGACAAAATAAGTTTCTAAAAATATTATTATGATATCTCATATGGTTATGATATGTATTAAAATGGTTAAAAACCTACTTTCTTATTGATATTCAAATTTTGTGAAACCTCAATTGTGTTTATAATATTGAGTTTCGCAAAAATATTGACAATTGGCTTGTAATTTATGTGTTATGGTTGTATTGAGTCTTGGACAAGTGTTTGCAAATTGTTATTGCTCTGTATATTTTTGTTGCTACTTTGAGTTATGTTATTCATTTTTGGTATTATTGATTATATTACTAATTGTGTATTTGGGTTATTATTATATTTTTTTGACTCTATAGTAGAATAGTTGATAGCATATTAGCAAAGATGATATTACTACTATAGAGATTTTCAAGTTTAGAAGTATAATCTCAAGAGATAGGAGTTTCTTTTAGGTTTGATAGATGTTGGATTGTGTTCACTTGAATTTCATAATATTTATGTAATCTCTTATCACAAGGATTTAATATTTATTTTACATATTTTATTTATATTATATTTATAAAAATATTTATAATTTGATTTTTTTACGTAGTCGATCAAGAACGGGTTGAGTAATTTGAGTTTAGGTCATCACATAATTAGCACGCTATCAGTCTACTCTACTCTAGAGCCAAAAAAATATAATGATAAATTAAATATCCGACAAGCGATACAATTAAAAATATACAAATTCAATATAAATATCTCACTGAACAACATCTATATACAATGAAATAAAAATATGCAATCAACTATCATGTATTTGGAATTTAACGCCATCACGGCCTGAAAGCTACATGACAACTATCAAAGGTTTTTCCCAAAATCGAATAACATGAACGCAATTGAGATTGTGTCAAATATAAATATAAATAATGATATATATTTTTTCAAATCTATCTCATCAGAAATCACAATTACAAAAGATATCATAATAATTTTGTAGCTCTTATTCTGTCATTGTGAACTAACGACTATACATCTGCTAATAACGACTGAGTAATATCCATGAGAGACTGATATTAACAAGTATCACAAATGATTAGCTCGATGGTGTCATGATACATTTCTATCCGTAGTGTAAAAGTATCAAACGTGGGAGGATATTTCTATGGATTTTGCTTCTGGATTTCCCAAGACTCCGAGGAACCATGATGCGATCTGGGTTATTGTAGATTGGCTAACAAAATCTGCCCATTTTATAACCATTTGACTGCGTATTTTCGTGATCATCTAGCACAACTGTATATCAGCGATATCATTGGATTACACGGTGTGCCAGTATCTATTGTGTCTGATTGTGATCCACGGTTCATCTCCAAATTTTGGGAGAACTCGCATTGAGAATTAGGGACGAATCGTAATTAAGTCCGGGTGCATTAGATAATTTTTCGTGTTATCGCTTTGTCCTGTTGTAAACCTCTAGCTTTCGAGTTTATAACATAATTAACATAACAAATCTTGATTCTAACTGAAATCTTTAAGTCGGTAGAAGTCTTCAAGTCTATATTTTAATTTCAATAGTTTTCGGATATCGAACCCTTAAATTTTTCTACATCCTTTGACCTTAATTATTTATGATTTGTGGAGAAACATTCGCAGGAAGAAGCCATGTGGGAACGAGAGGATGAAATTCGAGACAAGTATCCTCATCTTTTCCATCATTAAGGTATGTAATCTTATTCAAATTTTGAGGACGAAATTTTATAAGAATTGTAGAATTGTAAGGTTCGAGATTTCATAATAATGCAAATCATAATTAAACTAGCTAAGCTAGTATATGTAAAATTGAGGTTAATAAATGTGGGAAACAAATTGGGAAAACGAAGTAAAAACCCGGAAGCTGAAGGCTCGCCTCTGAATGCAGCAGCAGCACAAAAATTAATCGGTGCGGCAGGTTAACGGAATTTAATCTAATCATATTTTAACAGGGCAAAACCGGGCAACAACACTTTGAATTTATACATTCTGCCGGGACGGCAAAAATGGGGCAGCAGTGGCATCCGGGTAGCAGCATATAAATCTGATAATTCAACATTTGGGCAGTAGCAAAATAAGATAATCCAGCACACAGCAGCACGGCAGCGGCAGAAATCAGCAATATTTAAGGACCAACTAAACAGCAACAACAAGACAGCAGCATGCTTCAGCAAAAATTCACAAGAGGCTGATGATTCAACTAAATCAAGGCAACAACACCGCAGCAGGCAGCAGCAACATACAAGTGATTCAACAAAATTAAAGGGCACTAATCTGATTTAAGGAGATAAGCTGGCAGCAGCTCAACCAAGCAGGGATGATTCAGCAAAAGCCACCACCTTGAATAAATTCACGCTTCTTGTAACAAGAGGTTGTAAACTTCAGGCCCAAGATTTAGGCCCAATTAATGAGCACGGCCCACGAGCGTCGGCCAAGCCGAGCCAGAGCCAAACGGCTTCATCGAGCGGATCTGATTGAGCAAAATTGCTGTTTGTCTTCCTCGATCAATTTCGTAACCATTTGGCGTTTTT
Organism: Nepenthes gracilis; assembly: GCA_033239525.1. Lineage (NCBI taxonomy): Eukaryota > Viridiplantae > Streptophyta > Magnoliopsida > Caryophyllales > Nepenthaceae > Nepenthes > Nepenthes gracilis. The sequence goes on from BSYO01000029.1 coordinate 10,275,079, forward strand.
TTCTCAATTAATTCTTAAAGCAATTGTGGTCAATTAAGAGATAACTTAAGTTAATTCATCAATTTAGGCGGTTTGAGTTCCAAGCGCTCGGTTAGCGGGTGATGGTTTCGCCTATAAATTGAATTGTCCACTGGCACCCAACTCAAGCAATACACCATCTAAACGAGTGAAGGAGTGTCGAAGCACGGAGCCCGTCCATCGCAAGTTGGAAACGGAGGCACCAAATGGACGGAGGTATACTTGTCGATTTTAAAAGAATTGTGGTTGTTTTAGCCGCGTCAACTTTCTTTTGATGTTCGTTTTTTAGATTTTTTCGAAATGAAAAAACTTAAAGTCTTCATTTTTGAAGATTCGGTTCAAAAATCGGAAATCGATGGGAAATTAAAAAATTTCCATATATTTTCATCATTTATGGTGTTCGTATGGTCTTGTTTTGAATCGGGTCAAATTTTATGAGGTAGAACCTTGAGCGTTGTTTACCTTCTGGAGAGTAAACGTCGTCGTTTTATGGTCATTTGTGCTCGAGCAGCGTCGTTTTCGTTGAACAATTCGGTTATTAAAACGTCGTTTTGCTGATTTAAAAAAATTAATTTAATTAAATCGGTTATGGGCGTTTAGTTTAGTTCGCGGCCCAAATCCGTTTCCAGTCTTCTAGCAATGGGGAAAAAGAATTTTGATGCGGCCGAGAACCGGGACGCGGATGAAGGAAGCGGCGATTAAGTGCTTTGCGCCAATTTTGGCATTTCAATTGCTTATATATAATTCTGTAAATATATATATATTATATATATACGTATATATTTATATTTATATATATATATAATTATATTATTATATATAAAGTATAAAATATAATATCAAGTATATAATTGTATATATGTATAAATAATGTCTTTGATTAAAACAATTTAATTAATTGAGGATTCACCCTTAATTAATAAATTATTTTATTTTATTTTTATCACGTATGATATAAAGACATAAATTGTGGTAATTATTTTGATATAATAAAATTTATCCCGAGAAAATTTTATTATATTAAATTAATTAATCGAGGATAAAATGTCAGAATTATTATTTTCTTTAATTTGCCACATGGATTAAGAAAGGAATATAATTTGATAGTTTTATCATAAAATTGGACATGAATCTCTTGGAATTAAAATTTAGCTCGAGGTAATTTTTTTGTCTATTGATTCATGATGTAACATTGGTAAAACATAATTTTGTAATTTGTTAGCCTCAATTTTGGATGTTAAGCATGTATTTATTTTTACGGGCTATTCAATCAGTAAATCTTTCCGATATTAGATGTGAAATTCCGAACTAAAAGGTGACAACTATAAAGTGTGGAAGGAGAGAATTCTTCTTCACTTAGGGTGGCTCGAGCATCGATTATGCTATTCGGAAAGAGCGAACCACCGGCTCTTACCCTTACCCTCGGATGAGGTAACTCTTTATGAACGTTGGGAGCGATCTAATCGCCTCAGTTTAATGTTCATAAAGACAAAAACTAGCAGATTCGTGGTTCTGTCGACCAAAGATACAAAAGTGCGGGATTTTCAAGGTCATAGATTGAACAATTTGTGACTTGGATAAGGCACTTGCAAGCACCCTAATAATGAAGTTTTTCATTTATTCCATGTTAAGGGTGTGCGTGACATAATGCAAATGAGGGATATTGACTCAACTAAAAATCTAAAGGTGAAAATGTCTCGAACCTTTCGGTGCATCATTTAAATTCGCCCACCGTAATATGGGATTTAAAATCTCTTATAACACACATGGATAAATGGTCAATCAATGAACTCATGACCATGTGTACAAGAGGAAGGAAGACTCGTGATGGAGCAAAGTGAGAGCGTCTTCATGCAAAGAAGGAAGGTTCAACGAAACAAAAGGGAAAGGTAAAGCGATATCAAGAAGTCCAAGTGCTTCCGTAGATTTTAAGTATCAAATTGGCTTGAAAAGAAAGGTAATCAATTCTTTTTGTATGTTATGAATCTAATATGGTTAATATAAATAACACATGGTGGATTGACTCACGCTCTACAATTATTTCTAATTATCGGGGCTTGCAAAACCTAAGGAAATGAACAATGCATCTTCTCAAAACACGTTCACATGAGGCCATTGGGACATGCAATTTAATTTTGAGTAGTGGTTTTATTTTGTCTCTTGAAAAGACCTTTTATATTCTAAATTTCTTGAAATTTATTTGTACCATTTGGATATTCCTTTACGAGATATTAGTTTATCTTATAAGTCTGATATTGTTGGAATGGTACAACTGTCTGATGGTCTTTATTGTTTGAATTTGCAAAACAATACCAATTTCACATCTTTTGTGCATGTTAATAACGGAATTAAAAGATGTGTTATGAATGAATGTTTCGATATTGTGGCATAGGAGATTAGGACATATCTATTGATAGAATCAAAAGATTGGTAAATGATGGAGTACTTAGTACTCAGATTTAATCGACTTTGAGACTTGTGGTACGCATTAAAATTTAAAAAGAAAAATGCCAAGAGGAGTTCGGACATATTAGAGATCATACATACCGACATTTGTAGTTAGATATAGACTATATGGCCCAAAATATTTCATCACCTTTATTGATGATTTCTCACGATATATGTATCTCTACTTGCTTCATAATAAATATGAAGCCTTGGATGCTTTTAAATTGTTTAAAGCGAGAAACAAACAAAAAAAATATCAAAATTGTGAGATGATAGAGGTGGAGAGTATTATGGTAGATATCAAGATGGACAAAATGGTCCATTTGCAAAGTTTCTTCAAGAAATGGGATTGTTACCAATATACTATGCACGGGTTCTCCGAGACCAAAATGGTGTAGCGAGAAAGAAGAAACCGAACATTATTGGACATGGTGAGGAGTATGGAAGAACTTCCAAAATCTTTGTGAGTGAAGCTCTTAAATAGTGTACATATTAAACCGGGTCCCAACAAAAGCTGTTCCAAAACTCCTTTTGAGTTATGGAAAGGTTGGAAACCGAAGTTTACAATACGCGTATGGGGATGCCCATCCGAAGTAAAGAGTTTATAACCCACATGAAAAGAAATTGGACCAAGGACCATAAGTGGGCATTTCATTGAATATCTTTGAGCGGTCTAAGGGATCTGATTTTCTTGTCATCTCATACCACTAGGATTGTGGAATCAATAAATGCAAAATTTCTGAGAATGATTTAATGAGTGGGAGGAAACGATCGAAGCCCGGACCCTCCACTTCATATGATAGGTTGATTGATGTACACAACACCCCTCAAGATCAAGGGTGTTGAACAACCAATCAATATCATTTCACAAAATGTTAATTCTATTTGGTTGACCATAAAATTGGGATTTATCGGGAAATAGTTGTACAAAGATGGTTGAGGATGATGATACAACATTAAGAAGGTCTTCTAGAATGAAAAAGGGATCCCCAGTGATTATGTTGTATATCCGGAAGAGTCGACCTTCTGAATATGGGAATTTGAAAATGATCGAACGTTTTTCAAGCCATGAGTTGTAATGAAATGGCACAATGCTATGAAAGAAGAGATGAGTTCCATGAGTAGCAATAGGTCGGGATTTTGTTGAATTGCCAAAGGGGGTAAAGCCATAAGGTGTAAATGGATCTTTAAAACAAAGAAAGACTCATTAGGCAATATTGAAAGATATAAGGCAAGACTCGTTGCTAAAGGTTACACTCGAAAAGAAGGAATTGATTACAAGGAGACTTTTTCTCCTGTATCTAAAAAGGACTCTCTTCGTATAATTTTGGCATTGGTTGCTCATTTTGATATGAAATTGCAACAAATGGATGTGGCTGACATTTTTGAATGGTGATCTAGAGGAAGAGGTTTACCATTCCGAGAAGGATTCTCCTCCGGTGGTATGCAAATTAAAGAAGTCCATATATGGATTGAAACAAGCATCCCATCGATGGTATTTGAAATTTGATGAAATTATCTCTTCATTCGGTTTTGAAAGAATATTTTGGATCAATGTATATACACAGAAGGTCGAGTGGGAGTAAGACTTGTTTCCTTGTCTTATATGTGGATGATATTTTACTTGCATCCAATGATAAAGGGTTGTTGTATGAGGTGAAATAATTTCTCTCTAAAAATTTTGAAATGAAAGATATGGGTGATGCATCTTATGTTATTGGCATAAAGATACATCTGCAGAGACAGCGTTGTGTTCCGGGTTTGTCTCAAGAGACCTATATCAATAAGGTTTTAGAGATTTGGATGAAAGATTGTTTGAGTGTAGCACCCATTGTGAAGGGTGATAAGCTCAATTTGAGCCAATGCCGAAAAAGCGGTGGAACCAGATCAAGAACATTAGTATGCTTTAGTTGTTGGAAGTTTGATGTATGCTCGGTATGTACAAGTCCGACATAGCATTTTGATTGGAATGTTGGGAAGATTTGAGTAATCCAGGGAATCGAACACTTGGATGCCGAAAGTCATGAGGTATCTTAAGGTACCAAAGATTTCATGCTTACATATAGACGGACCAACCGTCTGGAAGTTTTGGGGTACTCCGATTCTAAAACAGGTGTGTTGATTTCGTAAATCAACATCGGTTATATATTTTTGTTTGCGGTGGAAGTGTATTGCGGAGTGCAAAGCAAACTTTGATTCTACTTCCACTATGGAATTTGAGTTCGTTGCTTATTTCGAGGCTACAAAGCATGGTGTATGGATGAGGAATTTCATGTCTAGGCTTAGAGTGATTGATTCCATCTCAAGGCCATTAAAGATTTTTGCGAGACTGCTTTTTTTCGCTAAAAATAACAAAAGTAGCAAATCGAAGTAAACACATCGACATTCGGTTTTTAGCCATAAAGGAGCGCATTAAAGGAAAGGAAATTGCTATTGAGCATATCAAAGAATTAATGTGATCCTTGACTAAAGGCATGCCACCATTAAGGTTCAAGGATCTTGTATACGAAATGGGATTGAGTTCCATTTTGTAATTTTCATTGTATGGACAATGATATTGAAAATTCCTATTTTATTGTTGTGATATTTCAAAATTGTGTGCACATTAATTAATTTGAGAATATCATTAAGTTCGACAAAGAATAAACATAGGGTTTATTCATAAAGCAGGATGACTGGAGAAATTAATATATCAGCCAAAGATATTACTCATTATTAGAGGACTTATCGCCATTATTCATATATTTATTTCTTAAAGTTTGAAAAATTGATGATCTTAGTTATCACATCAAGTTAAATATGGACAAGTGGGAGAATGTAAACTTCCAAGCCCAATCCTGATTCGAGAGCCTGCCCACGAGCCGATCGAGCGAAGCCGAATGAGAGAAACGGCTTCATCGAGCGGATGGTTTCGAGTGGCGAGCAAAATCTTATCGATCAATTTCGTAACCATTTGGCGTTTTCTCGATTAATTGCTAAAGCAATTGTGGTCCATTAAGTAGTGATAACTCTCCCATTAAGTTAATTTATCAATTTTGGCGGTTTGAGTTCCAAACTCTCGGTTGAGGCGGGTGATGGTTTCGCCTACATAAATTGAGCGTTAAGCTTTGTCCCTGCACCCAACCATTACACATCTAAACGAGTGAAGGAGTGTCCAGAAGCACGGAGCCCATCCGAATCGCAAGTTGGAAAACAGAGCACCAAATGGCCGGAGGTATACTTAATCGATTTTAAATTCCGCAATTGTGGTTGTTTTAGCCACGTAAATATCTTACAGAGGTGAGAAGGAGCAAACCGAAAGGGAGAAGAGAAGGGAAAAACCGAGTAGGAGAGAGAGGTGAAGGAAAGGATTTTTGGGTAAATTAAATTTAGGCAAGTGCACCTGGGCTTTTCCTTCACTTATTGCTAATCCTTGCTGTTATCTTTAAGTATTGTTTGGTCCAATACTTATTTTCTTTGCTGCAACACATATTGAAGCATATATGTTTTGCTGATTTTCATTAAAATCTGAAATCCCATTTGCTGAGTCCTGATTTTCCAAGATAAAGCATGCTATCCCACGTTTGAATCATCCACTGAATTACTGTTCCAGCTTTGTTAAAATCTGATTTAAACTTTGATTTTGAAGCACGTTGTGCTGTATTTCCATATTGTTGAATGGCTGTTGCTAAAATTCAGTTTAGAGGCTTTGCTGAATTTTTTAACCGGTTGCTGCATCACTTGCTGATTCTGATTTTTTCTCTATTTTGCTGTGGCTTATTATAATCCTATATTTATAATTGCTGTATCACATGTTGCTCCTGCTTACTGAAACATATTTAAACTGAAATTATGTGCCTTAATCTGCAATTACCCCTGCTAATTCAAATTGAAGTATAGCTGATGCTGAAATCCTGTTTTCCTGCATCATAATTGATGATTTTCCAAGTATGCTGTTGCCGTAATAATATTGCTGTAATCTGAATTTTTTAAGTTACTAATTTTTAAAACTACTAATGTTTAAAGCTGAAAACAGGTTGCTGATCTTCAATCTGCTGAAATTTTATATTATACTTCGCTGAAAATCTGTTGTATGCTTCGCCCAAAATCTGGACTATGTTTTGCTAATTTTCCTTACAAGTTGCGGTACTAAGTTTACTAATTTTTGAAGCTGAATATATTATGAAAATATGATGCTACTGGAATTTGAACTACTGATTTTGTTGGAGCTAAGTTAATGATTAGAAATTCTACAATATGGTATGAATTATGTTCATTTTCTCCTAGAGTTGAGAAAATTAAGAATAACTAATAAAAAATATAGAGTTTTCACAAAAAATTTAAAAGGAATTAAAAAACTAGACCAATAATTGATCAACAGATAGTATATTCTGACATGCCATAGTATATTATAGTAAAAGATCATTGTCTGATTCGGTACCGCAATGTTTCGATTGGTTTTGGCCCAGTCTACAAGGAGATAATATATAGATGGCCCACCTCCATGTCCTTGAATAGAAAGATTGACCTTTGATTGTGTAAAGGAAAAAGACAATCTAGGTTTTAATCGACTGCTCTTTTATTTAGTAAGATCTAATGACCCTCGTCTTTTAAGAAACGTAAGTTTTTAGTATATTTTGACAAATAAGAATAAGAAAGAACAAAAAACATCTATAATAAAGAAAGGATAAGAAAAGAACAAAATAAGGAATCAAAAAAAGAATTGCATAAGTATTCTAATCATGTTTTAACTTATTGCATTCTATGATGATATATATTCCTACTATTATATTTTAAGTGAAAAGATTGAATAGTCTTTGCTATATATTTTATATTGTTGAGTATTTAACTCACTTTCTTGTTATTTTATTAACCATTTATATGATTCGCACGAGTTTATACCTGACAAGTTGGAGTGAAGTTTAAAGTGTTTAATTTATACGTCTAGAGTTATCATTTTTACGAACTTACATTTTTAGAATAGTATAAAATGTATTTAGTTTTATTGTGTAGTTGACCCTAGATGTCGATTGAAAATGATATAATGTAAAAAGTATCTGGATAAATTTTGATGACTATATGAGGTACAATATATCTTGGTAATGATTCAGTAAATATGATTACTTCCACAGGTTTGTATATGATTGATTTTAGCAGGTATCTTTCCTTAACATGAGCTAGTATCATACTATTGTTGGACTGATGACAAAGTCATAAATGACGTGGCGATATATTTGGATCTTATGTATATTGACATTATTATTTATGTACAGAGAATTTGAGTAGTTATAGTTAGTAAGGTCTACTGACATTCGTCTCTTAAAAAAAGTAAATTTTTAGTATATTTTGACAAATAAGAAAAAGAAAGAACAAAAAAATCTATGATAAAGAAAGAATAAGAAAAGAACAAAATCAAGAATAAAAAAAGAATTGCATAAGTATTCTGACCATGTTTTAACTTATTGTATTCTATGATGATATCTATTCCTACTATTATATTTTAAATGAAAAGATTGAATGGTCTTTGCTATATATTTTACCTTGTTGAGTATTTAGCTTACTTTCTTGTTATTTTATTCACCCTTTAGATGATTCGTACGAGTTTATACCTGACATGCTGAAGTGAAGTTTGAAGTGTTTAAACCGATGCCCAGTCTGAGTGGACAATTCAGATATTGGAGGATATGCTTAGAGCCTCGATAATGGAGATGAGAGGGAATTGGGGTGATCATCTGGTATTGGCCTAGTTTGCCTACAACAACAGTTTTTAGGAAAGTATCGGTATGACTTCTTTCGAGGCACTTTATAATAGAAAGTGCCGATCTCCCATCTGTTGGGGGGAGACAAGGGATAAGCATTTCTTGGTCCTGATGTAATTTGAAAAATATCAGAAAAGATCGCGGTAGTTTTTAAAAAGCTAAAGATCGCCCAGAATTGGCAGAAGAGTTATGCCGATCGGAGGAGGTTCGAGCTTAACTTTGAGGTCGGCGATTTTGTCTTCCTCAAAGTCTCATCATGGAAGAGAGTTTCCAGATTTGGCATCAAAGGAAAGTTGAAGCCGCGATTTATTGGACCCTTCGAGATCCTCGAGAAAGTTGGTGAAGTAGCATATCGCCTGGCGTTGCCGTCGAGTTTTGCCGAAGTGTACAACATCTTCTATGTTTTGATGTTGAGGAAGTACGTCTATGATCCAATGCGTGTGATTGATTATGGTCCTTTGGTTATCAACGATGATTTATTTTATGTGGAGGAGCCAGTGGAGATCTTAGATCGTAAGAATCAAACTTTGCGCTCGAAGTCAATCTCCCTTATGAAGGTGCTATGGAGAAATCATTTCCACGAGAAGACGACGTGGGAAAGAGATGACGAAATTCGAGAAAAGTATCCCCATCTTTTCTGAGGTACGTAGATCTAATCAATTCCTTAGATTTGTTAAATTTTGAGGACGAAATTTTTATAAGTGGGGGAGAATATAATATCCCAAATATTTCTACTCGATTTAATTGTGGCTTATTTATTTATTGATTTATTTTATTTTTTAGGGTAATTTAGGTATGATATAAATTAATTAAATATTATAAAATTTTGGATGATATTTGGAATTGTTGGGCCGGCACCTGAAGTGCACCTGTTTGATTGCTCGAATACTGATTTGGGTTTTGAAATTTAAAATAAATAAATAAATATTATTATTATTATTATTATTATTATTATTGTTGTTGTTGTTGTTATTGTTGTTATTATTAACATAAAAGGGGAAGGGATTTCACGGGGGAAAGGGTTTTTAGGAAAACAAAATGGGAAGAGAAGCTTCGGGTAGAGAGAAAGATGGAGGGAGAAGAGAGAGAAATGAGCAAACGGAGGCTTTCGGGTTCGATTTTGAGCTCAAGCTAATTGAGAAAGTTATAAATCGCGTCGAGGTAAGTACTCTCATACCTTTTTTATCTCCTCTTTTAATTTTTATTCATTTTTTATCGGATATTATCGTTCCAATACCCAACCAAAATATGAAAAATATGTGACCCATGATGAGTACCTAAAATTTTTATAGTTTATTGTCCGATTCCCTTCCTGATTGGCCAGGTTTGGCTTTGCCAAACCTTAACCCGCGCCCATCTTGAGTTTTCCCCTTTTCCCTTTGAATTTTATGATTTTTTAATCCAAAATATAAATCACCATATTTCAATTATGTATATATATAGGCCGAGCATCTGATCTCACACATATCGACCTGTTTGCGACTTCCAGACACTCTAAAACGGCCCTGTCACTGTTCACCCGAGAAAAAATTGAAATTTTGCATGCTTTCACCCCCATTTAATTGCTATGAAATTTACGTCTAATTGTTTATGTCTAATTGTAAGCCTTAAAAATATATGTTTGTGCACCGTTTGTAAAGAAATGTGTTCCGAAGGGTCCCAAAGTGATATTTGTCCATCGGTAATAAGAAATTTCAATCTCTTCCATGAATTTCAATATTTGTGCATAGAAATTGAATCGTCAAACGCCTTAAGTCCGAAGAAAGATAGGAACCGTACAAGTAATTGGAGAAAAATTCACAACGTGTGTATAATCGAATTTATCTCCCAAATGGAGATAATGTGAATGAAAGGTGGTGGATCCTCCCTGAAGGAATAAGTAATCATGAAACTAGGGCCATGGATTTAGATTTATTGGATAGTATTCCCTGACTTGCCATTTACATCACAGTGAAAACCCAATGATTGGTGATATCTGTGGCACGTCTTAGAACACTACTGTGAAAGAACGATGACTGCCTCTAGACCCCGGGGGTACATGTGGGGGTATTTCATTAGTAGCCTATCTATAGGCATTATATGGATGACCCACCTCTGGTTCGATAATAGGAGGGTATAAACTTAGATCATGTGGTGTATTATAATCATTTCCTTATTCTCTCGTATCGTTAGCTAGTACGAACTATTGTCTCTGATCCACAAGTATCGATATAAATGATGAAATACATAAAAATACGTCTAATGTCATCATGCGTCCTTACATGTCTCTTTCCTCTTATATTCCATTTCATTTGTAAATATCTGTTGCCCCCACCCCATTATCGTTTATTTGTTCGTATATTGTTTACGACGTGTGTATAATACACTTGTTGAATTGTTTACTTACGCTTACTTCTATTTCTTTCCAGATGAAAAATCCTTTATACTCGACGAGTCCGATTAGGCTGTGAGCACAGGATAAACTGCTGATACGGATTGGAGAAATTTCAAGGACTTTATTTTGTTATTTTGTATGAGGTATGGATTTTATAATAATTATTTTGATACTTATGGTTATGTATATGTATGTCATGATGATGATGGATGTTTAGTTAGTTTTCGTTATTCCTTGATGGATGTAGTAGCTTCCACAGGTATCTTCTTAGTTGTAAATTGGTTCCTAATTGGCATCCTTTTGGAGCCGGCGTTGTACTGGAGTTACGACGTTGATGCCATCGTGTGTTTGTTGTGGCGTTTGAAAATCCTGTGTATATGTTGCTTATATTTGTGGTTTCTGCATAGAATTTTGTACAGGTTTATATTTAGCAGACGTCTGTTTCATAGATAGAATTCTGCCGGATTTTCGATAGAATTTTTCTGTCTATCACAAGTATCATCATGAATAAAACTGTGCATGTAAAATTAGGGGGAGAGCTCATATAAAATCAAATATCAAGACAAGCAACCAATCCTACTCTGAACTCCGTCACATATATCGAAATCGTCGCACACCCACAGTAAATGCCAGTTCAAATCAAATCTACGCATCATACAATTGCATTTTGGGCTAGCAACTCTAAGCCATCATATATCATTATTGACTACAGTTTTGGCCAGCAACAGTCGACCATTAGATTTTTATTATCGGCTACATTTTAAGCCTATATTTCTCAATCATCAGATTTTTAATATTGGCTATTTTTCAAGTCTACAATTCTCGGCCATTAGATTTTCAATAATAGTTACATTTTAGACCTACAATTCTTAACTATTAGATTTTTAATATCGGCTATATTTTAGGCCTGTAACTCTCAGATATTAAATTTTTAATATCGGATATATCTTAGGCCTGCATCTCTTGATTTTTTAATATTTGCTACCTTTTAGGCCTGCAACTCTCAGCCATTAGATTTTTAATATCGACTATATTTTAGGCCTATAATTCTCAACCATCAGATTTTCAATATTGACTATATTTTTAGCCTACAACTTTTGGCCATCAGATTTGCAATATTGACTACATTTAAAACATACAACTCTGAACTATCAGATTTTTATATCGGCTATATTTTAAGTTTACAATTCTCGACCATTAGATTTTCATATCATTGGATCACATATCAACCCACTAGGGCCTCGAACTCCCTTATCACCACACCTATATCGACCCACCAGCATCTTGGACCACCATAGTCCCACATGCATACCGACTTTTCGGGTCTCAAATTCTGCCCATTTTCACACAAATATTTAGATATAAAATACATATATAAAAATATCAAATATTAAATCAAGCTAAAGGAAGGGTTTACAGATACTTTCCTCGATTTTATTCAAAATAGGTTTGTCAAAAGAATACTCTAAGATATCCAAACCATGCGCTTCTCTCTCGTCTTCACGCGCATCCCTTCTCTCTCTTCCTTTTTATCTCTCTTGCCACATCGTTCCTCTACCACTCTCTTCTGCCCTGCACACTTCCAGTTCCCCTTCACCGATGCCGGTCGCAGCATGGACGACTTCACCAGCCACAGCACTAACAACCCTGCGACAGCAACGGCAACAACGGTGGCACAAGTAAGCTGTTGATGACTCTCTCTCTCTCTCCATGACACCTCATTATACAATTTACTAAAATTTCAACCAATTGCTTCAAAATTGATATATGCATCACAAAATCGGTATCCACAAAGAGAAAAGAATAATTTGCTTACTTCAATTTCTTACTTCTCTTGCAACTAGAATGGTAATAGCAGCAGTTCTACTATTTAGCTCGTGTCTTCACATTCCACTCAGACCAGCGCACAAAATGGAGGGTAAATTACAAAAAAGGCTTTGTGGACTTCCAATCCCAACACTGATTTCTCCGATGACAGCAATTGCTACTCTTCCCACACCGCCTTCCCTCTTTCTTTTTTTTCCTTTCTCCTTTCCTCTCTTTTTGCTCAGCACCCTCCTCCTTATAATATATATGTGTGTGTGTATGTGTGTGTGTAATAATAATAATAATAATAATAATAATAATATTATTATTATTATTATTATTATTATTATTATTATTATTTTCTTTTATAATCTAATTAAATATAAATTAGCTAAAAATTTGAGATATAGCAGTTACTTTAAGAGTGTAACGAATATTGAATGTATGATTTGAATTTAATACTTATATGTAATGAGTGGCAAAGTATCATAAGACTATATGTTTGATCGTTTGTTAAACTTATAAATATTAGTACCTCATTGATATTATCCAGCCATTGATGGTGGGCACACAATTATTGTTTCAAAGTGATAGAATAATATCTAAAAATATTTTTGTAATATTTTATATAATTTGGATCTTTATTGAAATAAATTCAATAAAACTTATATTATTATTGATATTTAGATTCAATAAAATCTTGATTGTATTCTATATGTTTAATTGTCCTTATATTTTTAGTCGTGGTCACAACACTGTATTGAGATATTTTATTAAATAGTTGATTGCATATTATGATTGCTTTTTATATATTTGATATTATTATTTAAAATATTTTATTAAATTTTGATATTATTAATCATATTACTTATTAAATATTCGGCTTACAATTATATTTTTTAACTCCAAAATAGAGTAATTAATAGTATCCTAGGGAGTTCACATATTAATTGTGAAAATTTTAGATAGAAGCAACCCCGAAATATAGAAGTTTTGATGTTGACTCATAGCGAGATGTTTTTATTATTTTATTAGTTTTTGAATATCTTACCAAAAAATACACTCACACGAGTTTATATTATTATAAATGTCTTTGTTATCTGTCATTTTGAAGGGGTCAGTATTAATTATGGATATTTTATTTGTAATTATTTATCATAAAGATTTATAGTTTGAATTTTTTACGTTGCCCATTTATGTTGTGTTGGTTGATTTTGGTTCGGGTCACAACATTATCTATTCCAAGTGAATAATTAACTAAAGAAATATTAATTCTCAACTTTATTCACATTCTATTTCATTATTTGAAAATAATAATTTTATTTCTACCTTATTATAATTCAATAATCAAACATAACTTAAAAATTTCAGGTAAAAATGACCCTAAAGTATTAGAACCTTTTTTGTTGAGTAATGGCAAGACTTCTTTATTGTTTTATTATTTTTTGAATATTTGATGAAAACTGTACTCATATAAGTTTATATTATTTTAAACATCTATATTATCTATCATTTTGAGGGGTCAATATTAATTATGAATATTTTACTTATAATTGAATTATTATAGGCATTTATAATTTAAATTTTTAATATGGTGGGGTCAAGTTGGGTCGCTTGATTCTAATTCAAGTTATAACATTATCTATTTCAAGTAAATAACTAACCAAAAAAATATTAATTTTTAACTTTATTTTATTATATAAAATAATTATTTTATTTTTATCTTATTTTATTTTGATAATCAAATATAACGTAGAGATTTCAAGTAAATGCAACCTTAGACTATAGAAGTTTTATGTTAAGTAATGACAAGATTCTATATTATTTTATTAGTTTTTTTTTATCAAAAATGCAGTCCTATATGTTTATATTATTATAAATATTTATATTGTCTATCATTTTAAGTAATTAATATCAATTATATATATTTTATTTATAATAAATTTATCATAAACATTTATAATTTAATTTTTTTTATGTGGTCGATTTAAATCTGGCTGTTTGATTTTAGTTCGTGTTGTTATATTATCTATTTCAAGCGAACAACTAACTGAATAAATATTAATTTTTAACTTTATTTATATTTTTTTTATTATTTGAGAATAATTATTATATTTTTATCTTATTTTATTTTAATAATTAAATATATAAGAATAAATTGCAATGATTGATGATGGCTATCATACATGCTCGCATTGCTACCCCATATATATGCATCATGTCCTTCATATTTTAATTTAATGGGTCGAATTTATCTTGATAAAAAAAATTAATGTACATAAGTAACATTTTATTGTAGTATGAATATTTATATATTTAAAAAAAATTATTAATAAATATTAAACTATATTTTATTAAATGAAAATCACCAATGAGAGTTTTAAAATTCAAGAAATATAAAATACATAGCAAAAATCTATGTTGCGTGTGGGCTCTCCATGAAGACCTTTTGACCGATCAACGATGTTTGACACGCGTCCTCCTCATATCATGACTCGCTCGAACATTCACCCAAACGTCGTCGTTTCCGATTCCCATTAGTCCACGTTCGAATACTACCATCGCATTGAGAACTTTGGCATAATTTCCAAGATCTTTTCTCTCCATCACCATCCTTCCGATTGCCACGTAGCAAACCTCAGATCTACGTCTCTCTAGCCAGACACGTGGCCTCCGATCCACAAGCCCTCATCGATCCCCTGCCGTTGATTTCTCTACCCTCTGTCCTTTCCAATTAATGGAATCCACGTGTTACAATTCCGGTTGATCCTCAATCGAAACACGCCACGTGCACCTTAGATATTTTCACGGTCCAAATCCCACGCTTTACATATAAACTCTCGTTGCAGAAATCCCACCACTCAGCGGCGTCGTTTGGTACTCTCACAAATGGCACCGAGTCAGAGACTCAGACCCAACTCGCCCTCGTGCGAGACAATACCCGAGTCAGGCATTCTGAGCGAGCGGATATTACTCCTGGTGTTCGAATCGATGAACTGGGATTTGCACGTCCTATGCTCTGCTGCAGCCGTGAACCGGAAACTACGGGCGGTGTCGGAGCGGCTGCTTTGGCGGGAGCTCTGCCTCCGTCGGGCGCCTCGCATGGTGGCCGCATTGTTAAACGGCAGCGGGGGATCAGCTTCTAACTCCAAGATTGGCGGGGGGTGGCCGGCGCTGGCGAAGCTGCTGTTCTACTGCTGTGGATGCCAGCGTTCGACCCGGCACTTCCATGTTGATAATCCGGAGCCGGGCCACTTTATTAAGGAGTCGCGCTTCTCGAAGACTTCCGGCCGGAGCTTCTTGGTGAAGCGGTGCCGGAGCGACGTGCTGTACGTCAGCGATCCGTGCGAGCACTCGAATGTAGGGGCAGATGAATTGGGAGTCTATCGAGGGGTGTTTAGGGGTTTTCATAGGTCGAGGACGCGGGCCTGCTTGATCGGACGGCGGGTTCAGCTAGAGGAGCGCGTCCAGTGTCCGTACTGCGGAACCCGCGTATGGAGCATGACGGCAGCTAGGATGGTGCCGCGGAGCGCCGCGAGGAGGCTCGGGAGCCACGACGGCGGGCTCGAGTACTTTGTGTGTATCAACGGTCACTTGCATGGCACGTGTTTGCTGGTCCACCTGTCGTCCAATGATCCCGTCGGAGATGGCGACGATGAGAGCGACAGCAATGACGACGACGACGGAGATGAAGACGGAAGAAGCCATGCAAGCACGAGTTCAGCAAGCGACCACATCGTCGCCGATAGCTAGAAATGAATGGCAAATTTAATGATTCAATATTGGTAAAGATTGTACGATGTATTATTTACTATTTTGTAATAAAAATTAAATTTTAATAAGTAAATAAAACAAATAAATGATTTTTTTAAATAAATAAATAAATATATATTTATCATTGCTAGTAATTTGTCATGAAATTATATTATTATTATTAATTTATAAATTTTCCAATGTTGGGCTGATTTGTGTTGGACATGGACATTGGGCCGGTTGGACTATCAATTTGAACATGCGGGTTGAGGAAATAATTAGTGGCCCAAGACGCGCCGAAAGCAGCCCATGCTTCTAACTCTTAAATTATTGGATTTAATGTGATTTAATAATTATTATTTAATTTCGGTAAAAATATTAAATTTTTTATATATTTTTTTAATATTAAAATATTAATACATTCATTTATGATAATATAAATAAAAATATCATTTATCATAATTTTTAAATTTTTATTAAAATTAAATTTGGGCCATTGGGGTGAGGAGCAATCCGCACCAATATGCTTCAGGGCTTAATCACGCAGGGTTGGAGTCCTTCCCTCCCTAATTAAATATTATATTTTTAAAAATTTAAAACTACGTTAATAATTATATTTTTCTAATAAACTTTTTTATAATATAAAATAATAATTTTTAAATTTTTAAAAATTCAATGCTTGAGGATGGAGGGGTTTCAATGGGGCAGAGTTGAGCTTCAAAATGGGTTTTTGTTTGTATATTTGAACCGGAAATAATAATTTTGATATTCAATTATGATGGGAATTTCATTTTAATACTTACAATTTGTAAATAATTGCAATACTAAATTTTAATTTTAAATATAAACACAAATTTTATATTTTTTTGGAAGTTTTATAAAATTTGGAAAAAAATTTAAAATTTAAACTTTATAAATAAAATAATTCAATTTAAATGTCTATTTATCATCGATGGCGTGTAATTTTTTCTATTTTTTTATCTATTTTCTCTTTATATTTGCGTCTTCTCTTCACACTGTCATTTTTTTCTTCTTATATTTGATGCTCATTTTAATGGGTCATCTCTTTCTTAATTTATATTTTCATCATAAAAATCTTTTTTAAAAAAGTGTTAGATGGAAAATATAAATAATACTGCCCGATTTTTTAAAACAACGTCGTTAAATTTTATAGACTAAAAGATGATGTTAAACTATTCTTTCCACGGGGAAGAAGGATGCCCTCTAATCCCATTTTAATAGCAACTCATCTCAATTTTAATTTATATTTTCATCATAAAAAAATATTTTTAAAAAATTTATTAAATAATATAATAAATATAATTCGACAGTTGAATAGTAGACTAAAGAAATATATTAAATTATTCTTTAAAATCTTTAGAAAATGTTATTTAATTAATGGGTAATCGGTATTGATAATCTAATGTGTCACATAAATTATAACGAATGTTTAATTTTAAAATAATAATATATATGATATTATTTAAATGTTTTAAAGAAATAATTTAATATAAGTATTTTTAGAAAAATATTTTTGTTGTTAATTTAGTAGGATGAGTCTAAATTTTTCCTATTATTTAGGTCTTGTTGATATCACCTTAAATTAAGAACTCTTTCATGCTTTTAACCATTAAATTTTATTTTATCATAGAAAATATTAAATTTAAGATAAATATATTAAAATAATATTTTTATTTTTATTTTTTAAAGCTTAGCATCTAATTCTCATAATATAAAATAATGAAACAAAAATATTTAAAATATCATAATTTGTATCAATTTCAATTTTTAAAAATGATCTTAATTATTACATGAATACAAAAGCATATTATTTTTTAAAACAGGACCAGGTTGATTAGCATATCAAACACCATAAACCATAGGCTGTCAATTCAGCGCAGCTCTCTTGGCTGCATCGCCATTGTCGTCTTATGGGCATTCTGTCTGTTGGCGCAAACACAGAAGGCTTGATATTTGGCGGATAAAACCATCGGACAAAGCAGCGAAGCTTCCTACCGGATCCAAAATACAAATCCTCAATGCCGGACGGATAGCAAAAAATAATGATAGAAAACGAGAAAACCTGATTTTAACGCGTGGAAACCCTTCTTCAATCGAGGAAAAACCACCAAAAAATACACTATAAAAAGAATTGTTATTGAGTGTTACTAACAAACTCAAACGAAAAGAAAATAATCTGACATTCTGTCTCTAAAAGTGTTTACCAACTCTATCTTTAAAACAAGCGAACTTCACAATGATCATCCGGGCTCACTCAAAATCTGGGAGACAATCACACCAAATCCTCTTTAAAGCACAATATATAAAGTAAGGGCACACAAGTCATTTATATATATACAAATTTGCAGGATGACCAACCACCCCTTTCGGCACTAGGATGGTAGAACCACGCCGCCTAGGCGATACACCTTAAATTGAGAACGCAGCGGCATGCTTTCAACCGTTAAATTTAATTTTCGACATATTAAAATTAAAATAAATATATTCAACATTAATTTTTATTTTTAAAGGTTAGCAACTAACTGCAAAATATAAAATAATAAAATAAAAAATAGAGAAAGTCAACATAATTTGTATCGTGATCTCAAAAATGTCTAAGAACCTCTCGAATAAAAAGGCTCCCTATTTAGTCTCGACCAGGTTGATTAGCATATCAAACACTCATAAAAGTCCCGTCCATTTCTCCGCAGGAGTCTGGACGTAAGTGCCACTCGGATCCAAGTAGTAAATTCTGTCTCCTTCCGCTGAGCTTTCAGTTTCTCGGATTTCGTCTTTCGTACTCCTCGTTTGGTCTGAAAGAATTCGATGAAAAATATTACTTTTTTGGAAAAATCAATTGTTTTGTTAGGTTAAAAATTTTGGACGAGAACAGTAATTTTCAAAGAATGTTCACGATGGAGAATCGAGAATGCTAGATTTATAGAAAATGCGAGTTTATTCGTTGTTCAGTTCGAGGAAAACATATGGACCACCGCCGTTGCCGCTGTCATCTTACGGGCGTTTTGTCTCCTGCTGGTAAGCTTTTATCACATGTCTGGTTAGATAGAATTAGAAGAGTTTCTGCATTTCTCGTCATTTTCTCTATCGGGAGATTAATGTTAATATCATATCGGAATCATGATGGTTTAGGCTTAGAAGAACCACAAACTGAAAAACTAGTAATTCGGTCCACAGAGGTATAATAACCAGCTTTCTTAGACCAATTATGGCTTGTGCATAAAAGCAAGGGAAGTACTGCTTTGGTGTACTACTAACTTTCATGGGTCAATAGTAGTTTTGATGGTGATGGACGCGGCGGCGGTGGTGGTTGACGATGGTGGCTGGAGTTGCTGGGGCTTATTGAGATTGTAAGCAATGATGATTCTGGGAGAGCAGTGAGTTGTGGCAAATACATATCCCATGGTCTTTTATTTCTACCGGTATCAATCTATAAATTTGACATCTTACAATACTATTTTAGGCTCATTGTCGATGCTATGTCAACGCCATAAATTTGCATCCACTTTTTTTATGATATTATGCATCAATTAGATATATCATAAACAAAAAATCATCTTCCATAATAAAATCCAATAAGTAAGATTTCAGATGAGTTTTCACATCATCTTCTTCTTCTTTCTAGAAATGATGGGGACCACTAAAATGGGCCGACCTAAAAAGGTGATCAGTCTAGGAGGAGTGTTGTCCGCTAGCTCAGAGGACGGTTAACACCTCAGTTGACTGAAGATGACATTCAGACAGTCGAATGTAGCCCAAACCTGATGCGACCCACGAACCATTTCCCATATGCAACAGATTATCTGCCCTAACTTTGAAATGGAAGCCCCCAAATGAACGCATATCTTACAATGGAAGTCCCGGTATTCACGGCGTGCGACATCTCCACGGAAAGGAAGGAATCCTTCCTTCCAATTATTGTTGCCCTAAATGGCACTGGCGTCTTCTTGGTGGATGGAAAGGATTCCCCCAAACGGTCGGTAGCCAGCCTTACCGCCTAGGGAAGGGTGGTGAGGTCGAACGACTATAAAAAGCCCTAAGGACACATTTCAAGGACACGCTCTCTCCAGTGCCCAAACAGACACAAGCAATCCCACTTTCGAACTAATCAAGCGACATTCTCTTTCACACTATTCACTCTCTGCGAACCCAGTGACCAGAAAAGCTACTCTCCACGAACGCACCACCGAAAGCCGCTCTCCACGAACCCAGTGGCCAGAAAAGCCGCTCTCCACAAGCACACCACCGAAAGCCGCTCTCCACAAACGCATTACAACCAAAAGCCACTCCACGCCGAATGCACCTCTGAGTCAAACTCATAAATTTCCTTCTCTGCATCATTTCTAACAAGTTTCATTTTTAAATTCTTCATTTATGAAGAAAGATTTCTAATTTGAGTATCGGAAGATAAATCAAAAAGGGAGTCTCGCCGTTTTCCTCTAACTTTTCGTCTTTTGTTGTGGTGTGCAAAATCTAAGCCACGTAGTACGGAGACCGATTCCCACATCAGTACAAACCCGAGAACCAGTTGAACCCGAATCCATCAAAAACTCAGATCCAAGACGCATCATTGACGCCTTCTGTGAAAAACCGAGCGAAAGGTTTGATCACTATTTCTCCAACAAGCATGGTGAACACAAGAGTCCAAGCAAGCGTTCCAACCAAGGATATCACCTTCCTCGGCGACGACCCCTCCGCTGATAGTTGGGTGGAAGAGCGACCAACTTCTATCATCCTAGCAATGACAAAGAAGATAAATAATATGCCTCGGATGCTCCAAGCGCTCTGTAAGCGCCAAGGCAAGCAGAGGCAAGGACTCCCTCCTCTTCAGCCAACACTCTGGCCTCCAGGCGCGGAGGCCAAAGAAAGAAGAAGTCGGCCAAGAGGGCCACACACTAGGGTAACTCCAATGTCCCGACTGCCTCAAACACCAGAAGCCATTCCAAGATGGAAGGACTATTGAGCCGCGAGACCCCGGAGGGGAGCCCGGAATGAAGTAATTCATACTACTCCTGCGACGAGCAAATGTCCTTGGTCTAAGAGGAGCCTCTCGCATTACTTGACCAGCCAGTGACAGTAGCTGGCCGGTACTCCCCCATTCAGCCGAACACTCAAAGTTGATGACCTACCTCAACGCAAAGAGGTCTGCAATGTTCTTTCTAGTGGAGGAGAAAGTTGACAAGATATGGAGGTGCGTGTTTAAAGGAGAAGTCGGCAAGAACTCCTCCGACCTAAAGAGGTCTCATTTCACCAAGGGGTCCGGACCCAGCTGCTTCCTCTGAAATTTAAGATGCCAACCCTGAAATCATACGATAGAAGTATTGATCCCATGGATCATCTTGACCACTTCCTCACATTACTTAGCTTCCAAGGCCAAGAGGAGGCCGCTATGTGCCAATGCTTCCCCTTACTCTAGAGCTTCCGAGATCTTGCCGATGGCTTCTTGGCACAATACGCCTCCAACCGTCGAGAAGAGAAACAGCCCTGACACCTCACCCATGTCGAGCAAAGGTCGGGTGACAATTTGAGGAAGTTCTTCGGGCAATTTACTATTGACGCCCGGAAGATACCCAAGCTCATCAACGATGTGAAGTTCAGCAGCTTCATTTCTGCTCTGGGTCCGAGTGACTTTTTTAAACATTTGGCCCACAAGGACCCGCAAACCTTTCAACAAGCTTAATCTATTACTCAAGCCTACATAGCCAGTGAAGTTGTGACGGCCCGAGTTCCTAAATATGATAATTGGGAGATAATTAAGTTAAAATAGGTAAATTGTATTCAAAAGGTGCGGGAGGAATGGATTGAAAAGTTCAAAGAACCGGAACTAGTAAATCGGAAAAATCATTGGTCCTGGGTGCTGAAGCCTGCCAAGTGAGCTTGCGCCCTCTTGGGCGCTCGAGCCACGGCTCGAGCGGATAAAGCAGAACCGCCGTGGCACGGCCGCTCGCCGGCAGCTCGAGGGGCGCTCGAGCGGTGGCCGCCCCGTGGCCTCAAGCCGCTCGTGCGCTCGCGGCCACTTGAGCGGCGGCGTATGATATATAAGTCGCGTCGCGACTTCTCCTCGCCATTTTCGCACGGGCTGAGGGTTTGGAGGAGAGAGAGAGGGCGCGACCAGAAGAGAGAAGAAGGGAGATCGAGCCCGAGAGTCGATTTCGCCCAAAGGGTATAAAGGTGAAAGCGCGTCGAGGCAAGTGTTCTCATACCCACTTCCCGTTCTCTTTCGATGTTTTGTATATTTTCGTTGGGTATTTTGTGTCGATACCCACGGGGAATGTTAGGATATTGAAAACCCATGCCTTGAGGTCCATGAAAATGTGGTTAGTTGTCGATTCTGTCCGATTCGCCGGGTGGGTTTTACGAAACCCAAACCTACGGGATTTTGGGGTTTCCCATTTTCCGGCCTCGTATCATGAAATTGACCCCAAATTTGGAATCCCCACGTCCCAATGAGGTATATATGTTGGCGCGGGTCCGATCTTGCACGTTTGGACGTTCGCGGCGTCCGAGCCCCGTTAAAGGGGCGTATTCTTATTCTCACCCGAGAAGGTGGATTTTGTGTGTTGTCACCTTCATGAAATGATGAAATGATCCTAGAATATGAATCCCCATGTCCCGATTTGTGTTTATATCGACCGGATGCGAATCTCATAAGATTTGACCCGTTCGTGGCATCCGGAGTCTTAAAATAATTTCGTAATTGTTTAAATGCCGATTAAGTGATATGTGTTTGTAGAGAGAAGAAATTGAGGCACAACAAAGAAGTACGACGAGAAAGAAAGGGGAGACCACGGTTGTGATTCGATCAGTGGTAAAATAATTGTAGAGCGAGCTCGGGCAAGTGTACCGGACGCTATTTTCTTTATGCTCCGATTTCTCATGCTTTAAGACCGTTGAAAATGCTCTAAATGTTGATGATGCATGTTTAAAGTACATGAAGCATGTTTCCTTCGATTACTTGGTTGGATTTTATATTTATCCATGTTTACGCAAGATTTAGCTTCGAATTCGTGAATAAGCATGAAAATAGTGTTTTGATTTGTCTCAGAAAGTATATGATGAAACCCTAGCTCGAAAATGTTGTATAGTTTGACTAAATTGTATGATTTAATGTATATGCATGGCATCTATGACATTAATTTCATGAAGTATGTG
Organism: Nepenthes gracilis; assembly: GCA_033239525.1. Taxonomy (NCBI): domain Eukaryota; kingdom Viridiplantae; phylum Streptophyta; class Magnoliopsida; order Caryophyllales; family Nepenthaceae; genus Nepenthes; species Nepenthes gracilis. The sequence continues at coordinate 10,298,386 of BSYO01000029.1, forward strand.
CAAGTAAGAGACCGATTTGAGTTCAAAGGTTTTGGCGAAGCCCCATGTACGAAAATGAAGAGGTTTTGATGAGTTTTAACCGTAGCTTCTACTATATGAAAGTTAATTGACATCGAAATGAAGCTTCTGTATAGTTTGTTTTTTTGAAAATATGTACTAACGTATACCGACAAAATTTCCATGTAAATTTAAAGAAGTCTTTGAAATTGTGTTGTGAAAGTTTGATTTGAAAATGGGATTTTCGATAAAGAGATGATTTAGATTCTGATTATTTTGGGACCAGGAGACTCTGATCCGGGTAAGTTCTTGGGTGAGGCCTTAGAACTTACGGTGTAATCGAGATAGCTCTGGCCCATGGAGCGATTCATGGTCCGCCCTGTCTCAAGGGCGTTAAGCCGGGAGGAACATAGGCCGACCGGGTGGCACACGGTATAGATATCCCTCGGGATGGGATATACATGATATGATATGACATGATAGGCCTTGGATTGTGTGGGTAGAACACAATCATCTATCTCGATCATTCGCCCCTTCCGCTAGTAGGGTTTTGCGGTGAGTCTCGAAAGTGTTAAGATATGTCACGAGAAAAAGATGAAATGTATTGTATAAGTCTAATTGTGAAAAAGAGATTTTTAATAAAAATATGGCGATAGCCGTCCTCGGGGCTTGGTACAAGGAGGTAACGATAGTCATCCTCGGGGATTAGTACGAGGAGGAGCGATAGCCGTCCTCGGGGCTTGGTACAAGGAGGGAGCGATAGGCGCCCCTCGGGGCTTGTGCGAGGAGGGAGCGATAGCCGTCCTCGGGGCTTGGTACGAGGAGGAACGATGGCCGTCCTCGGGGCACAGTACAAGGAGGAAAATATGAAGTCACCGAGCTAATGTTTTACCGTTATGCTATACTACAATAAAAAGATGAGTATCATCTCGATAAAAAGATGACAATGAAACATTATCGGTAAAAGATGACAATGAAACGTATGAAAAAAGATGACAATGAAACGATTATCTGATAAAAAGACGACAATGAAACGTATACGATAAAAGATGACAATGAGCGAGTATAAAGTCTGAGTTTTGATTTTACCATGCATCGGTAAAGTTTATAGTTATAGTTTTCTGACCCATAGTGATATGACTTATGAAGTATGAGATTTAATATCGTTATAGCATGTTTTTGATTCCTTTTCGAGATGATGTTGATTAAACATTATGGTTATATGATCGTTTGGCATGATCATTTTGGTTCACACGTGTACCTTCTTTGGCCTCTTCCTTTGTTTTAGTATTTTCCCCCTCCAGATGAGACAAAGAGAGCTTTTGCAGAGCGAAAAGAGTAAACAGAGAAGAGTTGCTTGAAGACTTTTGAGGACCGCCGCATATTAAAGCTATTTTGGAGGAGCTGTTGATGTAAAGGCTTAGCTAGAAACATGATTTGTATATACGCTCTTTTGGTCCACGATGTTATAGAACATGTGGAATTTTGTATAACAAGCATGTGAAATGTATGTATGATAGTAAAAGAGAATATGCTATGCTTCTGCAGGTTGTAGTGTACTTCCGCTATACTCTGGATTTCTTGTGCAGGTCCTAGATGGCATCTCGTTAATTATCTGTTAGAGCAGTAAATGTTTTATAAAATTGTGCCATGGATGGCACATAGGATCCTGTGAATGATTGTTGTAGGAATTGTGAATGATGGATAGTTGTGTGCTTGTTATGGATGAATATTACAGGCTTGTATTTTTGGGACTTCATCCAGTTACAAAAGAGACTCTGTCGAAATTTACTGAAGTCTTTGCCTTAATTAGGACGAATTAATTATATTATCTCATTTGGCGGAAGCTTTTGAGGAAAAAAAAAAATCCGTTCCATCAAGAAGTTATTGAAATGGGATGGATAGTTGTGTCTTTTGTTATGGATGAATATTACAAGGCTTGTATTTTGGGACTTCATCCGATTCTAAAAGAGACTCTGTCGAAATTTACTGCAAGTCTTGCCTTAATTAGGCAGATTAATTATATTTATACATTGACGGAAGCTTTTGAGGAAAAAAAAAAATCCGTTCCATCACAGAAGTTATTGAAATGGCCTCATGCATGTTAGAGAAAAAAAGTTTTTGAAATTGATGGGTATGTCAATAATGGGCTGGCCCAATGAAAGGTCAGCGAAGCCCGAAGGTCGATCAGCATTTCGATTGCCCGATAAGAAGATGGGCCTGAAGCGGAAAGCCCGAACACGGTCAACGTTGGCCAACTTACTCGCAAAACGGTCAATTCCGGCCCCGACCCGTTTTGTTGGGCCTTTAGAAACTTGCACCTAGCGGATGATGGGCCTATTCTGTATGGCCCACATCCCATCGATTGATCGCCGTCGCTCTCCCGCCGTTCTCCACGAAGGCGCCAACACAGTTGCTCGAGAGGCGTTGACCGATCTTGCTCCTATATATGTTGGGCCGAAATAAGGCTCTTCTACGTGAATGCACGACTCCCTTTTCGGGCCCATAGCCCATCTCAAACCAACAACGGATGCCTTTCATAAGGGCGGCACGCACCAGACAGTCGGCTTCGGGCGTTGGCCGTCAAGCGCTTGCATTGGGCCCCAAGAAGCCTTTCAGCGATACTTGGGCCTACCGTTTAGGCCTACCAATCATAAAAAGGCCAACCACGATCCTCCGAGGATATTCCACGATCTCCAAAGGAATATCGGCGATTGGTGCCCTTCAAATAAGGAAGGCGCGAGATCCTCGAACTCCTTGCCAAGGAACCCCATGAGTAACATCTTTGGGAAGGAAAGAAGCTAACTTGAAAAGTGGTTGGCCACCTCGAAGGAAAGAATCCTCCACAATTGGACAACAAGTATCAGCCTCCAAAAGGAAGGCCAGCAGCAGATCATAGGAACAATCGCTCCTTCCAAAGGAGGAGGATCGCCATCTTTGCCATAAAAGAGGCCCTGGATTCACCATCCAGGGCACGCTTTCTTGGATGCGTTCATTCAGGCTTTCATTGACGTTTTCTTAGAAGCTTTCACTCACACGAAAAACCCTAAGTGCTCGAGAGAAACAAGCTCAGTTCCCGGCCAAACTCTGAAACACAATCAAACTCCAAGGCAATGAACGAGTCTTTTCAACCGTTCTGCCTTCCCCACTATCCAGATACGAAAGGACACATGCCTCACTGACATCTAGAACAAGACACTCTCTTCCCTCTCCCATTGTTCTCTCTATCTTTGGTTCCTTCTATTGAAAGAACATTTCTCGACTTGAGCATCGGAGTGTTTTCGGTGGGATTACCTCCCGCCGTTAGCAGCCCGACCTCTTGCTCGTTTTAGTGGTGTGCGGGATTCGTACTCGGTGAAGCGGAGCCGGTTCACATCATCCGAAGAATCGAGTCTGTTCGCATCCGGATCAGTACGCATCGAAATAGGTGAAACCGGTGAAGAACCCGGAGGGCAAAGATCAAGTGAAATATTGTGACTTCCATCGATCTACGGGACACAGTACAGAGGATTATTAGACTCTACAGAAGGAGATCGATAAGCTGGTCTGTAGGGGCCACCCCACCAAGTTCCTGAGAAACCCAGGCCAGAATCCTGATTCGACGGGTGAAGATAAGCTAGAGCAACGGCAAGCGAGGGAGATCAGTGCGAGGCGGAGCGTCAATATAGTGACCATCAAGCCACCCAAGACTCACAATCCGGACCGCCAGGAGATTGAGGCCATCGGTAAGATAACCAACAGGAATAAAATCTCCCCAAATTAGGAAGGCCTGTTTCTCATCTCTACCGTTCTGCAGAATGAGGTATACAAGTTTCAAGTCCAAAACGGCAAGCTAGTTCCTAAAATGTGGAACGTCGTCCATCTGAAAAAATATTACTTGTAAGATTCTCACCGGACTCAAATAGGTCACGCGCATATTAAAGAATGCTTGTAGTATTGTATCACTTTTAATAAAATGATTCATTTTTTCACATGCTTTTATTACTTATGTTTTTCTTTCCCATGTGAATGCTTACATAAAATTGCATGAAATTAGACGACCTAAACTACACTTAAATTAGGTGAGCTTTCGCTCACCTACAGTTAAACTTTGATCCCGTACTAAGCGGCCCATAAGCGGTTGGATTAAAACCTTGGTCTCGTATCAAGCTGCCCATAAGCGGTCGAATTAAAATCTTAGTCCCGACCAAGCGGCCCATAAGCGGTTGGATTAAATCTTAGTCCCATACCAAGTGGCCTATACGTGGTCGGATTAAACCTTGTCTCATACCAAGCAGCCCAAAAGCGGTCAAATTAAATCTTGATCTCATACTAAGCGGCTCATATGCGGTCGAATTAAACATTGGTCCCGTACCAAGTGGCCCATACGCGATCAGATTAAACCTTGGTCCCGTGCCAAGTGGCCTATAAGCGATTGAATTAAACATTGGTCTCATGCCAAGTAACCCGTTCATGGTCGAACTAAAATACTTAGGGGGCTTTCATAGCATGCGCGCAACGTCCTCCTTCCACAGGAGATAACATCGTCAATCAGCGATGGTCAGTAGATCGGAGTTGAGCGTGAAAAAAAGGTTGCATGCTCCAACAATAGGCAGGATGCTCGGGATTACAATCTTGGTGCCGCCATCCAAAACAAAAGCGTTATCAAACTAAGAAAAAGGATATGTATGCTGCCGGTTTGTAATCGTAAAATATACAATGCACAGGGCGGCATTAAACGACTCAGATATGCTTTTAGAGGCATCTAAAGGCCCCGTGGGTATAAGGAATTATCTACACCTACGATTTATCTAGGTGGCTACCCTAAAGTGGAGGACCCCTCAGGGAACGTGGCGCGAACCTCCGACCACCTCCGACTAGGTATCCGATCAACTTCGAGCGTCGAGAAGTTTCGACATTCCTCAAATCCAAGAAGCCAACAGGGAAATTGGGGTTTGCCAAGAAAACAATCCTCCTATTGAAATGGATCCCCACCTGGAACCGCTCTTCTAGAGTAGGAGCCACCTCCTTGGGGCGTAGTCTTGTCCTCAACTCGCCTTCAAGCGCTGTAATCCTCTCCATAGCGTGAACATGGGCTCTAAATACTTTCTACAGCGTGGCATCAGACTCCGACAAGGCCTAGTCGAGGTAGTTAGCTTGTGCTTGACTTTACAGCACGTCTCCGATAGCAACATTAACTCACCACTCTATTTCCTCTGTTACACGGTCAGTCTGAGCATGTATCATGCGGGCAACTTCCTCTCCCTGCGAGGACAAAAATTCATGCAAGAATAACCAACAACAAAAACGACTATTAGTAATTCATGCAACTTTGCAACGAAACAGACATACCTAGCGAGAATAACCAACAAACTCAGGGCATTGATGAGCCCTCAAAGCGCCGTCAGGTTTGAGTGGTGGAATGCCCAAGTAATGTTCTTTCTTGATGGCGACCCCATTCATAGAGTCCTCTCCGTCCTCCATCAACATTCGCCCGTCACCGCTCCCCTCCTTGGATGAGGGTTCAGGTGAAGAGGAAGACGATGCTCCTTGTGCCAGAGCAAGCAAAGTAGGGATGTCAATCATGTCTCGATCCGCCATAATGGAAGTAGAGAAACCTATGGGGCGAGTGGTGAACTGAGAGATAGGAGACGTCACTCTTAAATAGGCAAAACCTCAGCCTAAAATGGCGTCACAATAGACACTAAAAGATCGCATCGCTTCAATGCGAAGCGACCCATGACCTCACCCGATTGAATCCACCTGCAATGCCATAATGACAAATGTCGTATCACATCATTGAGCAGCGCACCATCAGTCAGTAACAGTCAAGGACGAGAGCACGATCGGTCCCACAAAGCGACAGCCCTACTTCTACATGGGTCCTGGCTACAAAAATAAGCATGCTTAGCAGGTCGGCGACTGTGAGAAAATAAGGCAGTGCACAAATAGAGAAATCATCAACACGTTCATGAAACAATTTTCATTTCATTAAGGCATTGTGCTGTACAAGCATTTCATACAAGAAAAGAAAGAAGAATAAAAAATGCAAAATGTAATTCGCCTAAGGCTGAGGACCGGCCGGAGGGCGAGGCGGCAGGAGACCATTCCCACCGGCAAAGTCGATCACATCCATTTGCTGTCGGGCTGCCTTGTTTCTCTGATCAATGATGCCAAGGGGGAATCCAGGGTCAAAAATGTTGACAATCCGCCGGCACTTAGGAAACCCTCTTGAACCCCTGGCGGGATTGAGGCGTCCTTCTTGCTGTGGAGACCGCCCTTCTCTTAATTTGGTAGTCGGATGTAAAAATCCGGTTCTATTTTGGATGATTAAATTTAAAATCGAGGCAGCGTATTATATTATCCATTCAAAGCGTGTGGTAGTCGAATTTTTCGTTGACAGTTCGAGATGAGAAGACCTTTTAGGATCCTCGGCGAGGACTGGCCCCAACTCCTCCAAGCCAATTCGAGAAGCCAAGTCCTCCTCAAGTCTGGCATTCTCACTCTGGAGTGACGCCAGGTCCTGTTCGGCTATCAACAAGGGCTCCTCATAGCGGTGCAGGGCGGCCCCGAAGTTCTGTAACTCCCCCTGAGCCCCAGAAAGCTAGAGCTCGAGATCCACGATGCAGTCCTAGTAAAGCTTGATCTCAGAGGCAGCAGCATCCAGGCGGCCCTGCAGCTCTTCCACAACTCTTCGGTCGACCCTCGTTTGCGTCAGTCGGCGGACCTCCTCCTCCAGCTCCTGGATTCGGTACGTATGTTGATGCAAGCACCTCTGCAGAAATTGCAACACTTCATTGTCCTGCAAACAAAACAAGTGAAAGAAGTTCAGGTAAACAATTCCCAGTAGGGCATGAAAATTCAACACGACGCACCCAGGCATAGGACTCCACAATCGTAGAGGCTCTAGACTGCGTGGCCGATAATGGGACCTCGATCGCCGCAGCCTCAACTCTAAAGGCCTCCCTGGCCTCTGCCGGTTGGCCAGTCCCGGAATCTAATGTGGCAGACGCTGGAGGATGGGAAGCAAGCTCCGACCTTGGATGGGCTTCCTCCTCTAGGGCCTCGGCTAGAAGATCGTCTCTGATACCCTCCAATGCGTCAGAAGGAAGAGCAAGGAGCGCTTCTGCTGATGGCGCCACAACGTCACCCTCGATGATGGCAACGTCAGGGCAAACCTTCTAGGGTTTGCACCAAGACGGCTCACCAATACTCCTCATCCATTCCACCATCGAAGGCCCTCGGCGACGAAAGATAACGATGAACATACAGACGGCTCAGATCACCACCGAGACAGACTGTCAAAAGGATCGCCGATGACCAGTGTCCTGGCTTTCCTCTTTGGCTGTGCTAGCGGGGGAGCGGCAGCTTTGACGGTCCTAATCAGAGAAGGCAGGCCCCAGTGAGCCAGCGTGAGGGCCTCGGCGGACAAAAGATGGTCCCTCTAGAAGACCTCAGGGTGGGCCCAGATCAACGCCGTCAAGGATGCTGCGGACTCGACGTCCTCACGTGAAGGCTCGCTAGAGAAGATAGCTGGCACGTTGCCCCAAACCTTGGATATGGGCCAGTCTTTAGAAACCTTCACAAAGAAAAAAATTTGTCCTTCTAGTTCTTAATGGAATCAAGAGTTCTTAATGGAATCAAGAATGGCCTCGTTGATGCATAACTCGCTAGGGGACAGCAAAATCCAATCCCCACTCTGTTGGAAGCGGAAGATAACCTTCACCGCCGTCGCTATGAGAGACCTCCCCCAGTGACGAAGAAATATGCCCAAGGAGCACAAGTACCGAATGGCATTCGAATGAAACCTTACCACAGGTACTCCGAGGGCCTCAAAAATGTCAAAGAGCTCCCCAGGAATGGGGCGACGAAGCCCGTTGCGCAAGTGGGCCTCATAAATGGTGATAAATCTTTCCGATGGAGAGCAAGCCCTGTCGTGCTCTCCTAGCACCTCAAACAAGATGGACATTAGGATATCGTACTGCACATACAAAGCCTTGATGTCGTCGGAGTCAAGAACGAAGTTGGTCGCGTCTACTCTGGAAACCATGGAATCTGTTGAAGTTTAAGTTGCAGAGGAGGAGTAGAGACTACAGACTCTTAAATGAAGCCCCTCCTTTTATAATGATAGTTGCTGCAATAATTCAAAAGCTCCTCAAAAGCTCACGCTAATGATGCTCACCACGCATCGAAACAAGGGGATTTGCAATCATGCCAAATTGTCATCCTCATTTAAGGAGGAAATACGGTCGTCTTTTCGGCGATGGCACGTGGCAAAAAACGTCGGGTTGGCAGCAAAGACACTTAATTTCCTAGGCCACTAAGTACAACCTCCTAGGTGCCCAGCTAGCGACGGAGCAAGGCAATCTAGTAGAACCCTTCGGTTTGACCTTTGGTCAAAGCTGATCAACTAACGCTCCATCTCCACCACGCGTTTCGGATTTCAGTCATTTAGTCAACGAAGCCGGTCAACTAACGTTCCGTCTCCACCATGCGTATCGGATTTCAACCTATTGGTCAACAAAGCCGGTCAACTACCACTCCGGCTCCGCCCCGCACTCCAGATAGCAACCGTTTATCCTATGAAATGGATCAACTTTTCACTCCGTCAGATCACTTCCACTCTGAGTTTTGGCCGTTCTGGTGATCCAGCCACCTGATCCACCAAAAAAAAAAAGAAAAGAAAAGAGAGGAAGGCAAAACAGTAGAAGACGGAGAAAGAATTGTACGCACAAACAAGTGCTAGTTTTTCTCATTAATCTTCCCCTTACAAGTTACAAAACCCTTAGAGGCTAATGTACAACAAAACAACGGCAGTGAGAAAAGGGGGGAAGGGAGAAATACATAAGAAGGCAGCCCAGCCGCAAAGACCCTACTTGTTTAGGCGGACTCTCGAGCGAGAGAGCAGCACGCCAAGATAAAGTAAAGGCTTGTCGTAAGAAGAGGCAGCTGCCCACAAGTGATCAGAATAAAAGACAGGCCCAGTGCCAGATAGGTAAAGAGGATCCATTAGGACGTGGAGAGGGCGACCTATGCAGCTGCCCACAAACTGCCAGGAGATAAGGAAGGCTGAGTGCCAGACAAAGAAGGAGGCAATAGTGGGATGGGTAGAGGGTGACCAAAGCGGCCACCTACAAGAAAAGAGATGACAAAGCAGACTATCGCTATGTCCCAAGATAACGCAAGCAGAGGATGCAGACCGCCTCAAGCCTTGCAGTAATGTCTAACTCCCACACTATTTTACTGATTTAGGAGGGAGATAATGCGAAGAAACGCTGCAAGTTTCTGATTTATAGCACGTGGGGGAACAAGTGGGTCACTAAACACCGAGGAAATTCCAACCTAGCAAATTTGCAGAGAATCGAGAAATAGATGAGTCACGCTAGAAATATTGAAAAAGAGAATCTAGGGAAGGCTTGAAAGGACTATACGACATGTTATGTCCCATCGTGAACATGCCAGGGGTCAAAAATTTGAACCCTCTGTATGGGAGGCTAGTGATGGGAATAACTAAAATGGGCTGGCCCAAAAAAATGATCAGCCTAGGAGGAATGTGGCCCAGTGGCTTAGAGGACGGTCAATGCTCCAATTGACCAAAGATGACCTTCAAGCATGTAGGATGCAAATTAGGATGTTGCCCAACCCTTTCTCTCGCAATGCATTATCTACCTAACTAGTCACGGTCGGAAGATCTCCCTAGATCGCAACCTCCTTTGAAATGGAAGCTTCCAAATCAGCACATAACCCACAATAGAAGCCCTAGTATTCACAACGTACGGCATCTCCACAGGGAAGAAAAAAATCCTTCCTTTCAGTCATTATTGCCCTAAATGGCACCGACGTCTTCTTGACGGATGAAAAGGATTCCCTCAAGCTGCTGGCAGCCAGCCTTGTCACCTTGAGAAGTGTGAGGTTCCGAGTTAAGAAAATAATAATTAGAAGGCAATTAAGTTAATATAGGTGTATCATCGTCAAAAGGTATGAGAAGAATCGGATGAATAGCTCAAAGAGCCAAAAATCGAGTAAATCGGGAACGAAAACTGTAAACCGTGAAATGTTGCTTTGTGAATAAGATTTTGGGTTTTAAATCATGATAATCATGACTTATTAAGGTGACATAATCAAAAATAAAGTCCAAGGATGTGAAAAATTGGGTTAGAAGGGTCAAAACGGGTCCAAAACGACGAAAACGCAACGTAGGCTTGCTGCAGGCTTGCCGCGGGCCAGACCAGTGCCCTTTGGGCGCTCGAGCCGTGGCTCGAGCGGAAAAACCAGAAGCGAGGCCGCTCGCTGGCCCTCTCGAGCGCAGCTCGAGCGGTGGACAGCCCGTGGCGTGGCCACTCGCTACCCACTCGAGCGTGCGCGTAGTATAAAAACGCGTCGTGCTTCTCTCTCTCCCATTTTTCTGGTGCTCGAGGGTTTGAGGAGAGAGAGAGACCGCCGACTTAGAGAGAGAAGAAGGGAGATCGAGCCCGGGAGTCTGATTCCGTCCGAGAGCCAGGTATAAAAGTGAAAGCATGCGTCGAGGCAAGTGTTCTCATACCCACTTCTCGTTCTCTTTCGATGTTTTATGTGATTTCGTTGGGTATTTTATGTCAATACCCATCGTGAATGTTAGGATCTTGAAACCCATGCCTAGAGGTCCAAGAATATGTGGTTGTTTGTCCGAATCATGTCCGATTCGCTCGGTTTGGTTTCACCGAAACCCTAACCCACGAAAATTTGGGAATTTCCCATTTTCCGTCCGTGTATCATGAAATTGACCTCAAAATGTGAATCCCCACGTTCCAATGATGTATATATGTTGGCCGCGGGTTCGATTCGCAGACGTTTTGACCGTTAAAGCGGCCCGAGCCCTCTAGCAAGGCGCTATTCTTTCACCCGAGACCGGAGGTGATAATTGCGTGTTGTCACCTTCGTAAAATGATGAAATGATCCTAGAATATGAATCCCGTATCCCGATTGTATGTATATATCGGCCGGATGCGGATCCCACAATATTTGACCCGTTTGTGGCATCGGGGGAGCCTTAAAAGTTCCCCGTTGTTGATAATCCGAAAATGAACGGGAAGTTGCATACTTCCACCCTCGTGTTAAGTTAAATCGAACCCAAATGTGAAATCCCGTGTATCAAGTGTGTGTACGAATTCACCGAACGTCCAATTTTCAAGTATCGAACCGTGTGCGGCGTCCGGGTATTCAAAAGGAAATCTGTTATCGTTCACCGAAAATGAAATGAGAAATATAAGTGTTATGCTTTCATAATTATTATTCATATAACGTTTAAATGTTTAAACGTAAATGTAAGCTCCGAAACGTGTATCCGTGTGCTGGAGGCAAGGGATGAGTCCTGGAGGTTCCATAGTGATATATGATCATCGGAGGTAAGAATCTAATCTCTCTCGTGAACTTGGATGATTTGTTGTGGATTAAGGAAATTGAGTCCCACGGGTTGTGATTAAGGAAAATGAGTCCCATTAGATATTGTGAACCGTGACGTGAATGGAAGGGAATCCACATTGAGCTTGTGATGATGTAATCTCCTGGATGAGGATGTGTTTGATGATGTAATCTCCCGGTTGTAGATGATTGTGATGGGAATGAGATTTTCCCGAGATGTGATTGTGTGTGTGTGTAGCAAATGTGGGTTTCCCTCTCCAAGTGTTGAACCTAATCTTGAAACTAGGACCTTGAGTCGTATGGGTAGTATTCTTTAGTATACCATGTCTATCGCGGTGTGAACCCGAGGAATACTTAGCCACGTATTCCGACCGCTCGTGGGAGCGGGTGATGTCTGTGGTACGCTTTAGGAAATTATTGTGGAAGAACGAGGATTGCCCTGGACCTCGGGGTGGGGGTGTGTGCAGCCGATGCTCTACATCATTGAGATGTGGTAAATGCGTGATGATTGTTGCATGGATCGGCCGAGGGTCGTGTCTTTCTTGACCTAAAATAAGAGCGAAGTGGCTTTAGAATGTGCGGCGAACACATTCCTATCCTCGTTCTCTCGCATCGTTTAGCTGAAGTACGGTCTACTAGTCGGGTCCCATGAATGATGTAATAATGAAAATGAATCATATTCAAGATGAAAACGTATGAATCCCGTGATTCAAAATGTAATCGTGAGAATCTAATGATTCCAAATGATGACCAAACAGTATAACCATGAGAACAGTGAGAACCAAGTGATTCCAATTGTTTCCTATTCCCTCTCCTGTTTCTTGATTATGGAGGGTACTTGTATTCCCTCCCCTGTTCAGTTCTTGAATATGTCTTGGAGATGTGATTATGATTATACTTTGAACTATTAGCTCACTCTTCTTTGTTATTGTTGTTTCCTTCGGGGATGAGAACACTTAATCTTAGGATAGATGAGCGAGGAGAGACTTGTGATAAGATAGGTCATTTGGACGGCGAGCGCGAATGATTTGGACTTAGAGTTGGATCGGATTAAGGATGGCCCTTTCGGGGGTTGGCGTGGCTCGTTATAGTTATTGTTTTATGGTTTTGTTATGTTTCCGCATTTATAATGATTTAGTATGCTTAGCGTCTATATTGATGTTTAGAGTTTTGTTTCATTTAGATGGCATCTCTCTAGATCAGTATAGTAGCTAAAAATCTTGTATGAAGCCATGATGATATGTGATTGTGATCCTGTGGCATGTTGTAGGCTTTGTGTGTAAGCCTTTTTGATAGATGTGTGCTTATCGGGATGATATTTAACAAGTTGTATTTGGTGGCCGTCAGGTTGCAGAGGAAAGCTTCTGTAGGATTTTCTATAGAGTCCATAGTTTAATTATGGGCTTAGGGTCAGCATGTTGCCATTGACGGAGGTTATTCGATGGAGAACTACTCGCTCTCCGGTTATAAAAACCCGATGGCCAAAGACACGCTTCTCCAATGATGGCAATCCTACTTTTAAACTAATCAAGCGCAAGTCGGTCGGGAAAAGCCGCTCTCCATGAGGGCACCATCAAAAGTCGCTCTCCATGAGTGCATTACAACCAAAAGCCTCTCTATACTGAGTGCACCTCTAAGTCAAACTCATAAATTCCCTTTCCTACATCATTTTTAGCAAGTTCTGTTTTTCTATTCTTCATTTTGAAAGAAAGATTTTTAACTTAAGCGTCGAAGGATAAACCGGTGAGCGAGTTTTGCCATTTTTCTCTAACTTTTCGTCTTTTATTGTGATATGTGGAATTCAAGCTATGCAGCATGGAGACCGGTTCCCATGTTAGCAAGAACCTAAGAATCAATTGAACCCGAATCCGTCAAAGACTCGGATTCAGAACGCATCAAAAAGAAATGATTTTAAAATAATGAGTCTTCATTGATATCGATATATCCATCATTGCCAATTGTTTGGAGGTTAATAGATGATAATGCTTGATGATGGATGGAGGTATTAGATGGCATCAATATCAATGGTGGTGGTGCCACTGTGGGTGGGTTGTGTGGAAGTTTAGGGGTTTTGGAATATGGCAGGAGAGATAATGAATGGGAAGGCTATTGTTTCTTTGAACTCTCCCTCCCACCCAAATTAAAACAAACAAAAATAAAAACAAAAACAAAAACAAATGGGTAGAAAATGAATAACTTATTAATTAAAAAATGTGAACTAAAAAGACAAAACTAGCTTTCTATCTATTCCAATCCTTGGGGTTTAGTAATGTTGGGAAGAGAATTGTTGGTCAATCGGACAAAATTATGAGGACAAGGATGAGTGACGCACAAACTCACTACAAAGAAATATGAAAGAATTGGATGACACATAATTTTACATGAAAATCCTCTTCTAAATAAAAGAAAAAAAATTACGGGATACTTAATCCACAAGTAATTTCACTATGTATATTTGGTTACAAAAATCCTTTAACTACGCAAGCCCTTGAAGAGTTAAGAATAAAAATAAGAGCAAAATATAAAAATAAAAATGGCTACTCCTTATGTCTTCTCTTTATTTTTTTTTCTTTCTCACTTCTCTACAACTCTGTCTCACAATGTATACACACACACACACATATATATATATATATATGCACCGGACGACCACCTACTCTGTAAGTCGGTTGCATGCACAATAAGACCTGCCATCAACTCTGCAACCTGCCACCAACTCTATTAACCGCCATTCTGCTAGGAGGAGTTGTCCTACTCTACAAATCGGTTGTCAACTCTAAAAGTCAAATTCCCTTTCTGAAAATTTATTTGCGCAGACTTTATAGGTGACCAATTTTTCTGATAAAATCCCTAGGTGTTGACCAAAGTCCTCGACCTTTTGCCTAGAGTCTTTAGACAATATCCAATGTCTTTGATCAATAGCTGATACTTCGGCCGTCATCAATTCATCCTCAATCGAGTCCTTAATTGTCATGCAAAGTTCTCGGCCCTTAATTTGAGATTTGGCTGTTAGCCAATGTCCTCAACCTTTAGATGATATCCTCGGTTATAAATTGGTATCCTCGACCTTATGAACCTCTCTAGAATTCCATTTACTTGGGCCAAATGAAACCACTCTGGTCTTTATTCTACTTCGGCTAAGCGTGCGCGGCAAACAGTGCCTCCCACATAGAAGTGCCCTTAAATGCCAACAAGTAATGCCCCTAGGAAACTTCCTAAAAGGAAGTAAATTTTAGTTGTTCTAGTATTTCACATCCTGATACTTTACCAAATAGTCTAGTATTTCACATTCGGTTTTCAAATTTGGTGAGATTTTTCTTTTAAGTGTTGAGTGACTACTAATTTTAATAAAGTATAGACGTATTTTTGCTCTTATAATCATTCAAAATGAGGGCAAAGACTCATACTTATAGAACATGATCGACATGATTGTTATGTCGTGTAAAAAGAGCCTGATTGGTCTCATATTCGGATCGCGAATGACATAAATAAATTCCTGTGGTCCCTTCCCAGAGTCATCAGCATAGCCAATCAGCACTTGCCACTTAGTTTTGCTAGTTACTACATTGATTGACAAAACTCGTCATATAGTGCCGCCACCTAACAAGTCAAACGCCAATGATTTTTTATTGGCCCACATCGTCTACTTTGTAGCCTTATGGGTCAGGCAAATGCCCCGCCCATGGGGCCAACATTGGTCTTCGACATTGCTGCATCGATTGACTATTGGGTGTGTAAAATGAAAGACCATCGTATTCGTTCGATTGTTCTTGTCAGATCCAAGCTCGCGTGGTTTGGTTTTCTACCGAGAGGAGTGCAACTCAATCTCACTATTGCTTACTTCAAAACCAAAGCACACACTCTCATATGTATTAAATACAATACAAAATATTCAATTTGAAAAATATCGTTACCCATCAAAATTAAATGTAAAATAAATACAAGTTTCAATTTTCTCTTCAAAATAAATTAATATAAAAATTAATTTTTAAGGATTTTACCAGAGACCAAGGACCATATTTAATTCGAGGTGGGGGTCCGTGGAAATTACCAAAATAACCCTTAACGTTATTTCTCATACCTAACTTATTTAAAAGCAGCCGGTGAGTAAGAGACCGTATCTTATTAAAGGAAAATCCAACGACTTCAAGCAGCAAAACAACGGATTTTTATGATGAGGGTTTTAACTGTAATTCTACTTCTTCAATTTGATTAAAATTCGATATTTAAAATTTTAAAAAAATATATATAAAATGTTGGAAATAATTACATTTTTAAAATTTTCACAATATTATCTAATGAATAGTAAATCCAATATAAAAAAATAAAATAATTATTGAGAGAATATTATTTTATTTTTAAATTTTAATTGTTACTTTTTTTAATTAAATGGCTTGAGGATTTCATTTCTCTTATATGGGCTAATAGAATAAAAAAAAAGACCTAATAGTTAAAATTTAAAGATCCGGGGGGCGTCCTTCTCCCCCGTGGAGAAGAACCGTCGGATGTAAAATTCGATAGTTCACACGTTTTAAATGGATAATATAATGTGAACCGTTCAATTTTAAATTTAATCATCCAAAACGCGTAACCGTCGGATTTTACATCCGACGGTTCAAATTAAGAGAAGGACAGTCATTCTCCACAGGGAAGAAGGACGCTCCCTCAATCCGAAATTTAATAGGGCCAAAATAATTTTAATAATATAATATGTATAAATTATCCATATTTTTAATTTTTTTTTAAATTAAATGGTTAATAAAATAATATAAACGGATTATTTATAAAATAATACTTTAGAAAATTAATATTTCTAAATCAAACAGGCGTAAAAGGATGACATGGCGTGGGGGCATTTGAGCTAATTGACCCAGAAGTGACGCACGCGCCAAAACAGAGGCGAGTGAGGATACGCTCCACGGGGAAGAACGAGCCATTAGCGTTTGGGCTTCAATGGTCGCTGTCTCTCCACGAGCTGGGAAGCTGCTCTGATCCTCTCCAGAACGTATATAAATTGTCACAGTAAAATGTATTTCTCGTAAAATTTCTCCATCCTTTTCACGACAAATTAATTGCCTCCTCTCTCTCTCTCTCTCACAAGGCCGTAGATCCATGTCTTGCTCAGCAGAGCCCTAGATTACTCGCCTAGGGTTTGTTGAGCATTGCAAACATTCAACCTGCAATCAACATTATCTCTGAATAAGGTAACTTAATGGTCACTTCCAGTAAAATTTTCCACGAGTTTGGTGAACCTTTCAATTTTCTTGAATTTTTACGGAGTAATTAGTATGTCGCTTGGTGGTTAGAGTTGCTTTTGAGGGGTTTAGTCAAATCTTGGAGTGTGCTTTGATTTGAGCATGTTTGGTTGGTACAGCTAGGACTCTTAAGGTTGATTGTGATAGTCGTTGAAGAGGAAAAGTTGACATGAGGTGGTCATTTTGGGTTTTTTTTTCTTTTATTTTCTTTTCCTTTTTTCATTTTTAAATGCTGGGTCTTCTTGAGGTTTGGTTATTATGGCTGAAATTTGAGAAAGTTTTAGTTGAATATGGTTGCTATAGGGTTGAAAGGGGCAGAATTTGCGTAAAAAGGTATACTTCTAGTGGTTCATGACAAGGGCTTGCTCCTTGGTTTCGGTCAATTTGGAGTAAAATGGGTTGCTATTGTTGCAAGCCATTAGCTGTTGAAGATACAAAGGAGAGCCCAGTGGAGAGGCTGTCCAGTAAGGCATCGTCAGAGTTGCGGGCTTCAAGGGCAGCTTCACTGAGGGAGACAAAATATTGGAATGATGGAAATGATGGGAGTTTACCAAATGGTCCAGTTCGGTTACAGATCGAAAATTTCGAGAGGAAGAGAGATGAGCCAGAATATATTGCTTCTCGCCATCTGGCAATGGGAAATATTCCGAAAGCCACAGAAGGGGAGCAGGTTGCAGCAGGATGGCCACCTTGGCTTGCTGCAGTTGCTGGAGAAGCTATCAAGGGATGGGTGCCTCGGCGGGCTGATTCTTTTGAGAAGCTGGATAAAGTAAGACACCTAGTTGATTTAGTTATTAATAAAATTTTCTCTTTTGAATGATTTATTTTCTGGATGCTTTTAGTTCAATGCCACTCTATATGATGCTGGATCTATTGCTTGGTAAGCGGAATGCTATAATTTGAATCAGGCATGTGTCCCTAGCACTCGACTTGGCCAAAATCTGTAACAATTTTTTCATCCAAGTAAGATAAGAAAAAAAAGGATGATTCATTTGAAATTGACTTGAATACGCAACTTTAAATGCTGAATAGAAGATATTTGTTGCTGTGTCTATGAGTTTGCATTTTGGGATCAAATTTGTGGTTTATCAGGTTATTGATTCCCTCGCAATTTGCTGCAGGTTTGATCATAATGATGGCTAAGCTTCCCTGTGTAGTTTGATATCAAATTGTTTGTTCCACCATATTCCAGGGATAGTGTAAATGTGTAAGTAGGGAGGAAAATAAGAAAAAACCCATAAATTAGGGTTAGTCTATTTTGGCTTATATCGGATTATTTACATACAATATAAATTACTAAGCTACCTTTATAAGGAATATGCCACAAGGAACATTCTCAGTCATATACCCCTTATGTTCTGACATGATATTCTCATAATATTTTGGCAAGATTTTCTCTTTATATTCTAACACCCCTTTAAGATGGAATATATATGCTGATCATACCCAACTTATTACAAATATACTTAACACGAATATTAGAAAGAAATCTTGTGAAAATATCGACTAGCTGTTCATTAGTTGTAACATGTTTAGCTTGAACAAAACCCTGTTGAAGTTTTTCATAAATGGTCACAATCCACCTCTATATGCTTGGTGCATTCGTAAAATATTGGATTTGACGTAATACGTGTCATTGTTTGTTTATCTTGTCACAATTGAGATGGTCCCATACTCTTACATTCAAATGACTCTAGTAAATCTCGGATTCATATTACTTCACATGTAATGCATCAATGCACAATATTTTGATTCAGCTCTTAATCTTGCAGCTACTTTCCATTTCTTACTCCTCCGGGACACCATATTCCTTCCAATGAATACACAATACTCTTCGGTATATTTTCGATTATATGATGACTCAACCCAATCAACGTCAAATAATCCCTCCGCTCGAATGTGGCCATAGTTATTATAATGCAACCCCCATCCTGTTGTACCTTTAAGATACTGTAGAATAAGTGTGACTGTCTTCCAGTGTGGAACACAAAGAGGAAACGTAAATTGACTCATTATATTTACAGAAAATACAATATCCTGTGAAGTCACGATAAGGTAATTAAGTTTATCAACCAATCGACAATATCACTCCGGTTCAACAAAAATCCTCCCATCATTGGGAAATAACTTCTTTCCCGGGTCTATGGGTGTATCACACTTCTTTGCATCTTGCATTTCGGTATCTCGAAGCAAATCATGGGTGTACTTTCATTGTGAGAGGAAGATGTCTCGTTGACAAGTTGCAACTTCAATGCTAAGAAAATATCATAAGTTCCTAAGTCATTGGTTTGAAAATGGTATCAATGATCATAATATCATCCACATAAACTAGTAGTATGCACCTAGTATTAAAGTGCCACTAGAAAATTGAGTGCTGACTGTTATAATAAGTGAGACCAAACTCAATAACAACCTTACTAAATCTACTAGATTAGTTATGTGGTGATTATTTCAAACCATATAATAATTTTTTCCAGATAACAAACATACCGAACTCCTCTGGAGCAACAAATGTAGGTGGTTGCTCTATATAAACTTCTTCCTGAAGATTACCATGGAGAAATTAATTCTTCACATCCAATTGATATAAGGTCCGATGATGAGTAGTCGTGAGAGATATAAAGATGCGTATAGATGTTAGTTTCGCAATTAGGGAAAATGTGTTAATATAGTACACCCCATATATCTGTACATATTCCTTATTTTTTAGTTGAGCCTCTGATCGTGCTGAAGAGTCATCTGGATTAACTTTGACCATGTAGACCCGTTTATTGGCAACGAGTTTCTTTCGAATCGATAAAGAGACCAAGTTCCACTTTTGATTCCGCTCAAGGCATACCTCCTGTATGGCTGCACCAATTTAAGTGAGAAATTGCTTTTGCAATAGTTCAAGGCATAGTAAGAGAGTCCAAGGCAAACACAAAGGCACATTATGAGGCAAAACATGAGCATAAGGAATAGCACCAGATAGAGGATATTTGGTACAACCGTGATGACCTTTTCATAATACAATTGTAATATCTCGGCCAATATTCAAAGAAGGAGTTCATGATTTGTAGACAAGAGGATTGAATTGTCAAGAGCTCATGAGAAGCTACAAAGAAGAACCAAACATCCTATGGGACCGCAAACATATGCATGAGAAATAGGATGCAGTGGTGGAAGAGGGAAGACATGCTATGATGCCTAACTCTATAGACAAAAACTCATCATTAGAAATATGTGATAGGCTAGAAGAAGAAAAGTCATGGAATGGATTCAAAGTAGACTATCGAAACAAAGTATTAGAAGACACTAGAAATCATCCTAGTTAGGGAAGAAACATTGATACTCATGTTGAATGTGGGTATACTCTAGGAAAATATATTTGAGGGATTTGGCATTGAGTTTAATTATGTGAGGTCAAATTTCGTGAATATAGCATACACACCCAAAAACTCATAATGGGATAGCAAGGGTTTGTTAGGAAATAAAGGACAATGAGGGATCTCACCCTAAAATACTGTTGATGGCATACGATTATTGAGATAATAAGCAGTCAATACAATCTCACTCTAGAAGAATTTAGGAACTCTCATGTAAAAAGGTATAGCATGAGTTACCTCTAATAAATGTCTATTTTTTTCCTTTCTGCTACTCTAGTTTGGTGTGAGTTATCAGTTCAAGAGATTTAATGGAAGATGGCATGCTAGGACATAAATGCAGTAAATTGAGTAGACAAGTCTTCACATGCGTTATCACTTTGTAAGGTCTTCATCAAAGAAGAGAATTGATTCCGAAGTTCGGCAAAGAAGGCATAGATACTTGAAAATAACTTAGGAACTACTTTTCATTTAATATAATCAGATAGTTTGAGAATAATCATCGATAAAAGTAATAAAATATTAAAAGCCCATTTTAGAAAGCATAGTATATGGACCCAAATATCTAAATGAACTACCTCAAATGGAGTTGATGTTCGATGATTGACTTTAGATGATATGACATGGATTGGTGTTTCGCGCAAAATAAAGGACATAGAATAAAGACTCAGGCATGATTGCTTTAGATTTGATAGTAAAGAATGAACCAGCCGACAGCTTGAGTGGATTGGTGTTTTGCACAAAATAAAGGACATAGAATAAAGACTCAGACATGATTGCTTTAGATTTGATAGCAAAGAATGAACCAGCCGACAGCTTGAGTGGTTAAGGAATGACGGTAGAGTAGACTATAGGAGATGGTTTTGCATCAAGCACATAGTGAGCTCCTGAATCACGATGATTTCTACCAATGGCCCTTCTCATTGTGAACTCCTGAAATTCACAGCCAGTACTGCACAACAACAATTTTTACCTGTAAATTTACTGGCAGATAATAAGTTAAATGGAAAAGATGGCAAATATAACACGAATGTAAGAGTAATACTAGGGATTAAGAGAACAAAACCCATTCCCACAACCATAACCGAGGAACCATTAGCTAAAGTAATAGCTGTGAGAGTAAAGCATGGTCCACAATTGGGGTCTTAGTCATATGATTGCAGGCACTGGATTCAGTGGCCCATGCCCAGGATGTAGTTAAGAGACAAGCAGTGGGGTTTCATTTTAGTAATAGAGTGCCAGTGGCTAACGTGGCTTGACAGCTAGTAAACATGAGTAGTCATTAGCTAATAGGGTGACCTTTTGGGCCACCAGTATCTATAAGAAATCAAGATCTCTCTCAGATGTGATTGTAGAAAACTGTTTAGAAGGTGTCACCGGCCTGCCATGTAGCTTCCAACATTTTTCGGTGTATGACCAATGCTAGTGAAAACATGTGAATTTTTCATATCAGCCACGACTATTCCGGCTTATTCTCTGGTCACCACCTTGAACTGTAGACGAGACAACAAAGCCGTTTGGTCTATGAGACCAACTTGCTGGGAGGCATAGTAATCAACATGGAGAATGCGAGAGCATACATCAATTAAGGAAGTTACCGTAACACACACTAAAATTTGAGAACAAGGAAAGTCAAAATGAGGCATAAGCCCAGCTAGAAAGCACAACATGACTGACCATTAACGTTGCTTTTGCATTTTCTTCACATCAAAGGAGATTGGCAAAAGAATATTAAGCTCTTTATAAAGCTTCTTTAAGTCAGCAAAGTATTCGGTCACACTCTGATCCTTTTGATCCACATAAAAATGATTCGGACATATTAAACATTTTAAACTTGTTATATTCCCCGGAATAAATGACAGACTAATTCTCTCATAAGTCCTTAACAGTATTTGTATGAGTGACTAGGACAGTCAACTACTGCTCCATAGATTTGTTCAATTGAGTATAAAGGCGTGTATTTTCACAGGTCCACACTTTTCCCCAAGTGGATTAGTCATCAAATTAGATGGGTCATCAGGGATATGACCCTCTTTGTCCATGCCTTGTATAGCAAGGAGGACAATCTTCCTCCGATGTTGATATTTGGCTCCATCAAGAGGCTGATCATTAATTTGAGAGGACATAGATCTCAGAGATAGCATTGTGAGATGGACTTACTTCATCTTTAGTTGCCACTAAATAGTAATTAGAGTAGCTCACAATAATAAATAGGATAGCTCTCAATCTTTAAAATCAAATGGAATACAATACCAGGACCCCAATAGAAAAGTTTGTTCGTGTGGCACCAAACTCCACACTCCATAACAGCAAAGAATACCAAATTCCATGCTCCACAAAACAATGAAGAACACCACATTGAACATAAGAGGAACACCACAAGGAATACAAGAGACATATTGAATGCTGCAAACTGCACCACAATGAGGAAAACAATAGATTCGAACACTGACAGCAAAGAACACCTCGTTTCTCAATACCAAGGGAAAATCACAACAAATACAATAGATTTGCTTTGTTTTGTTGTCAGGGAAGCCCTTCAGCACATGAAATTAATATGGGGCTTTGACTCAGCCTAGTGATGCTCACCCATTGCTGGAAAGAAGGGTCACCAGCAGTCGCAGCGGCAACAGCAACGTCAACAACAGCTATCAATTCTCTGATACCATGTTAATTTGTAAGTAGAGATGAAAATATGGAGAATCCACAAATTTGGGTTAGCATATTCACACTTATATGAGGTTATCTACATACAATTTAAATCATTAAGCTACCCTTACTGGGAATATGTTACAAGGAATATCCTCAAGCATTTACCCCTTATATTCTAACAATATTCTAATAGGATATACTCTCAATATTTTGACAATATTTTCTCCTTATTTTCTAGCAGACTGTTTTTCCTCCATGAATCTAGATGTTCCCAGATTCCATAGTACAATGTGAATCCTTGTTGATAATTAAAATATCAAGAGCTGGCCCATCTTCTCTTGCTTATTTAAACATTGCTGCACTGATTAATTCCACAATTTGTCCTCACATTGTCAATGAGTTGAGATTGCTTTCTGCTTTTACTGAGATGTTGAAACTTTTTTTTTTTAAGTATTTCGGAGAGAGCCATAAAAAAGATCTTTTTGGCTGATCTACATCCAGTACCAAGCAGTTAAGTTTTGATCCACTATGTGGTGAGGTAGCAGAAACACTTTGACTTGACCACCCAATAAAAAATTGAATTTCAGATTAATAATGAGGTTGCAGCTCCTTTTAATTTTTCAGGATGATGTCAGGAGGGCAGCCTAGTGCACAAGGAATCCTGTACCAGGTAGCTTAGGGTGTGTTATTATGTGTGGACCCAAGCATTATCCTTATACCATGGAGAGGTGGTTTGAGCGATTTGTCCCTGACCTTGAGGTCACATTGTCAGAACCCAACCAGATTGTTGCAATAGGGAAAGCTTGAGGTAAGAAGGATTCTTGAAAAGACGAGGTTGTAAGTGGTGATGGAATAGTGAATGTAATAACAATCCATGAAATAAAACATTATAAGAATTCTTCCTTTGGAGGATACTGAGGGAATTTGATTAATAAGATAATAAGGTGTAAATACTGTTCTACTCCAAAATAATCTTTGGAACTTCCAATTGATATAAAAGAGCTCCAACAGCTTCTAACAAGTGTTTATTTTTCTGCCTGCCACTCCATTATGTTATGGGCATCAAGAAAAGATGACTCATGAATAGTCCTATGCCAGGATGTAAATGATTAAAAGATTAGGAAATTAATCACGGGTGTTGTCATTTTGCAAAATACTTGGCAGAAAACTAGGCTGTAGTTTAGGTAGAGAATGCTAAAAAATAGAATAGAAATCATCAATTTTTTATCAATTATGACCAGGTTGCCCTTGTATCATTATTGACAAATGAAGCAAATTGATTAAGTACCAACTTATATGGACCCAATTCCCAAACATTAGAGTGAACTAAAAAGGAGTAGATGTCCGTTTGATGACTCTAGTATAATATGACATGATGATGTTTTAGTAGACTAACCCGATTTGTTAAAACACATCAGTAACATAATACACTTAGACAAATTTTTCAGATTGGATAGGAAAGGATAGCTCAACCTACAGTGAAGCTCAACAGATATAGGAACATTGGAATAGCCCAAGGGATTTGTGATGGCCCATACCGATAATCTAGACAAGAGGTGTCGATTATGTGATATGAGGCATTAGAGCGAGCTACTTAGGTCCGAAAGGGCATCAAAATATAAGCAACAAGGTTACTTGTTTGTAAAATGATAGTGTCATTACCAATTAGGAACTGTAACATGTAAGACGTAACTTCTAGCACTTAATCCATATAAGACCAACTTCATCACAATGAAAACAAATCCAATTCCCATCAACGCCTCTACTGTCGTGACCACAAAATATGGATGCAATAGCCATGAATTTTCCATGAACAATCCCAGATAGAGAGGAGAAAGACCAGCAGCTATGGAGGAGAGCCTAGTAGAATCAACAATTACAGACAACGGAATCAAAACAAGGGAGAATCCAGCAGGATAGCGTCAAAAAACAAACCCAGAACTGTTGCAGCTGACCAAGAACAAACTGCAGCAGCGGCACCCCAGGAGCATAGCAGCAGAAGAGAAACAAACCAGCCTCAGCTTAGGGTAATCAGATATGCAGAAGATAAATTTCAGAACAGAGGCAGAAGCCATACAGAAGAATTAGAAGAGCAAAAGCAATCACAGAATCAAACCAAGCAGCAGACCACTTGGTTACGCCACTGAGAGAGAAGATCATAGCCAAAGGACAAATGCAGCAGTGACAGAATAACAGGCAGCTGATAAACAAAACCGTATGTTCTGATACCTCGTAAAGTAAAAGAGGAGAAAAGAGTAGAGGGAGAGAGGTAGACTGCTCAAAACATCAGAAGAAACCCTCTCAATTAGGGTTGGGTGTATGCACACATAAACAACTGTTTACACTATGAGGCAGTGACTAAAATACCCTTACACAGAAGTACAAAGCATTCTGTCAGCTTCACATCTTCCAATTAATTTCAAATTCTAATCCCTGTGTTGGTGCATCACATCCTTGTGCATCACAATCTAATGAACTTGGTTTTCTGTAGTAAGTCTTGCTTAAGTAAATATGTTGCTGCATTTTCAAGTATGCTCTTGACTACGTCTTTACTGTTGCTTTACCTTTCCCTGCTGGAAAAGAAAGAAACTTTCAATCACCCTACAAAAGTTAATTGCAGTTCATGCATCTTGAGTCTTTAACTTTAGTGATGAGCTATCAATTACATGCATGCAGAACTATAGAAGGATGAAAATCTTCATTCCTTCTCCATAGAAAAATCTGAGAGTAGATATTATGAAGACTATCACACATGAAACAATTACCTATATAAATATGGAAGTCATGCACATTTGTTTGAGACACCATGGCCTGAAAATTTCTGTAAAGCTTCCCTTTAATCAGTAATCGTATATTTCTAGGATTTACTGGTGTAGCTTCTAACCTCAAACAACATCGCTTATGCAGTAGATAAAAACTCGTAATTTATGACAATGTGCCTTACTAGTGATCTATATCAGGGCTGTCACTAAATCTGTTAATGTATATCATGCCCGATTATATAGACCATTTTGCATGGGGAACCAGCTAAATCCTTTTTGGACCTTTTGATCATAATGCAACTCTGTACTGATCTGTCTATTGGGGTTTCATGCTGTACAGATGATGATTCACTAGGTGTTATTATAGATTTACCTTGAGTTCTAGAAGGGATAAACAGTAATATGCTGGAATCTCAAATTTCTGGAGAGGCTTCATTACAGAGAGTTAGTTTGAAAGAAACATAATCTTCTTCTTGTTCAGTAGCACAATTGCTTGTTTTGACCAGTATTAATCTTAGGAAAGCCCTCACGCATCTCCAATTTTGTTTCTTGTCTAATGTTTCTGACCAATGAATGTTGAGATAGGAGCTGCCATTTTCATAGTAGCAGTTGTCCAACATTTTGTTGTAAATCTTTCATATCTTGTGTAATTTGGCTTTTAATGCTCCTGTTGTCCATCTTCGTAAGCAATGTCCATCGTCTGTATTGTGGCTTGTTTCTGATGGAACTCCTTTCTCTCCAGATTGGCCAGGGAACTTACAGTAACGTGTATAGGGCACGGGATCTTGAACAAAAGAAAATTGTTGCTCTGAAGAAAGTCAGATTTGATAGCTTGGAGCCTGAAAGTGTTTGTTTCATGGCTAGAGAGATTCACGTCCTTCGTAAACTAGACCATCCTAATACAATCAAATTGGAAGGTCTTGTTACGTCAAGGATGTCTTGCAGTTTGTACCTTGTTTTTGAGTATATGGAACATGATCTTGCTGGACTTGCATCACATCCTGCTGTAAAGTTTACAGAGCCACAGGTAATGATGGCTGGTCATATTATTCTTCGCAAGTCCTTTTGTTTCTGTACTTGGATTTCTGTTTTGCTGAATCAAAATATATCACTTAGATTTAAAAAAAAAAAAAACTCCAAATTCTAGGGATGTTTAAACAAAAGAATTGAATCTAGTTTGCTGTAGGCACTAAGTTGCTGTGCTCACCACTGTATGATGCTGTAATAAGGTAGGTGTAATTAGCATATTTGGATATGTACATGTTCTTTGCAATGCCACCTTGCCATTCCTTTGAACTAAGGCACATGCTCAATCAGGGTAGTGGAAGTGGAATGTTTTCTGGACATCAAAGAAATTCTTTGTTTGGTAAGTAATCTTTCCTTCTCATTAACATTAAAGAAATTCTCTGAATCACTGCAAAGAAAGTTCCATTGAAAGAGAAAGGAACGATATGGAGCAAACCTGCAGTTGCACGTAGTAGTAACCTGTCCCAAGCAGGAGAGCTTCAAAATTCCTAGTTAAAGCATAATCCGCTACTCTAGTATACTACTGAAGAAATATGAACCTGTATAGTTCCCATGAGGAGGTCTTCTTGTTCTATTAGAAAATATCTACTTCAGTTGCTGGAACCTTCTAAGTTGAGTTGTCAAACCAAAGCTGAAAAAAAAAGAGAAAAATAATAAGCTTCCCTTTTAAGGTGATGAGGAGCCTCCTCAAGTGCAATGTGAAATATAAACATAATCAAATTAACAGTGTAGTCAGCTGCATGAATTCCTCACCACTATTCAGCTTTGCTGTAGGCCCTCCTCTACCAAGTCCAAATGAACAAGATTATGCCAGATAGTTTTTGTAAAACTTTTGTTTTATCTTCCTGCCTCTTTTATAATGAACCTTTCAAGCTCTCACATCTATTAATTGGTGCATTAGAGGGTCTTCACTTCCTGCAAGCAAAACCACCTCAAACGCTCGCTTTTTTTCCCTTCTTGTGTGCCACCACAACTTTTTGACGTTTGACATCATTATTAATCTTATCAGTTCTTGTATGACCATACATCTGTCTCAGCATATTCATTTTTGCCCTGCCATTTCTTTTCACGTGTTGGTATTTAACTACCAATGCTCCACTTGATACAACATGACTGGCCTAATAGTCATCTTGTAATACCTTTATTTTATGTTTCAGTGGTATTCTCTTGTCACAGGGAAGTACTTCTATACTTTGTCCAACTTGCTTTAATTTGACGAATTATGTCCTGATCAATCACTCTTATCTTTTTGAACTATTAATCCATTATATTTGAAAATATCTTCATTGCAAAGCTTTCAATACCTATCTTCATCTCTCTACCATTTATGTATATATTGTTTCTAAATTTATATTCCATATATTCAGTGTTGGTTCTATTAATTCTATTAAATTTTTGTTTTCAATGTCTTAGCATTAACCCCTCTCTTGTCTTGTCAACAAGGACAATGTCAGCTTGCATGAAGATACACCATCATGAATGTGTTTAGTGAATTCATTGATAACCAATGTAAATAGATATGGGCTTCAATCTGGTCCCTGGTATGAACCAATCACAATTGGAAAAACCTCGGTCTCCATTGTGTACGTCCTTATATAAGTCAGTGCTCCATCTGGATTCATGCAATATAAACTCTTTTTGCCAAATCCTTTATAATACTTTTCTTGAGAATGTTTATTATACTCTTTCTAAATCAATAATCATCATATGTAGTTCCTTTTGCTTTTCCTTAAATTGCTCCATTAGACACACCAGCAAATAATAACTTCAATAATAATCTACTCAGCACAAATGCAAATTACTTCACTAAAACACTCATATCTCTCACTGACCTCTTTTTAATCACCTTTTTTTTTATAACTTCATTGTATGACTAATCAATTAATATCTTTATAGTTGGCACGACTCTGTTAATTCCCTTTGTTCTCATATATGGCTACCTTTGTGTTCTTTCTCCAGTCATCTAGGTCATCTTGTTTCCTAGGATTTTGTTAAACAATTTAGTCAATCATAAAATTCTCTCCTCCTCTGTACATTTCTAGGCCTCATTAGGACACTATGTGGTTGAACAGCCTTCTCTATTTTCATCATCCTCAATGATTCTGACTTCTAACATTATGATGTTCTTCAATCTTTATCAAAAAGGTTGTGGTGATATCTCCTCCATCTGTCTTGATATCCTCATCATTAAGTGTTCACTCCTCACCATTATCGAAACACTATACTTGGTTTAAGCTTTTTGTTTCCTCTCTTTTACTTTACTTGTCTGAAGACATATTTTCTCATGTATTAAGTTGCTTATGTAGGTTCTCATGAGCTTTAGACTTTGCGTCCCTCAATGCGTTCTTTGCACCATATTTTAGTACATTTGTACATCTTCACATTCTCATTATTTTTTATACTTGTACAATGTCTTATAGCAATTTTTTTTTTTTCACTTTAACCCAAACTCTTTTTTTTTTTTTTTTTTTTTTGCACCACAACAATTTTTCTTTTGGCACGGCACACTCTATCTTGATTACCTTGAAGTCTCTTTGGTGGCTTTTCGAATACATTTAGCCATAGCATCCACATCTTATTACTACCCCCTCGATATCCCAAGAAGGAAGTATCTTCTCTCTAAAGAAACTGTCTTTCACTAGTCAGTTTTTGATCAATTGTAGTTTACCCTCTTCCTTTTCTGGTTCATAAGATACATATTCAAATCCAACTAACAATATTATAGCCAAGTTTTCCCTAGGAATGGTCTGACAATACAAACATTTTTTTTTTTCCACGAGATAAAATAATTACTGGAGTTTGGGATGAGCTATTCTTGTAACTGATCAATTGCTCATCCCTCTTCGTGAAAAAAGGACTATCCACCATAAGATCATAAGCCAACAACAAAATCTAAAATATCATTTCCTTCATTTTTCCCTCATAATTATAGTGTTCATGCATACATGTTTACCCATTTTGCATCTTGTCCAATATGGTCATTTAGATTCCCACCTATTAGAATCAACTCCCAATGTTGTATCTCTTGGATCACCTTGTTCAGTTCCTTCGAAATGTCCCTTCCAATTGTTCTCATAATCCCATTTACGGTGCATATGTCCTGATTACATTTAGAGTCTCCTCTTCTAGTACCATCTTGATCGGATAATCTTTCCCACTTCACTTCACACTCAGTGCACTCTCTTTCAACTCTTTAACCACAATTCTGCCAACTTTATTCCTTGTTCTATCCATCCTAGTGTCCTGTAATTTGTAACTGGTCTTTTCTATATCCTTGGTGTTCACCCACTCCGTCACTTTTAGGCATGCTACAATGATCTTTCTTCAAATTGTAGTATCTACTACTGATTATTTGCCCTTGAAACTATCAATTTTCCAAGCTTCCAATTGAATCTTGTTAGTTTGGACAGTTTTTAGCCATATTTATTCATGAAAGATAGCCCTTGTTGATTTTGGATACACATCAAAGATCCCACTGAAGTGTCACTCAGGTTGTTGGATAACTAACGCACAACCCTGTCCTTTTATCCGGGCTTGGGATCAACAATGCTAGGGACAACATACACATTGGCAGACTTGCATTGCAAGATATACTTAGAAGAAAAAAAAATTGATGTGCATTCTGTAAGGGAAATGACAAAGATGACATTCCAGGACAAGTATGAACTAAAATCTGCCCTTAAGATTATGAACTGCCCGGTTTTTCTCTCTCATCAGATGTAGAGACATTATAGTAAAAGCCGGTTTGGTACATTTCTGCACTGATTCTACTGTGAGATCCAATCAATTTCATTGATCTTGTAAACTTGTGGCATTGATGCTGCATCCGTCTTTTTCTCCACTTGGAAACTTTGAATTCATGATGATTCTCTTATATATTCATCTGCAGGTTAAATGCTACTTGCAGCAGCTCTTACTTGGACTAGATCATTGTCACCGCCGTGGCATTTTACACCGTGATATAAAGGGTTCCAATCTTTTAATTGACAACAATGGGATCTTGAAGATTGCAGACTTTGGTCTAGCAAGTTTTTATGATCCCCATCAAAGCCATCCACTCACAAGCCGTGTTGTGACTCTTTGGTATCGGCCTCCAGAGCTTTTACTTGGAGCTACCTACTATGGGACAGCTGTAGATTTGTGGAGTACTGGCTGTATACTTGCTGAATTGTATGCTGGAAAGCCCATAATGCCCGGACGGACAGAGGTACCCACTAGTTACTTTTTTTCAAAAATTGTGGGTCACAAAATTTTGAAAATGTATTTTAGCCTGGACTGGTATAAAGATTCAAAATGTACATTCTATTGAAATGCGGTGATTTCTTTAGTTAGGGACATAGTGGTTTTTGAGAGTGCAGGGATAACTGCTGGCTGCATATGTTATTTAAGCTTGTCATGTAAATTATAAATTTAATTGACGGCTCTGATTTCTTCAGTTGGATTTGTAGTTGGTGCATGGTATTAGGTTTACTGTGAATTTGTATTAGGAGGTAATTTCACACTATTGAGGGAGGGTTTGGTTGCTTATTGGATTTGGAGGTGGAGATGAAGGCTGAGTTGTTGAAACTTTTAAGTTGGAGGACAATAGCAGTTGCTTATGCTGGTGAATTTTATGGACTTCACAGCAAAACAGATCTTGCCAGAAGTGAGTTACTGTGGTACAGCTGTTGCTGCTTGTCTATGGATATCAACTTTGCTCCCTTCAAAACATTTGTAAGTGGGAATGGAAAAGTGAATGTTACAATTCCCATGGAAATATCAGGAGATAATTCTTTTGTTCTTGAAGTTTTAAAATTCCAATGTGAATGTCAAGAAATACTGAATCATGCAGCCAATGGAGAATGGAAATCAGTGGTAATGACTCTTTTATCTGTTATTTGATTATTTCACTTCATGCCCCAAGCATCCTCACCTCTTCTTTCTGACAAAATGTTATCCTTTGGTCGCTAAAATACATTTTAGCTTCCCTTGGAACACTTTAGGGTGACATGGCACACATCCATCTATTCTTGTGTGGGCTTGTTAGTATGAATGGATGTATGAGATGATACATTAGTATGAATAGATGAGATGACGCATTGTCAAAGGTGTCTCAAGGCACATGAAGGATGTCCCATCCAACACTTCAAAATTTTTGATAGCAATGAGTTTACATTTCCTTTTTTGTTTTTTATAAAAATAATTGTCACCAAATTGTATCCCAATTTTCCATCAGCTCTAATTGTTGAAGTTGTCTCTTCCACTGTCACTTTCTGCTCATCTTCTTGTCCTCAGCTATCACTTGATACGTACATAAAACGAATGATGCCATATATTTCATGTTTGTGTTCTAGGTGGAGCAATTGCATAAGATATTCAAACTTTGTGGCTCGCCTTCTGAAGAGTATTGGAAAAAGTCAAAATTACCGCATGCAACCATCTTCAAACCCCAGCAACCATATAGACGGTGTGTTGCGGAAACATTTAAAAACTTTCCTGCTCCAGCGTTAAGTCTCATGGAGACACTTCTTTCCATCGATCCTGCCGATCGTGGATCTGCTGCTTCAGCCCTGAAGAGTGAGGTATGAGCTCTCTGAACTTAGTTTTGTGAAGAAATTGTCTATAGAATGGCATATTTATAATTAATTCATTGTTACTTTTGTTCTTCTCATCTCTGCCTGCAGACTGTTTGAAATATGTGCGTGTGGACACTTCTTTTTTTTTTTTTTTTTTTTTGTCCTTTTTTTATTAACTGTGTGTGGTTTTGCCTGCAATCTTACCCTTGGGCTTTTCTGTGGTTTAAATTCATGATTTCCAAATCACTATAGAGCAATTTTACCATTGCACCCAATTTCATCCTTGATAATTGAAATGAAAGTAATCGGCTATAGATGATCCATAATTTGTCCTTATCATAGGACTTAAAAAGATTATGAGAGCATCTTCTAGAAAGTCCAACATTGGTGTTTGCTGTTGATACGTCAAGGATTTGGACGCTGCTGTTGTCCCCGACTGTGCTTTGTTGCCTTTTCAGTTTAAGACCTTACAGGAATTTCTGTTTTTGTTTTTTTTGTTTTTTTTCTTTGGGCTCTTGCTGAGTATATACCTGCAATCCAGGGTTCGGGAATTGGGAATCACAAACTTCTTAGTGAAGTCACAAGCAATTAGGATTTATCAACTGTTGGATAAATATACCACGAGATGATCATTATTGAAGCTGGTTTATATAGGTGAAGATCCCAAATAAATACATCTAAGAAACACCAAAGATTAACTTAATTCCTTTAGATACTACCGATGGTTACAAACACCGATAGTTTTGGCTGTTTCTTCATTTGTCTTACAAACACCAATATATATATATATATAGTGCATAGACTTACTAAACAAGAAATTATTTTTTAAAAATCTAGAGTACTATGTTGATCTACTTTTGTGAAGATTATCATACATAATATTAAATTTGAAAAATGGGTATGATTACTGTTATGTACTACTTGTTACGCAGTAACATGAGTTTAGTAGCCCCCACTAGTTTCAGACCCACGTGGGTTTGAGAACCTTATTTTAATAGTTTTTTTAAAAGAAAAATGTTCTTGTAGAGTTTATCAATTTAGGAGGAATATATACTCGTATAGATAATCCTCTTGTGAACTAAAGGTATGTGGCAGAAGCTTCCCCACTTGAAGGTGTTAGAATTGCAACATGGTATATATTTGTATTTTATTGAAATAATTAAAGGTTATGATCCTATATGGTTTTGTTATATTTTATTAGATAAGATTTGAAATTGAAGGAAGTTTTGTCAATTTCCTTTGGATTTGTACATAATAGGCCTTCTAGAAAAATTGAATAGGAACTCTACATAAATTCTGTGACTCTCATGAAAAAATAAGGGTAAGGGTAAAGGAAGAGAAATTGATTCCAAATTTTTTGAGAAAAAATTTTAAGCATGAATTCAAATATGTCTATAATGTCTAATTCTGTTTCTTAAAAATTGTGAGATAATATAATAATTTTGATGATCAACAATGGTTTTAATCTCATAGAAGTTCTTGTGGAAGAAACTGGCTCATCTCTAGTGAAAGCAATACCCAGTGCCACATAATTAAACACTGAAAGACCAATGGATATAATGAAGAACCAATCACTAACTAGGAAATGAATGACAAAGGCCATTTCCCCTTTTTGTAAATTTCTATTCAATGAGAAATTTAAGCACAATATTTTCTTATAATTCCTTCTTATAGGCATCATATATCATATATAGATAGCCGATTCTATATTAGTGCAATTTCTGTTCCGGTTATGGGGTCTCCACTTTAGCCTGTGCTCTATTGTAATATTTCAAATCACATAGTGGCTATTTGACTTTCCATTTCTGCAAGATTACTACACAATTAACAAATTGTAAGTCAATTTGATTAATTCCATGTGAACATCTGTTGAATTTGTGTAATACTTACACTTCAGTCTTGTAACTCAGGGGAGTGATTATAAGGAAATGCTTACTGGTGATTTTATGTAGCTTCTCAAAACTTTTAAGTGCTTGATGTTTTTCTTGTTTTGGATCTTAGCATGTATTTATATGTCTGCGTGGTTATTCTCCAGTTTTTCACGACAAAACCACTTCCATGCGATCCATCAAGCTTGCCAAAGTATCCTCCTAGCAAAGAGTTTGATGCCAAAGTGAGGGATGAAGAGGCTAGAAGGTGACTATTTAATGCATTTTGCTTCTCATATTTGAACTAAGCATTCAACTTCTTATTAAAAAAAAAAATGAGGTTTTGATTATGATAGATGACATGGATTAAAAGGAGTAGGACTAGGTGTCCTCTATTAGTTGGTAACATGGATGAAAATATCAGTATCGGTCGCGATCATTATTGTTGTTGGATATATTGGACAATTCGTATTAATATTGAATATATTGAAAGGGAAAAACTTTTGAAAATCGTAAACTAATAGAAAAATATCAGTCAGTATTTTGAATATTTGTTGATATATTGTACTATATCGCCGATCTAGCAACATATTGCGATATTACCATGGCTAAAACTGATATCGGTGGACCGAACATCATCCAATTTGTTGTTTTCATACCAAATAATGGAAAATTCTTGCATCATGTTGGAATGCTTTTGTGGGGTGTGTGTGTGTGTGTGTGTGTGTGTGTGTGTTGTATATGCAGACAAGGAGTAGCTGGCCACAAGGGCAACCGGCTTGACCTTGAGAGGAAGGTAGCGAGAGAGTCCCGAGCGATCCCTGCACCAGATGCAAATGCTGAACTAGCCATGTCCATGCAGGTAGCCATATTTTTATGAATAATTCTCCCTTTTCCTCTATTTTTTGTCCTTTTTTTTGTACCCATTGACTTGTCTTCGAGGGATTTTGTGATGGTCTTTCTAAATATAAGGCTTCATTGTCCTCCCAATGGTTGAGATATATTCTTACAATATAGAGAGTTAAGACTAAGACATCACTTAGTGTATTGTCTTAGTTTTACCTTTCATCACTTTTTAAATCATTTCAACCATTGGGAGGTTAATAGAGCCCAATGGTTAGGAGGATCGTAAAAGAATCCATTTTTGAGAAGTGTTAGGATGCATATTGTTGGTCCATTTGCAGCAATTTTATTGTTGCAAATATGTCATTTTAATGATTGAGATCTATTTTTACAATATAAAAAACTAAGACTAGAACAAAATATTAAAATATTGTCCCGGTCTTTACCTTTTATTACATTGTCGTGTCAACAGTTAAATCTGTCTTATTTTCATATTGAAGCCTCATTCTTCCGAGAGCACGCAGAATGAAAAAGCTGTTGCTCAGAGAAAAAAACCCAAAGTCAGGATTTCCTTAACTAACTGTAAATCACATTGGGTAAACCTAAAACCTCAAGCAGCCATGCAGTTTTTTTTTTATTTGGTCAAAAACCTCAAATCAGCTTGAGATTGCTTGAAAAAATCTTGACTGCATCAGGTTTTTCATACATACTGCTAAAAGCTTGATGTCATACTAAAAAGACAATATAATGTGCGAGGCTTTTATGTTGTGGATCGTGGGGTCTGGGTAGAGACTACATCTGTAATTTAACTATGTGACATTTAGGTTACGGTGCTCACCTTTAACATTATGCTAAGGCTCACATTCTTCATACTATACAAAAATATTATTGGTTTACTTGTCTAGGCTAGTCAATCCAATATATCACAACAAATTTATCATTTTATGTGAATCATGGATGAAAATATTAATATCAGTTGTGGTAGTATCGGTATCAAAATGTCGGATTATATGTATCGGTATCGAATTATATCGGACAAAAAAAAATTCTGAAAATCATAAGTTGATAGCGCCGTATCGGTTGAAGTGGAAACATATCACGATATTGTTACGGCATTAAGGAGCCCTGGTACCGATACATATTAGCCTATATATATTGTATCAACTGATATTTGCATCTATT
Organism: Nepenthes gracilis; assembly: GCA_033239525.1. Taxonomy (NCBI): domain Eukaryota; kingdom Viridiplantae; phylum Streptophyta; class Magnoliopsida; order Caryophyllales; family Nepenthaceae; genus Nepenthes; species Nepenthes gracilis. The sequence goes on from BSYO01000029.1 coordinate 10,334,267, forward strand.
GTGAATCATCCATGCTTGCATTTTGTTGCTGCTGCGCCTATTGAAGGGGAGTTTGGGCACAATGGTAGATTTGTTTCCATGTCACCATAGTGATCACAGGTTCAAGTAATAAAATTGATTTTTTTCATAATGTAAGGTATGTACAGTAAACCTAAAAGAGTCTGGCTTCCGCAGACCTCAAGAATAGCGGGAGGTTTGTGCACTAGCTTGCCGTGTTCTCTTGTTGTAGCTTCTCGACAATTATCTTCTTTCCTCGTTCTCCTCTTTTATTTTTTCTCTACTGATCGATAATACCACTCAATACAGAAAAGACAAGCTCAATCAAATTCTAGAAGCAGGAGTGAAAAGTTCAACCCTCACCAAGAAGAGGTTGCTTCGGGTTTTCCCATAGAACCACCTCAACCGTCTCAATCCGGGGAAGAAAGCATAAATGCTCACGGGAACAATCAGAAGAGGGCTTCTCGTTCAGGGCCGCTCGTGCACCAGGCAGCATGGGCTAAGAGTAGGAAGAACGTCGATGATGCTTTGAAGAATTCGGCTGCAATCAGCTTGTCGATGATGCCTGGACTGGTTGCTGCGAGGAGGAGCCTGTTGTCCGAGGATCAAAGAGACCGATCGGGCCCTCTGCAACCAGGAGCTCCAAAACTATTGGGCCGGTTCCCGGGATCCTTCAAGGAGACATCAGAGTCCATGGCAAAGCAAGGTGCTGCTGCTACTAACCACAATGACGATGGAATTGCAAGCAGTAAAGACCCTGTTCTGGTAAGTACTTTTATGTTTGGTTTTTACTGTCTTGTTCTAAGAAGCACGGACATCGATATAGAACACGAGCATTGGTACAACCCTAACACGTTGAGTGAGGACACTATATTTTAGCTGGGTTAACACATTTTGACGTGTCTTATAATTCTAATCGTCTAAGTTGCAGTGTTAAAATCTTCACAGTTAAAAATATTACGAAGAATTAAAAAAATGGGAAGATCATATGGGGACTAGGCCATTTGTTTCCTTGTTAGGTTAGAAGCATTCCTTTCCTGAATCTCCAAATGCTTACGCGATCTCGCCTGTCTCTTCTTCCCTTCCCAGCTCGGTTACGGGTCAAAGCGCAACAAAATTCACTACTCCGGACCGCTACTGGCCCCATCCAGCAACGTGGATCAGCTGCTGAAAGACCACGATCGCCAGATCCAAGAAGCTGTAAGGCAAGCGCGGCTCGACAAGGCTAGAATCCGAAAGGTTCAAGCCGAAGGGAACCAGCAACCGGCCGCTTCATTGTTTATTTCGGGCCGGTGAGTCCGGTTAGGTAGAATCTAGCAGAAAAGGTTAGCCGAGTTTGAGCCCGACGAGTCCCCTTCCATGGTAAGGGCCCCACCGATTAGGGCATTTTTTTTGTACAGGTTCTGCCCCTAATGCTGCCGCCGCCGTTGCTGACCCATTGCAGCTTGCACCAGTTACCATATTTATCGCTTGTAATACGTTATTTTACCCCACGAATTTGTATTAGCTGCCATTCTTGTAGATCTTATATCTTATATTATGTGTTGAATTCGTTATGGCAATAAGCAATGTGATCAGGAATTCTTGTGCCTATTTGGGTCCTCGTCTGGCTTACCGAATTGGGTCCCAAAATTTCGAATCAAAATTGAAATTTCAGGCGTAATTTTAATTTTGTTGTTTGGTATCTGATGCGATTAAATTTCTAATATCAAGTTTTAATTTATTAAAATTAAAAAATAATATAGGATAGTTGTTTGTAATATTTAAAATAAAATAAAAAAATATTTATTAATTAAATATGATAAAATTAATTAAAGTAACAATTATTTGATAAAGTAAGAATCATGGGTTATTTTTTATTTTTTAAAAAATGCATTAAAGTATTATGTTTGGAATTGTTTAAAAATGTTTAAAAAAATATTAAAATATCATGATTTATGTTTAACAAATTAAATTACATTAAATTTGATACATTAAAAACTTTTAAATTATATTAGGCTGTTTATTTTTTATTTTTATATATGAATTAAAAAATTAAACATACCTTAAATTTATTTATTCTTTTAAGATTATAATTTTTTATATCATTCAAGCAACATAACCATAATTTATTTAATTTTAATTTTAGCTAAATTAGAATTAGGTTTATATTTTTAAATTTTAATTTTAAATTTATAGTCAAAACAAAGAGTCACTAGAAAAATCTAGATCTAATATAATCATATACGAGTTGACTTACTTTTATCTGATTTCGACTCAACACCTTATACAATTTTTTAAAAAATTATTTTTTAAAGAGTACAGTACGATAAAATTTATAAACCGTGTTTAAATTGAGTTATTATTTATCATTAGTATCGATAGTAAAATCTGTTAAAAGTCTAACAGATAATTATTTAATTTTTTTATTTAGATTTTGGTAAAATTTATAATTTTTATCTGGGTAATTATTGAAAATTATCCAATTTTTATCCAAAATTATTCAATTTTTAGATGAGTAATTTATTTTGATTTGGGTAATTGAAAAATTACATACAATTTAAAGAATATTTGTATAGAATAATAGTCCATTTTCTGTGAATTAATAATTCTAGTACTAGATTACTCTAATAAAAAGATAAAAAAAATTTATAATTACCAATATTCTATTTTTAAGATTATATTCTTGCCTTCTATTATTTTTAATTTTAAATTTAATTTTTAATTTAATACTAATATTATCCATGCAGAAAATTAAAATTTTCTCAATTTATAATTTGAATTTTAAATTTTATATTTTAAAAAAATTTATATATCAGCTATTTCAACTTTGCTGAAAACTTGCTTATAAAACTTCAATTATTGAAGGAATCAACTCCTCGAGTTCAACTCTAAGCACCTTTGAAATTTTGAAAGAGCCAATTATTTAAAGGAATTAGATCCCATAAAACATTATTGTTTGATTAATTTAAAATTCTATAAAATTTAATTAAAATATATAAATATTATAAAGATACACAATTAAAAAAATCAGGGTCTAATTAATTTTTAAACTGAATATAATTATAAATGATAATCTATATATTCATATTATGAAATAAACTCTTTTATTATATCATATAAATAAAAATAATTTGACCTTTTCTAATACCCGCTCTTATATTATAAAATTATCATCAAAAGGAGGAAAGCAAATGAAAGAAAAACAATCTATGGGATAATATTAAATAACATAATATCTATTCATCTATCTATTTTTACGTAGGTCTGTTAATAAATATAAATAAATAAGACGTTAAATTATTAAAAATGTCCGAATGAGAGCTAAAAAGCATACCCTAACACTGCATATATCAAGAATCTATGAAAGCCTAACAATTGTTGCACCATCGAGGCTTTATCCTGCCAACCTCACTGCCTTTCCTCACAATTCTATCATCTCTCCTTCCCTGTTCTTGTTCTTTTATGAGATTACTAACCAACCCAGAAGAAGGGAGGGATACTCTGCATCAAGCACAAATCTAAAATGGTGGAGTGTTAACTGTGCTGACCTTGCTCATTCTTCCCCTTTTTCTTATTAAAATGCATAGGCATTTCCTCAAATCTATCTGCATTGGCTCTGTTTAAATGCCTCGGGCGAAACTATGCTAGACATTAGATGAGCAAGCCTATGAGCTCCGGGCCCAGGTTTGATCTTTCTAGGATTACCAACTCGGGAACAACGCGGCTTGCCACTGCACCAACCACCCATGGCAAAACTGCCATTCCTCCGGCGGAGCAATTCACGGTCGATCGTGTCCAACACAGGATCATCTGTATTGAATTTCCGGGCAAATGCAGAATTGCTGGTGATCATCTTGTCCATGTCGTTCACTGTGAGGACGTGGGGATGCTGTCTCGGGGGATTATCCCACGCGATGTAATGCATGTCGTGGTTGACGACGGTCTGAGCAAACTCGGGCACGTTGCATATGACGGTGTGGAAATAGCCTTCAGGAGAGGAAACAAAGTTCGAGTAGTACATAAGTAGCGTCCGGGGTAGGTTGTCCCAACCAAAAATGATGAACTCTACGAACGCACGGGATAGAATCATCCATGCCGAACCTGCACATAACTCGGCATTATGCAATGATCAATGCTGCATTCACAACAACTATACAACCTATCTACATGTTTTTTTTTTTTTTGAATTGAACTTGTAGTCATATAATTCAACAAATTTAGAACAATATCACTAAATGGCAAAGTAAAAAAAGAAAAAAAAAAAAAACTTCAGAAGAAGATGAATATAAAAGAAAATCAATTTGATGAGTCTGAGCTCTAGAGAAATTCGGTAGAAATACCCATTCAAGAAAAGAGCATAAACCTATACCAGTGCCCTGTTCTTCTGATTTCATGAGAAAATTCCAGAATGTTTGGAGCGTATAGGGGGGAAGAAAAAGGTCAATGGAAAGTATTTCCTTGGTTAATGAAAAATAAGGCTTAAATTTTGGAAAACCACTTCCTCTTTTCATAACATAGTCATTTTTTGGAACTCATCTCCAACTCAATAATAACAAACAACACTCATTAATAAAAGTTTTACTCGAAAATGATACCATTTTGTCCTATGAAGCCCTAACCCGCTATCAATCACCATACGGTGATGCCTCAAGCTGCCAGCATCAATTGCCGGCTGACGTGCTTGCCACTATCGATCACCGACTGACATGTGTTGCCTCAGACTCCATCGGTCCCGACCTCATCCCACTAGTTGCAGATGATGGTTGCTAACCATCAATGCCACCCACCACACTGTCAGTCACCAACAGGTAGCACCTCTAAACCCAACATTAAAACGGCATATGAGCATATTAAAGACCAATTATCAGTGAATTTAATATTTTTTTTATTGTGACATATCACCACTGTCTGAAAAATATTACCACGATAAAGATATCTATTGTCATTGGTTGATTTGTAATACTCCATATTTTGTTATATATGCAAAACATCAAAAAATATTTTGATAAGAAGTTAATTTTTTTGAAGATATTTTCCATGTGAAATGTGGAAAACATTTTCTATAAAGACATTTTCCGTGGAAAAATGTTTTCTATTCAATAAGTATTTTTAGACAAACAAACAGAGCCTCATGGTAAGAAGAAGAGACAGGAAAACAACCTGATAGTATATGGCAATAAGAAGACAGGTAATTATATGGCAATACAAATACTAAAACCTACATCATTTAATAAAGAAATGGCCTGTTTAGCAATTGATTTCTCTCAGGCAAGAAAGGACTAACCAGTAAACAACCTAAACGCGGTTGGCAAAGTTCTCTTCGGTCGAACGAAGAATATATCTGACTTCCCCATAGAATAGAGACCGGGATCTATAATCAATGGCGTTGCCCTTCCATTCCTGAACCACATAACCATATTACTATGTTGTATGACTATCTTTTTCTGCAGAAGATGCAGGGAGAGAGAGAGAGAGAGAGAGAGACCGTTCAAGGAACGAGCAACCTCCTCTCCCGTTAACAGTTGATTTCCAGACCGATTCCCTTTTGTTTATGTACCAACTAAATCAAAGACCTTTCTTTTCATTTTTAATACTTTTTTCCATATCAAAAAGTTAATAAGAATGAGAAGTATTAAAGCTCTTGAGCAACACTACTCGAGCAACCCTCAGTACAGTTGTGGAGATGGCAGTCTTGCCAATCAAGCACATCATAAGGCTAATTACAGCAAACTCGGAGGTTACATTTTCTCCTTTCCTATTTCCATTTCCACGGGTGAACGTAGGCAGCACAGATGGTGAATCAACTGTGAAGATTCAGCCAAAGCCTTTTTTTTTTTTTAAGGATTGCAATAGCTAGGAATTGCGATCCTACTACAAGCCTACTGAAATTCTATTAAAAGAAAGATGTCACACAGTTTTTTCTTCTTTGCACCTTTTTCCTTTGGTTTTTTGTGTTGAGTAGAGGCAAAAAACCGGTGTCAAATCATCCTTTTCAGTACAATTTCGGTAGGCTTGTAATAATAGGAGTAGCATTTTTCTAAGTTTTTTATCAACCTGATTTTAAGCTTGAGAGAGGGGGAGAGAAAGAGAGAGAAAGAAAGAGAGAGAGCTTACTCCTTCCAACCCAGCCTGCTAGTATGCTCTATGAAATTCAAGCTGCGATTTAACTTTGAAAATGTGTATATGAGATCTGCATATTAAAGAAACTCAATCAACCACAGGATTCCCAAATATCCCTTATTAAATCAATCAAAATATTTAACTAAGAATCCGATGAAAAGATTATGAGAAGATATACCATCTTGAGTCACAAGAGGGTAATCAGAGGCACTCAGATTGATAAACCAATCCCAGTCTTTACTTCTTTTCAAAAGAATTGCGCAAGCATGTAGAGTATTTGAAACCATTGTGGGGCCTCTATAAGTCACCATATTAGCTTTGGTAATCATGTAAACATTCCCAATTTTAGCAAAGATCGGGTCCTTTTCAATCCGAGAAGCGAGCTCCAATCTTTCCTCAGCCGGAGACTCTAAATCCAAATGAAGAACGTACTTGTTCAATGGATGATACAACGACAGGAGAGTTCTCCATAGCTTCTCGAGATCACCCTTCGATCCAGAAATGAGATAAGCGAAACGAGGAAGATAAGGCTCCAATGGAGGAGGTTGAGGATTAGAAACATTCGAATTGACAAAGAAAAGATCAGTTTGGTTCACCGTGATTCGAGAGGGGCGAAAGAAAACAAAATCGATTGTGTGAACCGATGAAAATATACCCATGTTGAAGGAAGACACAAAGAGAATGATGCACAAAAGAGAACTTATTACAAGAGGAAATGCCCATCTCTTCTCCATGGTTAATGGTGCTATTTCAAAACTCTTCATGGTTGCGCAGTTGATTTTTAACTCATAGCAAGTTCCCTTGATCACTGAATGAATAGTCCAAATTTCAATTTAAGGACTAAGTACTTGAATTCGACAAGCAAAAATTCATGCACCAAAGACCTCTTGAGTTATTTCGAAAACTTCTTCAATAACATTCCATAATCTTGAATCTGAAGATAGCTGTTAAAAGAGACACTCCATTATCAAAATCCCAGCATATAATCAAATAGATACCATTTAAAAAAAATGTTAATTCTTCATTAACAGACAGTTACATGATCAAATAGTTTTTTTGGGTAAGTACATAAGATCAAACAGTTAATGCTTCATTAATAGAATCCATAACTACTTTAAATTTATTTCGACAATTTACGGAAACACGAAGGGAGAGCAAAGGACTAATCAGAGAAATCTAATTTATGACACAGACGAAAAAGATTTTTTTTTTAAAAAAAAAAAGCAAATCGTTGTATTTGTCCTGTAAACTAAGAACCGATATCTTAACAGAAGAAAACAGCAAATTTAACGTCAGAAATAAAATGACAAAGTAAGAACCGCCAAATTCTTTGATAAATTCAGAGTAACAGTTACAAACAGCCCTAATCAATACCTTCGAAAGTCCATCAACATTAGAGCAGAAGAAAATCTATTGAAGATTATCAATATGGGAAAAAAAAAACCGACACCCAGAAGGATTCCACGAAATAAAACATGACCCACATCGCAAAAACTAAGCTAAATATAGTTTTTAGAGACGTGGAGGAATAAAGACCTGGCAAAATGACGCCTGAAGCCGAGCCGTTTCAGCTCGTTCATGGGAGAAACAAAAACGACCCAATGAAGAAAGAACGGAGATCCGCAGGAAGATACAGGAAGACGAAGGTGAGAGAGACAGAGAGAGAGAGAGAGAGAACGGGTGGGAATGAATGAATGGTAGCAGGGGAAGCCTCCAGAGTGAATGCTAACGTGTGATATCTCTTCACATTTGTATCTGATTTTTTGTTGGGATCAGGACTTAGCCAAACTGCAATTACTTGGGGAAAAACACTGAATGTTCATATGAAAATGATGGTCTTAGAAATATATTTTTCAATTATTTTTATAATATATTTAATAATATTATATTTTATCATATTAAAAAAATATAATAAATATATATAAATAAATATACCCTATATTATTTAATGTAATATTATTCATGCTTTTTTTTTTTTAATACTGAGAAGTGTGGCTGGCATTATAATATGTAAAATGATTCATATTGACTTTCTATATATATAATTTATTGCAAAAATAACATGAAACGTTAATTTAGCCACTTTTAATCACAATTATTTAATATTTTGATCAAATAATTATTTTATTTATTATTAAAAAAATACTATTTAATTTTTATTTATCTTTAAAAAATATTAATCCCATCTGTCCAACCTCGTATGCCTGATACGCTAGCATAAAGCCTCAAAATTAGGCTACATCGCCATCCCGCGCACGTTAGCAAAGATTAAACGGCGCCAGGTGAGACACTCTGCGATGCCTTCTTGGCCATCCGACACGCGCCACGTGTCTCCTCCCTGTGACATGATAATCTTTCTATAAATACCCAGTGAAGTCCCTTTCCAAAGGACCGGACTCTCTCCTCTATGAACTTATTCTAGAAGAAGGAAAAAGTCCCACTTTCTCTCTCGGCTACTTAATCCCTCTCTTCCCAGCGAAACAAAAAAGAAAGAGAGTTAAATCTTCCCAACAAGAGTGGTAAAGCCTCCGAGCGAGCAAAACTTCCTAAAAGAAAAGCACAAAACAAGAGACAAGGAAGGAATAATCCCTAATACTTATACTTTGTAAAGATTTCCTTCTAAATAGTGAAGCATTTCTAAAGGCCCTGAGCCTTGTGGTTTTTTCTCCCCATTTAAGAAGAGATTTTTCACGTAAAAATTCGGTCTTGATCTCTCTCTCGCCACGACCCTAATTCCCTAAATATTCGTGTTGCGTGAAAACCACAGATCCAGAACGCAACAGGTTGAATCAATTGTATATTACTACGATTGAGAAAATAACTACTCAAATAACTAAATAATAAAATAGTTATAATTATCTATATAAAATTATAACATTTAAGCAATATTAATATCATAAATGTGTTGTATATTGTAAATAAAATTTTTTTTAGTGGAAAAAATAAATGTTCTGATGTGCGAATTTTTTAATAATGACCAAATTTAATAAATAATAAGATGATTTTATAATCTATTAAACCTAATTTTCCATTTTTTTTCCTTTAATCCCAACACGTTGCCAAGCATATCATACCAAATATAAATAAAAAATTATACTTAAGAAATTTTGAGAGATATTTTTTAATTATTTTTAATAATTTTTTAATAATAAGATAACTCATACTGTCCATATATTTTAATGTCAAATATAAAATAATTAAAAATTATTTTGGATGTATTTTCACAATTTATAATTTAATATTCAGATATTGACTTTGAAGAAGCTGCATGAAGCAACGTCACGTCGGCTAATGAAAAATGGCCCCCGTAAAACAGAAAAATCAGCCTCAATAATTGTATAATATTTTATTTATTTTAATTATTACATAATATATATAAATAAATAAATATTATATTATTTAAAATATTTTAAAATAATTAAAAACTATATTTTAAAATATTATATTACATTATATAATTTATAATTATATAAAATTTACATTATCAGCAATTGGCCACCAAATCACCATCTAAAGTTATAATTTATATATTAATTCATCACATAAGTATTTTAAATTACCAGTTAGTCAATTTAATTGAATAGGTTAACTGTTTAATTAACTAATCTGTCAAATCAGCTTGTTCATATGGCAATTATTGACCAATTAATTTGATCAATTTTCTTAAAAATATTAGCAAATAATGTGACTTAAATAACCACTAAAGCGGAATAATAAATCGAGTTTATATCTCCCGCTATTTGCATGCTCTGTTTTCGATATGTGAGATCCAAACCAATTTTGAGCTTCTGGACACTTCTTCCTCCTTTAGATGATGTAATATTTGAGTTGAGTGTCAGGGACAAAGTCAGAACGCTCAATTTATAGGCAAAATCATTAAATGTCACAAACGCGCGTTACGTACTTAAATCGGCCGATAATTGATTTGTCAATGAATTGGAGAGTTATCAACACTAAATGGACCACTAATACTTCAATAATTAATTGAGTTAAATAGCAGAAAGAGGTAAACGAATCAATGAAGACAAAGAGGAACGAAACTGCTGTCGGCTCCAATCCGGCTTTGAAACGGCTTGATGAAGCAGGTTCTCGGCTCGGCTCGGCTCGGTAGCTCGACGGCTCAGTGCTGAAGCCTATAAAAAACCGATTTATAATTCAATTATCCTATCCATAAACACATATGTCATCATCAAATAAATTAATTGAGAGTGCCTTTTTTTAAAAATTTTTTTGATAAAAGCCTCAATTGTCAACAAATACTGATTAATTAATTAATTAATTAATTAGTATTTGTTTAGTCATATATCCTAATTAAAAATGATAATTGAATGCGACGCGTCCCTTTTAAGCCGTCATTACGCGTCCACTCATTTATACAATTAGATTAAGTCAAGAACACGCGTAAACGGATTTTGCTCATATTTAGAATTATATTTATTTTTTTTTTAAATGTAATTTGTAATAAAAAGTAGGGGCGTCAAAAAACTAATAGCCCCGGGCGGGACGATCCTGTCGGTATCGACCCCTCTATGATTGGGGGTTAGGAGTGGTTCCATCTATTTAAGATATTGAGATTATTTTTTTCAGTATCTAAATAATACATATTAAAATAGATGATTATAATTTAATAATTGACTTTAATTAATTTTTTATATTTAAAAAAATAGTTAAATAATAATTATTTATTTAAATATCAATATCTTATATTAGAAAAAAATGGGCCCCATCTTTTTAAGAGATGTAGCCTTCCTGATCCCCATAATTAGACAATGATCGAATATTTCTGATACTATTTTTAATACCATTTTTGGAAAAAAAGACAGTATCTTGGTAGCACTGATGTATTGGTAGCACCGATGATGCTATCAAAGGAACTATTACTTTTTATCAGAAAAGGTACTAAAATATCATCGTTTTAATTATTTTAAAAAAATCAAAATGATATTATTTTAGTTACAAGTAGCTCTTTTTAATTGAAATTATATCTGTCTTTATAAATAGTCACTGGTTGATAGCCCCATCTCTTCCTCTCTCGCTCTTTACCATCTTTATTCTTTAATATTCATTATCTTTATTGAAAGTTCAAATCGTTAAATCATGAATATGCAAATTAGGTATTAATATAAATTTTAATTTATTTATAATTTATAACTCTGATCAGATTTGATTATAAATATTTTAATTCATAAAATTATAGATTTATAATAGAATTATTTTAGAAAAAAATTATTTTTATCGTTTGAAATCAGTATTTTTTCTCGTGGAAAGGTTAATATTTTTCATAATTATTTTATATTTTAAAAATAAATTTTAGAAAAAAAATTATTTTTATGATTAAATTTAAAATCATTATTATATTATCCATTAAAAATGATAGTTCGACCATTTTTTATTACTACCGGTTGATGAGAAGACCTCCCGATCCATATTACTAGTATCATCTCATAAACATTTTCTTAACTTGATATTTGGAAGGTGGGAAGAAAAAAATTACAGAATGAAATAAATAATATCATAAATAAAAAGATAACAAATATTATATTATTTAATTAGTATTTAAAATAAATATTATTTTAAAAATATATGGTGGGAATGGCAGAATGAAATGGCTGCCTGTAAAGCATATGAAACACGCTGGTAGCTTTTTGACCTCACGCCCGATGGAGGCCTGACTAACGCCAGTGTACGGTTTTATTATATATAAACTTTCAATGTAATTTGTCATTTTTAGTTTAAAATTCGAAAGACCAGAGAGAAAAATATGAAATAGCAAAGAGAAAATAAGAAAATGAAAAACATGTGATTTTGAAGTTGTTTGGTATGGCTTGAAATAAATCAGCCCAACATAAAATTAGAGTAGGGCCCAAGTTTCAACGGCCCAAATAAGAATTATTTAACCGAACAGGTTAGTCGAGTAACGGCTCTACAGGGCATTAAACGGTGTCAAGTTCTAAAATTTAATCCCGTTATTAATAATTAATAATATTAATATATTAATAATTAACAATCTAATTGTTCGTGAATGTGTGGCTTAAAATAAATCGGCTCAATCTAAAACAAGAGCAGGGCCCAAGTGTCAATGGTCCAAACAAGAAAATATTAAACCGGACAGGCCAACTGAGTAACGACTTTGCAGGCCATTAAGCGGTGTCAAGTCTTAAAATTCGATTCCGTTATTAATAATTAATAATATTAATATATTAATAATTAACGACCCAATTGTTCATTGACGTGAACTTCACGTTAATGTATTGATTAATCAAAATAAAATATTATAATCTGACCACATGACCCAATATGGCACATCAACAGATAAGTAGAACACCAACCATAATAAGATAACGAATCATATGAAAGGAGTCATATCTAAATCAAATCAGAATATCTAAACAACTATAAATGAAAGCTAAAATTAATGTTGAAATTACAGACTATCATTCGAACATCATAGACATTGTAGGTTACTGTTTGGAAATTAAATACAATTTCTTTTAAAACCTAATCTAATTTCTCTTTTCAACCCCTTAACCAAATCCATACCTCCTCTACATGTGTTTGAAGCGCTAATTTGAAGAGATTAGTGAAAAATCGGAATAAAAGTGAGCCAAAAACTCAATAAAGCATATAAATTTACATAATTTAACATACAATACTCGTTAAAATGTGACAGAATGATCAATGAATCAAATTCAATGGAATCCTATGAATTTTTGACTTAGTGTGGTACTCCGTGCTCGTGGTCGGAGACATGACTCACAAACCTGCCTCGGGATATTAGTCATGATATTTAAGTCTCTTGCTCCCTTTTCTTTTTGTGAGAGATTATAAAATAAACTTTGTATTATGATTATTAAAAATATATGGTAGTTTGCATCTTCTTTATTGCACTTTTTGCTCAATGGCAGAATGAAATGGCTGCCTGTACTTTAGAGGTTCGTTATACTCTCTCGGTGAGAACAAGGTATACGATGTTAAGTAGTTCTTACATGAGTAGTTTGACCTCACGGGGCGGCCGACTTTTGGATGGAGAGCGGCTGACTACCGATCACGCAGCTCCTAGCGAAAGTGTCTTGTTTGAGCCCCCTAAGATTTTGACCGCGGATGAGCTATTTGAATAACCAGGGTTTAGTTATGACCACTTATGGGTTGTCATTTAGTTAGTTTGACCAAGAAAATTCGAAAGACCTGGATGACTAGAGTTTAATTACGAGAGGGTGAACACCTTTCCAACTTATGGGCAATTTAAGTCGTGTAAACCTGCAAACAGACTTAAACATGTATATGAAAATGGAAGGTAAAGGAATCTACAGTGAGGTGATATAAGAAATATAACGTGCCAAGTGTTCCTACATGCATGCATATGGTTGACTTACCTGTGCCTTTACTGAAAGTAACACTTAAGGTGGATCGTATTCCACCTCCGATGGACCAACTTGCCGTTCTGGGTCCGAAGTTTGTACGCTCTGCTTAAAACTAGGAAGGGACCCTCCCACCCGAGAGAGAGTTTATTCGGTTCAGCGAGGTCTTAACCTCGACGTGCCACGCTTTAACCTTCTTTTCGTAATAGCGCACAACCCATTGTTGGTAGGCCGCCATTCGTAGCTCGACAGTATCGCGGGCTTCTTCCAACAAGTCTAGGTGTTCCCGAATTTTCTAAGAGTTACCCTACAGGTCAAAAGATTCAACCCTAAGACTCGGGAGCCCGATTTTGATCAGAATTACTGCCTCAATCTCGTAGCAAATGTTGAAAGGCATGGTTCTTTAGGAATTGTCCGATAAGACCACAGGATGGATGGCAGTTCGTCAACCCAGGAGCCTCTACATCCTCCAACTTGGTCTTCCGTTCGTGGAGTAGCGTATGGTTTGTGACCTCCACCTATCCGTTGATTTACGTGTATGCCACCAAAGCATGGACCAATCTAATCCTTAGACTAGTGTAATGCCTGGTGAAACGTTTTTCAAATAATTGAGTTCCGTTGTCAGTAACGATAATCTCGGGAATGCCAAATCTGTTGACAATGCTTTGGCGGACGAATACCAAAGCATTGTGCTCTATGATCTCGGCTAGCGGGGCGGCTTCGACCCACTTAGTGAAGTAGTCGATGCCGGCTATAATAAACTTTCTTTGCCCAATAGTAATAAAAAATGGGTTGAGAATATCGAGCCCCCATTATGCGAAGAGCTAAGGAGCTTGAAAAGACCTCAATTCAATGGACGGCTAGTGGAGAAGATTGCCGTGGAGTTGGCAATTTTTGCACATCTTTACAAAGTCGAGGGTGTCTTTCTTCACCGTTGGCGAGTAATATCCCTGGCGCATGATTTTGAATGTCAGGTTCTTCCCACCGATGTGTGACCCGTAGATCCCAATGTGAACTTCGCTCAGAGCGTAGTCGGCCTCCTCGGGGGTTAAAAACCTGAGGTAAGGGATCGAGTAGCTATAACGATATAACCTTCCATTAACCATGGTATATCAGTCAGTCGTCTTCTTGATCCGCTTTGCTTCGTCCGCATCGTCTAGCAGTACTCCATTTACCAGGTACCTCAGATAGGGCGTCATCCAACTTTCGGTGTCAGAGATTTACATTGCATCCTATTCCTCCGTGCTGGGATCGCTAAGAATTTTGCACATATCCCTCGAGTACTGTTCCTGGTTTTCAGCCGCCGCCGCCCTAGCAAGTTGGTGGGCCTTCCAGTTCTCAGCTCTAGGGACATGGACAAGGGTGACCTTGCTAAATCTCCTGTTGAACTCCTTCACCTTGGCTAAGTATTTAGCCAGGTGAGGGCTACATGCCTTGAAACTCTCATTAACCTGATTGACGATAAATTCAGAGTCATTGTAGACAGTTAATCGTCTAACCAAGCACTCTTTAGCCAGCCTTAACCCAGCCAATAGGGCTTCATATTCGACAACATTGTTAGTTGCCGAAAAGTCGAGTCAGAGCGAATACTTTATCTCAAACCCATCTGGGGTTTTGAGTACTAGTCCAACTCCACTGCCTAAGTCTGTAGACGATCCGTCCACGTTGAGAACCATTCTGGCCCCTCCTTGTGCTACTCCATGTCCTCAGCGGGCTGTTTCTCAAGAATTGGTGTCGTAGTCTCGAATGAAGTGGGTCGAGAACATCTTTTAATGGTGCCGGGTCAAAATTCGATGTCGAACTTTTCCAATTCTATGGCCCACTTTACCAGCCGCCCAGAAACGTTAGGTTTCTAGAGAATACTATTCAGAGGCTGGTCGATGAGAACAATCACATGATGAGCCTAGAAGTAAGGTCTCAACTTTCGGGTGGAGAAGATAAGTGCCAAGGTCAACTTTTTCAAACGTGGGTAGCGTGTCTCTAGGCCGGTCAACATTTTTCTTACATAGTAAACCGGTCGCTAGGTATCAGAGTCTTGGCATATGAGGACTGAGTTGATGGCCACCTCCGATACTGCCAAGTAGAGGTACAGCTTCTCTCCGTCCCTGGGTAACATTAGCAATGGTACGCTGGTTAGATACCTCTTTAGTTCATCGAAGGCTGTCTGGCACTCCATCATTCACTAAACCCTGTTCGCTTTTGTTCCCCTCAATGCCTTAAAGAAAGGGTAATAATTGTCGCCTGAATTTGCTAAGAAGCGGGACAAGGCCGCCAGTCGTCCGACTAGCTGTTGGACGTCCTTAACGTTCCGTGGAGGGGTCATGTCTGTGAGAGCCTTAATCTTCTTTGGGTTTGCCTCGATTCTTCGCCAGAAAATGATAAATCCTAAGAATTTTCCTGAGAATACTCCGAAGACACACTTGGCCGAATTCAGTTTCATATTATACGCGTGGAGTACCTCTAAAGATTCAATCAGATCGCGAATATGGTCATTGGTGTCTATACTCTTGACGAGTATATCGTTGACGTATACCTCCATATTGCGGCCAATTTGTTTTTCAAACATCTTGTTCACAAGCTGTTGGTAAGTGGCGCCTACGTTCTTTAGACCAAAATGTATGGCCTTGTAACAGTATATGCCTTGATCCGTCATGAACGAGGTGTGCTCCTCGTCCCATAGGTTCATTTAGATCTGGTTATAGCCCGAGTCCGCGTCCATGAAATTCAACAGCTCGTGTCTAGATGTCGAGTCTACTAATAGGTTGATCCAGATTAAGGAAAAAATGTTTTTAGGGCAGGCTTTGTCAACGTCAGTGAAGTCGACGCACATTCGTCATTTCCTGTTGCTTTTCTTTACCAAGATGATGACCTCCCGAAAGTCAATGTCCAACAACTTTTTAAATGGCGTTTAATTTTTCCACGAAGTAATTTCTCCACTTCTGCCTGATGGGCTTACAGCCGGGATCAAGGCCTAGCTTGTAGACCATTACTCCGGCCGGAATTCCAAGCATGCCTGCAGGAGTCCACAAGATATCAACGTTCGCCATAAAAAAGGATCAATTTGGATGAGCTAACCGCCGATCCATGCACACCATTCTAGTTCTTCTCGGGTTTGATCGGATTAGATCGGTTGTTCTCAAGTCTTTTGGTAAAATTGTTTTCTTTCGAAGTTCTCCTTGAGATCTCGGCGCTGCAACTTAGGACGATCTAGGACATGTAAAACGTAGTCACCCAAATACTTCGCCTACACTGTAAACTATTGGGAATTTCATTTTGAGATACAATATCAAAGTGATGGCTTCAAATTAGGCACGGGTTAGTATAATTGTAAACAGATGGTAGGTCAACCACCAAGAAAGTGAGTGTTTGACTCTTTTTGTATGTATAGGGTCACAAATTTTTGACTGGTTCGTTGTCAAAACCATATTGTTGAGGTTTTAACTAACTCTTTTTAAAAAGTATCAAGGTAAAATTCACGCCAACTTTCATTATCAATAAATATTTATTTTTGATTTTGACATTACCATCCAAACGATGGCGAATGTGTTTTATTACTAAAACTAATGACATTATTCTCAGTGCACCGCTTCTTCTTCCCGACATGCTGCTCCCTATGGTCCACCGGAGTCTTCGCAGGCCAAGTCATAATCATGTTGACTACTCCTACCGCAACCCGATTCCATGGAGGAGACGGTTCCGAGCCTTTAGTTATGATGAATAAGGTGACCTCTGTGGATCAACTCTTTTATCTTCCATTGGAGTGAATTATCATTGGAGTACAGGAAGATCGATCAGATTCCCTCCTTTCACTTTTTTTAAGTGGTTTTTTAAAACTCACCCGGAACCTTTAAGACGTTTGAACGTGTGTCGATTAAGTTATATCTTGTGCTATTGTAAATTTGGTACTTCGGCGGGAGTGATCAATATATTTCCTCTTTTGGCCCAGAAAGAGCAAATTTTGGTCCGCTCGGGATGCTTAATTGATAGATTCTACTTTCTTTGGTCTATGGATTTTGCCCAGGTTAAAAAATCTTATTTAACATCAAGATAATTTATATTTTATCTCTTCCGTGACGGAGATTCACCTTGTGACAAGTGATAAGATTGGTTTAAATGATATGTGCCAAGGCTATTTTCTCGGCAGGCCCCGAGAGACATACTCTTTGTTAAGATTGAAGCTTGATTGAATTTAAATGGAAAAATTGTAATCTCCTTTTAAGGTAAAGAAGAAGTGACAAATGACTGCGTCCCCCAACCCTCATAAAATGGGTTATTAACGGAACCATATAAGGGTTAACATTTTAAACTTTTGAGACATATCTATGAAAGGAAAATCTGTCCAAATTGTCGTGCGCGCTCATCGGTTCCGCATTTTCTCCGTCTGAGATGGTTGATCTTTTGAGTTGAGGAATGTTCTCAACTCCGAGATGGCCTCGAGAGGCTTCTTTCAACTCCGAGTCCTTGATAAGTATAGAGGACTTTCATCTAGAGTCACGCTACCCGAACGCTCCTAAGCTTTAGTTTGCTTTTGGAGGGCTCGCATCCGAATGTCGGCTAGCCTTCTGGATTTCTTTAAAGGTTTCTTCTTCCTTTGGCCTCCTCTCTTCGAGACCAAATAAAGCCTGGCAAGGCATGGGCCGAGATGAGTATTTGGAGCATATGTGCTCCACCAGATTTTACTTGTCGGGCACCTCGTTGTGGTACCACTAACATATCAAGACATCGGGAGGTCACGTCTTTGGTGGGCTCGTTGGCTTATGCCCTCATGTTCACCATTTCAGATGATGTTTATTCGGAGGTGTGGCAGAGAAAGTATCTTTATGCAAGGTGGTAGGCTTTTTATAAATAAATGATGCATTCTAAAACAAAACTTTGAACAGGTTCGGTCACGTTGGTAGTTGAACCCGGCTCCGTTTGCTTAATTTCGCACACCATTAAGACAAACGAGAACAGGGAGATGTTGTCCCCACCGAACATACTCCGAGATAAAGAGAAATGACCTTCCAAGAATCGAGAATGTAAGAGCAAAAAAAATGAAGAGAAAGATAGAGAGTGTCCATCTCAACAACTTTGGCTCTCGTTAAGAAAGGTTAATTTGGGGTGGTTGTGAGGAACGCTAATTATGTTCCCACGGGAATCGTGGCGGCTGTGGAGTGAAGGAGAGCGTGGGCATCCAGCATGAGTCCATGAGCTCTTTTTGGGAAAAAAAGGAACACAAGCGTGAGAGTGATTGAAGTAGGTACGAGAGCGTTTTGTTTGCTCAAAGAAGGTGTGTCCTAGAATGTGGATTCCATGGCCTTCTTACAATTGAGAGGCTGGGCCTCCTTCATTAGATAGGAGTGCTTAATTCCAGTGCTCTACTCGACCAACTTTCTTTCCTGGCGTTGGCATTAATGGCGATAACGGCTCCTTGGGAGGATTGACTTTCTTTTATGTTTTGTAACTGTTAGGATTTACAGCATATAGGGAAGAGAATCAGGCACTTTACTCATATTTTGATATTGTCATAAGATTTTTTTTTGGGGGAAGTGCAAAATTGAATCGGGTCGCGTTTTACGTTTTGCTTGGTCCATTTGATTTTTTAGTGAAAGTTTTATACTTTTTAATCAATTGACCATCTTGGAAGTTGATCGCTAAAGTTGTCCATCCTGACTTTTCTATCTTTTTTGGCTTTCAACCGATCAACGCCTTGCGTTAACCATCCTGATGTAAAATGGGCCTTGGTGGTTCTGGGTTGTCACTCCTTTTTGAGTTAGCTCATTCCTGGCATACTCATCAGATATGATTTTTATAAAAATAAAAGAAAAGTGAAAGTTTATACATATGAAGCTTAAACAATTTAATTACGAAAATATATCATGTATAAGTATTTAGAGTAATAAAATATTCAAGAAAATAAAAGAAATTAGCAACAAAGGAAGAAAGGTTTAGAGATGCACTTTCCTTAACTTTAAATTACCAAAATCTTACTTTAATTAACTTGAATTTGACTCCTCTAACTTCCCTTTCCTCTCTCTTTCCTTTCTCTTTCTCTATTATCTCTCAAATCTAACAGAAAAATGACTAAAAATCAGTCAAACACGATATATATAGTAAAATAGTGCTCGAATGTGCATCAGGCACCATAGCCAAATATGATGACGTACGAGCACTATCTTAAGTGCACATCAGACACTAGCATTCTACCTCAATGCGTTCAAACGTCCCTCAGGTGTGTATTGAGAACGAACTAATTCAAAAACATAAAGCTCCATATATCCGCCCCTAACACAACCGTGCATTTATCATAAAATCCAAAATGGCTTTTTAATTTTTTCATCAATTGACATTAATTTTAATTATCTCAATTTAATTAATATGATTAAAATAAAATTTGAACTCAAACTTTATAAACAGGATATTGAATTCTAGCAAACAATTACCATCGATTGAGGGATAATAGCGCCCCAATAAATTATCCGATTCAAAAATTCATGGAAGAATGTTAAATATAAAATTCATGTCATATTGAAGTATTAAATTAGGTTATCAACATATGCAGAAACATACTATATATAAACTAAAGATGTGATTTTTGTAAAAATAAAGAAAAGTGAGAATTCATACATGTGAAATTTAAATAATTGAGTTATGAAAATATATTATGTATGAGTATTTAAAATAATAAAATATTTTAAAAAATGAAAGAAATTAGTAACAAAGGAAAGAAAATTTAGGGATGCACTTGCCTTAATTTTAAATTATCAAAATCTTACTTTGATCCACTTAAATTTGGCTTCTCTAACTTTCTCTCGCTCTCTTTCTCTTCTCCTCTTCTCATTCTTTCTCTTCTCTCAAATCTAATAGAAAAATGACTAAATGTCAATCGAACACGACATACATAGCAAAGTGGTGCTCAAACATGCGTCAAGTACCACAGCCAAATATGATAGCGCACGAGCACTGTCTCGGGCACTTATCAGACGCTAGCATTCTACCTTAATATGTTCAAACGTCCCTCAGGCGTATATTGAGAGCAAACTAATTTGAAAAACATACTTGAGCTCCGCTCAGGCACGACCTCCCTACCTAGAACACATATGGGCACATGTCGAGCGTCGGTCAGGCATCTATCATCTTACAATAACTCGATCCAAAATTGAATTTTGACCTAATTTTCTTTATCAATTGACCTCAATTTTGATTATTTCAATTTAATTAATATGATTAAAATAAAATTCAAACTAGAACTTTATAAACGGAATATTCAATCCCGGTGAACGATTACCATCGATCGAGGGATAATAACGCCCCAATAAATTATCCGATTAAATGATGGCCGAAACAATTCCCATATTAATGGCTAGATGGATTTCTCATTAATTTAAATGACAGTTACACTCTAAGAACTAGGCTCCTCAACCGCTGTCTTAAAATATCTTTCAGCACAGGCAGCAATTTTAGAGTTGACCAATTGGTTAAAAATCCGGTTATAAATTCAACTCCTCCCAAATCGAAGGGAAAGAGAGAAGAAATCCATAAAAAAGATGCTCAAGCAACAAGTATACTTGAGTGGAGTCATGTCCTCCCGACTCATACTCATCCACATTTTCTTTCAATTCTAACATTTATTTTCTATCCATATCTTTCTCTCTTCTTAGAAATATTATTGATTTAAACGTTGAATAATATATTGAGAATTGAGTGTCGGATACTTTTCATTTCTCATGTAGTTTGTTGTGGTGTGCAAAATAAGGATTTACAATCCCGAAAATTAGATACGCTACTATTCAGACCGTCAGAATGAATAACTCAACCCTCTAATTCGTGTGACAAACCAGATCCGTGGGATGCATTAAAAGTAATTTCATATTCAATCTTTGTGGGTTCATGTCAAGGCTTTTATATCATTTGTTGTTAAAAAATTTAAAATAATTTTTTCTTTTCTTATTCAAATGCTCATACATATAAAATTTTATTTCTCTTGGTTTCATTTGCATGCACGCTTGATTTGCTGACATTTTTATTTTAAAAAATTTGAATTTTTTGTACTTATATTTATAAAATTTATTAAGAAATCTTAAAATATTTAAATATTTAGTCTTACATATCTCTTTTATGAAAGTTTTTTTTTACAAAAGTTCTACTTTAAAATTCATAAAAATTATTTATTTTTCTTGTTGAAAAATTTATATATTTATTATTTATTATAAAGTTTTTTATCTAAATAAAAATTATTATAGATAATTGATAAAATATATTCAGACATATTTTAAAATATAAATTTATAAGCAAAAGTGATTATTTAACATCCACAAGTTAAAAAATAGTTTTTGTCTCTCTTATAGAGTATAATATATGATCGACCCATCCAAGTATGTTAAATAGTGGCATATGGTCCAAACTGTGGAAAATATTCATAAACCGACTTTCAACATTTGACCCAAGTTGATAAGATTATTATTGACTCTTGGTTCTTATGTTCTTATCTTTTTATATTATTATTTCTCCATTTTGCTCATAATTATTGATATTTGGTATTCTCATATATTTATCATATATATCTACATAAATATATATATATATTATTAAACATTAAACTTAATTTTATCATATTTTATAATCTTTCAAATTAACGGGGTTAAATCTCTTGCAGGGCATTTGGATAGACACAAATTTTTGAAGGATTTGTTTAAGAGATGTTTTAATTGTAATCAAAATTGTTATTGATTTTGGTATGTGTTTTAAACAATTTGAACTTGTAAATGTAATTGTGGCCGTGTGCCTTTAACTATGATTCGACATGATTATGGATCCGTAGATGTTAGTTATAGATACTTTACTTTATATTTGAATTATCATTGAACAGATCATATAATTTAATACTAACCTTTAAAGTATTAGTTATATCTTATAACATTGTAAATTTTATTGAATTTATTTAAAATTTGGGTACAAATTGGTGCTTTGGTATTTGATTAAATATATTTAACATCATGATAATTTATATTTTATACCATGATTGTGACACATAAGATTGGTTTAAATCAAATGAAGATTTTCCACTAAAATTCCTCATTGTTAAGTTATTGATATTTAAATAAATGATTGTAATCTAACTATTTTTTAAAATATAAAAAGATTAGTTAAAATTAATTATTAAATTATAACTATCTATTTTAAAATCGATGATTTGAGATGTAGAGAAAAATGACATCTATTTTTTAAAGAGATGCAGCAACTCCCAACACAGCGGGTATATGCGGGCAACTGGCAGGGCATGGGCCGATGATTGATATTTTTACTTGTCTGCAATAAATATGTCTAAATTTTACGTAGAGATGTTTATTTCCGCTTCTTTATGATAATAAATATTCTCGAGTAATATCTTTTCACAGTTGTAATTTTTTTAACCAAAAGAGATAATGAGAATAAGGCAAAAATAAATGTCATTAACAATATTTATTCTTACCATCCATCTCTCAACAACTGTGCCCTAAATGAATTTAATTTGGGGTGGTTGGGGTTTGGACCAATTAGTCACACTAATTACAGCATGAGTCCATCTCTTTTTGAAATCACTATGTGGGCCTTATGTATGACATTTCATGCACATGAGCCGGATTGGATTTTATTTTGTTATTATTTTGATATTTATATTTTTCTATAGAATGAAACGTTTTATATTTGTATTTTTTTAGAATGAAAGTTTTATACTTTTTCATCAAAAATAAAATCTTTTGGGCATTTATTATATAATATCTCGATTGGATATTTTATTGTGAACTATGATAAAGAATTAAACAAAACTAATACATTCGAACGTCATAATATATTCAGATAGATTTAAGAATTGTACCTATCATCTATTGGTGATAAAAGAAAGTAATGTTTAACCTTATTTAT
Source organism: Nepenthes gracilis (assembly GCA_033239525.1). NCBI lineage: Eukaryota > Viridiplantae > Streptophyta > Magnoliopsida > Caryophyllales > Nepenthaceae > Nepenthes > Nepenthes gracilis. The sequence goes on from BSYO01000029.1 coordinate 10,357,609, forward strand.
AGAGAGAAATATGTAGATGATCCACCTATGGATCTAATTAGTAGTGATTCGACTTAAAATTATCAAAAATATATATAACCATTTTTTAAAATTAATCTTTTAATTTTGGTTCTCTGATTTTAGTTTTTTTTTATTTTTAATATTTTTACTTGCATTTGATTTGATACTCGAGACGTTTGACTGTAAGATTTATAGGTTTTGACCACTATTCAAATTTGTATAAATGATTTTGTACATTTGGACAATTGGATATTTGCATTTTGATTTGGGACTTTGCATGCAAAATCACATTTGAATATTCATTGATTGGTTATATCGTTATATTTGGTCCTTTGATTCATATGAAAATTTTGTGTATATTTTATTGATTTTATAAATTCGCTCTAACCTATGGGCATATTGTTTTATTACATATACATATATATACTCTGATACTTACTAAGTATTTGGCTTATAATTTTATTATTTTTAACTCCTTTTTAATTAGAGGGCTATGGATAATTTACAAGAGGCTTGGATGAGGACATTAATAAAAATTTTATTTATATTTTGTGATTGTTAATATTATAGTTGGGTTGTATTTATATATTGATAACGAGAAAATTATGACTAGATTGATATTAGTATGCTATATTTTGATGAAGGCGTGGTTTTGGATTATTTCAATGTTGGATTGTGGAATTTTGGTTTATGTTGTATGTGTAGAGCGACATTATACTATTCAGATTATTGTTTTTCCTTATGATTTCTGTATAGTAGGCCATGACCAGTTTTGTTGATGTCTAGACAGGCAATTCAGAATGATCAAGTGATAGTAGTCTTGTGGCTAAATGATAATTTGATATTTCGTAGGTCCAATCTGATTTTGAGTATTTGGGTTCAGGTGATCCCATTTTGGTTGGAATTTTATTTCATGGATTGAAATTATTATTTTTAATTATTATTTACTTTTGATTCAAATTCATAATAAAAAAGGTAGAATGTCCTAATAAGGTTTTATGCCTATTTATACAGCTAATCGTAACATTAATAACTCAAAATTCTTACAACAATACAAAAAAAAACAATAACCACAAATTTGTTTCACAACCTACGCTTTTGCACACCACATAAATGTTTGCATAGCTTGGCACTAGTATATCTGCAAAAGTCAATCGCTGAGCATCAGAATAGTTTGGTACTCCATGAGGTCCTCACCATGGTGGTTTTGAGTTTGAAGTGTTCCTATCGGTTGTCTAAGCGGCTCACCACAATCCGGCTACACCTGGTTAGGGTGGTCTCCACGTCGCAATAGATATAAAGATACGATCATGGTTGCATTTTGATTATGAGAAAGGAAGTTGCCTTTGTGTAAGGAGAGGCTTAGTGGGCTATACACTACCTAAGCTAGCAACTTAGGAGATCCCCATCTTATTGTACATTTTGATTTACAAAGTTTTTATAAGATAAGCATGAGATGTTAAATATATTTATCTTAGTACAAATTTTTGATTAATTATAGGCATAATATTTATAAGATATTGTAATTATAATTACTGGCTTTTGCATATATTTCACTTGATTTAAATTTTTTGGCTATTTATTGGGCTTTTTATTTGATAATATTTGAGAAATTTCCATGATGTATTAGTATAGTTGAATTAATTTTATTCTTATCTTCAACTAGAGATGAGATGAAGGAAATTATTCTTCAGATATGGGCCTTCTATTTTTAAATAAATAATTATAATTTAATAATTAATTTTTTTAATTTTTAATTAATAAATTATAATTATTTATTTAAAAATAAATTGATCAAATTTATAAAATAATCTACTCAATTTCTTTAAGAGATGAAACCTTCTTAATTCTTCACAACTGAGTCAAGTATAATACAACATAATTTAGCATCAAAATAGTCAAAAATTGATGTTAAATTTAGTTGGTGTAGCTTATTATTAGAAATTTATTATTTTTAATGTTAATTAGAACTTAATAAGTCAGAAAAATATTAATTAATAAAAGGACTCAATTTTCTAAGTATTAGATTGATCTAAATTGAGATTGTAAATTAACTGTATGAATTAATAAGAGAAGTGATAGATGTACTTGTTACGTCCTCGGTCCGCGGTTGCCGTACGGATTAGGGAGCCTTCAGATTCTTGAGCTCATGGTGGCGTCAGGAGTAGGGTCCGGTCTCCGTCTCTATGAACCTGGACCTGCACAACACAAACAACAAACAAAAGGTCAGAGGCCGACGGGGGGTTATCCCCCGCCGACACTCCGACGCTCAAGTCAGATATCTTCCGCAATAAATGGAGGAATGCATGCGTAAGATGTGAGAATTAGGGGAGTGTGAGAGGGATGTGATTGGAGGCATGAGCTCCATGGACGCGCCCGTTGAGGGCGGCTTACCCGTGCGCCCGCGATGGGCGGCTTAGAGGAAATCCCTCTTGGGGGTGTGCCCGCGGAGGGCGGCTTAGGGATACCCCCGCGGAGGGCGGCTTGGAGGTGCGCCAACGGAGGACGACTTAAAGAGGCGCCCGCGGAGGGCTGCTTGGAGAGGTGCCCGCGGAGGGCGGCTTGGAGAGGTCCCTACTTCCGGGTTAGACGGCGTGCCCGTGAGCCTCGCTGATATTTAGAGGCTTAGCGGGCACACCAAAGTAAGCATGGAGATAGTGGGCCCTGTCTGCCTAGGTTATACTGGCGGACTGCCAGATACGAACTTGCCCATCTGGCCCGAGCAAGCTGAATGGAACCTGGGCTGTTAAGAGTCGCAAGATATCGCCTCGGGGAAGCTGTGTAGTTCGGGCGGACGAGCACCGAGGTGAGTGCTTTGTACCCTATTTGCTAAGGTATTTCTTCTTCGTGCTGATGGGCGCCCGTTGATGAAGCAGATGAGCGCCAGGGAACCCTAAGCTCCTGCTGCGAAGAGCTGAGTGCTCTTGTTCGTCTGGATCTGGAGGACGGCGACCAGGCACCATGGCAGGAGCAAGGATTTGCTCTACATTCTGCTGAGAGCCTTGGGTTCCCTATTAGGGATTGTTGTTGGGCTTCGCCATCGTGAGGAGCTCTGGGTGTGATTCGGGGACAGATCTGGTTGCTATTTGGGGGAGCTTCATGCTTCCGCACGCCATGGTTTGGGAGGAATGGGCCGAGCGCCATTCTCAAAAGAACCTGCACCCGGCCTTGGGCCGTGGCTCCTGACCGAAAGGCATTTAATGCCATGGGAGGAGGTTCATGGAACCTTGTTATGGGGAAGCTCTGTCTTACACCGACTAAAAGGGGGAATTGCAGGATTTGGTCACCGGGACCACCGAGTGCCCCGTTTGGGTTAGGAACGGAGGAGATGTGCCGGTCGCCATGGACGGCGAGCTTTGGGCTCCACCTAGCACCCATTTGAGAGGGAATCGTTGAGTGCCGTCAGCAAGAAGGCTCTGCGCCTTATTCTTCTGGAAACGACGATAGTGGGGAATCTTCACGTCATCGACGGAAAGGGCTCCGTGGTTTACTTGGCTCACTGTCGACTGAATCAGGATCGTTCTCCCCTCCGCCGAGTTTCGTTCTTCTTCTTTTCATGGAGACGAGGACACAGAGAGAGAGAGAGAGAGAGAGAGAGCCCCTGACTTGGCCGAAAGCGGAGTCAGGAAAAGTGGTTTTTCCCCCTTCCCTTTCTGCTCCCCCCTTTTCCTGTGCAGGGGCTAGTCCTTTTATCGGGAAGAGGGTGAATGTTTTCCCTCCAGAATGAGCCCAAAAACTCCCGCCAATAATAATCTTCCCACCAAAATGAAAATATTTCCCGCCTTTGCGAGACTTTTTCGGTACGCCTCTGGTTTCTGGTTGGCTTGCAACACCGGACCCAACGAGTAGAGAGATCATGAGCGCAGCCTCTGCTAGCGGGAGACGTACCCGCAGAGGTACCCACAGATGTACCCCTAGTCAGACGTAATCCAAGGCGTGCGAATCTTGCCCATCAAGATGACAGGCCACGGCAGCGCCTGAAAAGCCTGTCCAGCCTCCTGGGTAAGGCGCGAGCTCAGAAAACGACAAGTAATGGCGCGGCACGAGGAAGGGTGTGAAGCTGCGGAATGGGCCCAAGGGACATGCCCGGCCTGACCACTGGCCGGCCCAGGCATGGGGGGCTAGTGTTGAGTCCCATGTCCTGGCCCATGAAAAATCCCAAGGCCCACGAAAGGTCCAAAAGCCCACGTGGGATGGTCAGCCCAGTCCAACAGTCGGAAGACGCGTGCAGAGCCCACGCTGGGAGAAGGCAACGGAACTTTGCAACGCATTTAATGCGTCGCCGGAAAATCGGCGGAAAGGCTAGCCAATAGAGGAGTGGCTGGTGCAGCGCCAACGGCTCCCGCAATCGCCTGCAGGCAACCAACCAATCCCAGCTCAGGAAAAAATCAGGCGTGGCCGGTAGCGCTCAGAAGCGTGCCAGCCATGGTAAGAGGACAACCGACATGACCGGCAATCCACAGCAGCGACCAGCGACGTGGAGGCCTTGACAGCGGGCGTTCTGGCACTCAAAGTCCAATGGGAAGAGGCCTATAAGAGCCCTCACACCCCACAGAGAAAAGAATCTTCTGGGGGAATTTCGATTCCAATTCCGGATCGAACTTAACCAACTCTGAGCTTCCTTCTTCTCAACTTGGTCACAAGAGAGTAACGAGCTGGAATTGAGGATTGACTCACTTCCGTCTGGCACGAGCTAGCTCACGATTACTTACCCCACGTTTACTCAGATTACGGGAAAGTCAGCCACCCGTTGCGGTGCACCAAGGAAGTCAGGCATTCCTCAACCTGCTCACTACATTCTCCATACCATTACACGAGCATCCCTTACGCTTTCACAGCATCCATCCGCCACCGCCCTTTAGCGTGCGCCAAGTTGCTCATGGCGGAATTTGTCGACTTGAGCGTCGGAGCGGCCCATTAGAGTAATCCCGCCGGACTTCTGACCTTTTATTCGTTGTTTGTGTTGTGCAGGCCCGCGTTCATAGACGCAAAAACCGGACTTCTTCAACCGATGCGGCCGGCCGAGGAATCCAGGCGCTCCTAATCAAATGCAGAATCATGTGATGGGATGCAACATATATAGATTAAAAAATTGCTTATTCCACAAATTTATTTAGTTTTTTTAAATTATAATTTTTCACTATCTAAATAATATAATTAAAAAATTATTTATAACTCCCATTTCTATTAAGAGTGCGATTGGTGATTTTTTTTTTTTTTGTTATTTTTAAAATTTTTAATGATAGAATGCCTTTTATTTATATGTGAAAATTTTAAATAAAAATAAATAAATAAAAATACATCATATTTTTTTATAAATATTTTAAAAATAAAAATTGCAAATGATATTTAATTAATTGTTAAGATTTTATAATCATTGGTTGAAAAATACCATTCAAATTTGCTTTAGTGGAGTCCAACTATTTTAGACAGTCTCCGTCCTCCGCTCCCGGCAATCGCTGCTTGAGTGCAGCTCCATGAATGTAGGGCGCATAGCCACGGTGGCTGCCGCCGTCTACCGACAGCCCTCTGCTGTCAAGAATATATCTCAAGTATGTTTGGTTTGTCGAACCTCTGCATTTCAAAACATCCTTTCTTTTAGTGGGACGCTTCGTGGTTTTTCACTCTCCTCGCCGGCGAGGTATTCTGGTAATCGTATATCATTTCGTTACTCCATGTGGATCATTCTTTCATGCTTGGATTTGGATGAGAATACAATAAAATTATGCAATTTGTGTCGTGTGATAAAAGTAACTGATATGATTAACGCGGGACCGTAATTTGATTTTAGTCGAAACGGAAAGTCTGTTATACTAAACGGATTTCGTAATTCGATTCTGTTTTTTTTTTATATTCTCATGAGTAGATCTATTTGTTCATATTCATTTGATAGTGTAAGTTGAATTGTCAGTATTGTTCCATAGGTGTTCGACGAAGTTCTGTGGAAAGTTTTCTCAAATTCTGGACTTAGGCAAGGCAAACAATTGTTGGCTATTATTCTTTTATTCTTTTCTCACTTTTCATTGGGCGCTTGTGTTTTGTCTCTCTTAGGGAACGGGGTGATGGTGCAAATTGAGCAGACATAGGTAATGTAAAATCAAGGTTAGTGAAGAAATGAATCGTTTTGGTACATGGAAGAGAATTAGAACACAAAAGGTAAGTTAGCAATGCAAATTTAGTCTTTCTTGAATTATGAGCACAAACGTTTGGGATAGTATTGTCATGGTTGTGTGATTATGCGGTAGAAGAATGTTAATAGTATTAGGAGATTGCTATTCTTGTTCTTTATTTTCTTTGAGTGCCTTTCTAGCTTTTAATCTAATGCTATAAACGGTACAAAGTTACTGTATTTTCGTACATGTGTGATCAAAATTTGAAAGTTTTCCAAATCCCCATTGTTCTATATTTTAAAATGATGGATGGTGAGTTGTGGTTACTCTCTTGAGACAGAAACACTCTTGGCAGTGAGGCATTTGCCGATCTTGTGGCTACTAATGTGCTGAAATGACTGTTCTTTATTTTAGAACTGATCGAACTCGGTACTCTGTAGTAGGTGATTGATGAATACGGAGGCAAGTCATGGGATAATTATAATTAAGAAGATTTTCGTCTAGTTAAGCTGGTAGCAAGGTGGTATTGTAGTATGGCCTTGGGTTGTTCTGTTCTTCTTTCAAAAGTTCCTTGTGATTAAAATATACCTCCAAAAATGAAAAGAATTATTTTCAAAAAAAACTATTATACTTAACATGGAGTATGGATCATAATGTTTGGGCAATCAAACATTTACAAAGAATAAGTATTGTAGAAATAAAAATGCTAAGATTGATAAGTAGAGTTACACTGAAAGAAAGAATAAGGAATAATAAAATTTATAAATGTTTAGAAGTTGAACCTGTAGAAGATAGATGAGGAGGGAATGATGTTTAAAGCGACTCAAACATTTAAAATATAGACCAAATGAAGTATTTGTAAGAAAAGGCGAGTTAGTTATGATTAGAGGAAAGAAATGAAGAGATAGACCTAAAAAAATTTGAAAAAATGTGATAAAAATATTTTTAAGTTTCTTGTACTTTTGAAGAATATTGCATTAAATTGAATGGAATGAGAAAACTGATTCATATAACCGACTCTACTAAGTAGGATTTAAGATTTTGTTATTGTTGTATTGTCCATACTGCCCTAACATAACTCTCTTGAATCAATTTGACTGGAGTGTGGCTAGTACTTGCAAAAACCATTGAAAGTGGTTCGATGACCCATTGAAAATCTTGAATCCCTGAAGAAGTTTTGGCCTAAATACTCATTTTGTGGCCTAGACTTCCATTCACGGTTTCCACTTTTCACCCATCAAAATCGTTGAAACATATGCTTTGCTTCTTTTGATTTATGTTTCATGACAATTACAGTCAATGCATCTAAGGAAATGCTTCATGAAGACCCTCTACATTTGCTGGTTTTCTGTTCTGAAAATAAAACTCAAATTTTTCTAAGATTAACTTTTTGGTGGCTAATAATGTAGACAAAGCAGATGCTGGGATCTGTCGCCTGACACAAGCTACAAAGAATGATTTTGATGCTTTACTTAAGGGAGTTGCAGATTCAAGTACTCAAGAAGCAGTTAAACGGATTCTTGAAATGGTACTTCTGTTGCATGAAGATGATGGCAACAATCTTTTTCTTTCCGATTGAAAATATAATGTCTTTAAACTTTAGTATATGCTATATGGCAGTCCAAATAACTCTGTTTTTTGCTTTATTATAGGCTGATCGGGCGGCAATGAGGAGAGAAGTCCTCCATACAGATTTTCTCGCCCCACCAATATTAAAGGTGTCTATGCTAGTTCTGGAAAAATTTGGTGATGCCAAAGTTATAGCTCATGGAGGATATCCACAGGTCAAAAAAACTTAAATTTTTGTACGCACGGATGCTTAGAAATGATGAAAATGGTAATAAAATTGATAAATGGGAATAGATGGGCTCAATGGTTGATCAATAGTAGTTAACCATTTTGAACCCGGGAATGCTTAGAAATGATGAAAAGGGAAATGAAATTGGTAAGTGTGAATAGATGGGCTCAATGGTTGATCAATAGCAGTTATCCATTTTCCTCCTCGATCATTCTTATTAACTCCCAAAAAAAAGGGGACAGAGAGGTTTGAATTCCCAAAGTTAATTGTGGATTTATGGGGTTCCTTCAATATGAGAATAAATGAAGTTTTCATTCCCATTCAGCCTTTCATTTCTACATAAGAAGCCTCGACATTTTTCCAGAGCTAAAGTGTCTGCGTTGGACACGAGTCCGACATTGACACATTCATGACATGGGTTGAGTTTTTTCTTGTTGACTCCGACATGTTTGTGGCATGTTGGATAATTTATAATTTTTTTTAAATATTGGGGTTCATAATATCAGTTAGAAAATATTTGGGCCATTTTTATGATGTTATATTACCTTATTTTTATCAGCTCACCCCTAATTTGTATGCTTCTTCTTCTTGTGATTTTTTTTTTTTTTTTTTTTGTGGGCTGAGGAAAAATAAAAAAAAAATGTTCATTCTTTGTTGCTAATTTAATATGAATAAAGGTGTGTTGTTTACCAATTAAGTTCCCATATCTATAAATAAATTATCAATTTTAATTAACGTGCCCCAACATATTATATCCTCATTTTTAAAAAAATAACGTGTCATTGTCGTTCCATGTGTCAATGTCCGTGCTTCTTAACTCCTGCATTCCACATTGAATGATTCTCTAAATATGCTTCTTAACTCCTGCATTCCACATTGAATGATTCTCTAAATCTGAGACTATGACTTGAGTTTTGAATGTCTCTTATCATATTTTGATACTAGCCTGAATCGTGCAGGCAGAGCGTTGTCGGCTTTCAGTTGGGTATCCGGATGCCGTAATAAATGTTTCTGATGTTGTTGCAGCATTAAGGTAGGTCATTTTGCTTTGGCCACGTTCAATACTCAGCAGCACTGAATCTTCAAAGAACAAATGTTTGAAAAACGTTAAGTCATTCAAAATGTTTACTTTGTTTTCAGTGTTGCAGGAAACTTTGGATTTCAACCTTTTTCTCATGGTGACTTCCTTGGCTCAATTCTTGGTACAGGGATTGCTAGAGAAAAGCTTGGAGATATTATTGTTCTGGTAGTACTCTAGCTTGTATAGACTTTTCCCTCTTGTTAACAGTTATATATAGAAGGTTAGTCAATGATAAAGTGTGAAAGAGCAATATTTGGGGGACACCATTAGGCACTTTTTAAACACTCTCAAATAATGTGACATTCTATTTATTCATTTATACTCTCATGAATAAATAAATCGATACAATATCACGTCAAAATAGGGAAGCTAGAGGGTGACTGTAGTTAATGTGAAATAATTTCATTTTGTTTCTATGAATGCTCCCATTCTATTTTAATTGTTGGAAAGTTTTTCAAACTTGTGTAGAACTTGATTTTTTTTTTTTTTGAAAGGTGAAAGAAGACAATGAATAAGTTGGAAGATTTAGTGGGTGTTTGGCGTTGATGTTGGATCATCTAAAAGCGCTTCTTAGTACAAAATTGATTTCGGCTGGAATCACTTTAAGCTCAAAGTGGCCAAAATAGATTTTCAAAGGCAGTAAGTTGATGCATGTGCAAAATTAGATTTTCAGATGGCTGAGTGTCATGTTTTAAACTTTCAAGCCACAATCACTACCCCTTGCTGCCACTGCATCCAACCCTCCACCACAACCATGCTGCTGCCACCAGCACCCAAATACTGTAAAATTTGCAATTTTAATTCCGCTCTACCAAACATGTCGGAGGAAATAAGATTTATCTTACCGACATTCTTATATAAAGCTAAATTATTAAATGTTATTAAAAGAATATATATATTTGTCTTACTTAGAAAATATTACTTTAAAATAGAAAGAGAACCAATTGTAATAAGATGGAAATTATTTATGAAACTTTCAATCATTTACATAAAATGGTAATTTAAATTTTAGCCAAGCTCTGTATAAATTGCTTTTAATTAGTTGTAGGCAAATTTGTAAACTGCATAACAAGAAAAAAAAGAAAAAAAGTGAAGAAATATGCTTTGTGCCCATTTCTTCGATGAAAAGACCAGATCTTCCTTAACATCCATTGTTTTCAATTTATAAAATTCTCGGTTTTTACTTGATTTGAATGGGACGGGGGAAAGATGAAGAAACAAAGAAAATAAATGAGTGATTTAAGTTCATATTTCATCACTACATCACTAGCTTGCTGAATTCACTATAGCCTTCTGTTTACATGTATTTATTTTATCACTTCTGCTTCATTTGCAGGGAGAAAAGGGGGCTCAAGTTCTAATTGTTCCTGAACTTGTTGATTTTGTAATTGAATCACTAGACAAGGTAATGGCACTTTCCATGATATTTCATAAGTTAACTTTTAATCTTTACCAGTCTAGTAAGGTGTTAATGGTTCTGCAAATGGTACTAAAAAGCACTTATACAACAAAACTTTAAATACCACTAAATGGAGCTTTATACAAATTTTCTTTCATTATTTTATTTGATTTAGTGCAATATTATCTGGGAGTATAAACAATTTTAAATCACTTCAATCGCTCCATTTTGAGTTTTCTTAAACCTACCTATTCTTTTCTTTTTTCTTGACCACAACTCGTTCATTTTGGTTGACAAGAGTTTTATTTTGCCTAAATTTTTAAATATTCAAACCACTTTAATTGGCCTTCTCTTATCTTCTATAAGAGTAACTTTTAAAAATTTACAAATATTATCTTTCATTATATTATATTTTAGTGACACTCCCCTCATTTATCTTAGTATTCTCATTTATGTAATACTTGTTTTCGTAGATAATGTGGTTTGATTACCTAGCATTCTTGATCTATAAAGAATAGCTTTGATCACGAGACGCACTCGCCTCCATTTTAACTAAATTAATGTGTCACATCATCATTAATCTTACCAATTTCTTGAATTACAGATCCGATGTAACAAATTCTATTATTTTTAGAGATACCTTTATTATTTATTTTGTTTGTTCATTAGTCTGTTTAAAATACTAAAGATTTACTTCTACTTATCTTAAGTCCTTTAGATTTAATAATAGTAGTCCAACTTGCTAATGTTATTTGTACACCTATTCTATTTTTATCTATTAAAATAATATTATCCATAAATAATATACATTAAGAAATCTCATTTTAACCATCTGATACTTAAGCGCATCCACTAATTGATAAAGATATGGCTGCATAGTGATAATATGATATTATAAATTTGACTTCTCGTCTTTCTCTCAAAGGTCGGTAATGTTTCAGTCTCTTGTACAAAGATACCATTGGATACGCTCGAGTATGAACCACCAAGGTAATTGCTATTTATTAGTATTGATTATAACCATATTGGGTAATATATAATGATATCGGATACATTAAATGTAAATATTTTTTACAAATTAGATCCTAATGGGAAAAATTAGTCGATATCAAAAAACATTGTATGTATCGGCCAATTTATCACTGATACAGTAACACATCTTGATTTATTACAGTATTAGAAATTATGGTTACGAAGGATTCTAATATCGATATATGTTGGTCAGTATTTTATTTTATGATACCTTGGCATTTTATCATTAAAGCTAATCATTATTGTTTGTGCAAGACAGGACTAAGACTTTCACGACTGTGGAAACATCACTAAGGATTGATGCTTTGGCCAGTGCAGGCTTTAAGATTTCTCGGTCGAAATTAGTTGCTATGATCGGGTAAAAGTCTACTCCTGCGTTCTATATGAAAAATTAAGCGTAAAAGAGGCCAGAAGAATAGAAGCGTAGTGCCTTTTCCCAAGCTCTGGTTGACACGTATAGAAAAATTAGTCATCGGAAAATGTTTTTGTTTTGAAAATAAAAAGCCTTTTTTCGGTACTCATCCATTGCATATTATTGACCACCAATATCGATTAATAAAAGTTTTTACCGAAGGTCATTCAACTGTTGTCCATGATGCTCCATCCAGCTCCCAGCACTGGCTGGCGATGCCTCGGACCATCACTGTAGTTGCTAGCTTGCACGTCCCAGCCTGGGCCTACTGGCAACCACTGCAACCACTGTCACAGGTTGCTGACTTCCCTGACCCTCCACGGGTTGCCGTCTACTGCTGCCCTCGTTCCCACGGTGGGTTGCTGGCTGCCAACAACCCTGACCCCGTCGTCAACCACTGGCCAATGATGCCTTTGGCCCCACAGCTAGCTGAAAAATCACCGCATCAATAACCAATTGACAATTATTAAAAATATTTTTTGACCGTAAAACATTACTATCATACAAGAATGTCACTAATAAAAATAATACTACACTCTATAACTGCAAATGCCCATTTGTTGATCGAATGATGTGATAATCTAAACTTTTTTATGCACGTGAAATGTCAAAAATCTTACAATATTTTCCTTGATAATATTTTCTACAGAAAATGTGAAAGATATTTCTAGGAAGGTATTTTTGTAAACAATGACAGCCCCCCCCCCTTCTCTATTTTCCTGTGTCTGAATCAAGTTATCTATGTGATTTGAACGATCTTTGGAGAGCATTATGATCGAGATCGATCTTCTGCTAGCACTGTGATCCATTGAAAAGCATTGGCTTAGAGAGAGAAATGGACGTCTAGGTTTTGTTGTTTTGTAGTTGAAAACCATTGATTTAAACCAAAGACTACCTTGATGCTGTTGCTTTGCTGTTCTTACTTGTGGGTCTGGTTGCATATAGCAGCTGAATAGATCGTTCTTTTGGTCCTCCACCATACATTAAACCGTGAAATTCCGGCTAATAGCTATGATTTCTGACTACATTTATAACACGTTTGATTTAGGAATATAATAAATGTTCTTAGATAATGAAGTTAAGAGTTAATATTCCCCAGTTTGGTTGGTGACTGATAATATGTCAAATTGAATTAGAAATTTACTGTTTGTTAAGGATGAATAATAAGACGAATGAACAAACAATTAATGTGAAACAACATTTCTCCTTCTAACAAAAAGAGAAACAAATCGTTCCTACATTTCCATATAATCCCTGCCACACTGCCTCCACCATCCCCTGCCACCGCTCCACTGCTGCCACTCCCCCTTCGGAGACCACCCTACCCTTGCCAGGCCTCCGTTATGAGTGCACAGTATACTGGAAACTTCTATGAGGTAAAATGGTCATTTGCTCCAAAATTAGGTTCAGAAATAAGTTAAGTGACAAGGGTATGAGTTTGCTCTCTTTTTTTTCGTCTTTATATTGGAATAGTAATTTCTATTCTATATCCTAACAGAGCAGTATAATTGTTATTTTTTTAAGAACAAGTTTGAATTTTAATTTCTGCTTTATTCCAATTGACATAGACTCATCTTTTGATTCGTATTTGTCATCTAGCAAGGGAGACGTGCGAGTGAACTGGAACACTGTCGTGAAGAATGGAACCATTCTCAAGTCGGGCGACATTGTCTCTGTTAGTGGGAAGGGAAGATTGAAGGTACGTCTTCAAGCATCATGATGATGAATGTTTCGCAATTGAATTTTGTTCAACAGCTATTTAATAGTTACTTTATCTTATATAATGCTTTATCTATTAATTCATTCATATTAGCAAATCCACATAAAAATAAATGGATAGATTAATATCATATTATTTAAAAATTTCTCCAATATTTTTATTGGTCATACCCTAATCATCCTATTTTATGACATTTTATTTATTTATTCATACTAATATGCTTATTTAAAAATAGATATATATGTATCATCCAAAAGTATTTTACGATCGTCTAAATGATGTTTTTAAAATATTTCTCTTTGCTATGGTGCTATGTGTGTTGATTTACTTGCATTGCTTATGCAATTCTACGTGAGGAAGTGATTCTTTTTGCTGCAGATAGGCAAGATTCATACGACCAAGAAGGATAAATACGCAGTCGAGCTCATTCGATATTTGTAATCTGCAGCATTAAGCAAATAGGCGCACGACATTTCCTTAAGATTCAAGAAGGTTCGGTTTGATCAATGCTTTGTCTTGTTGATGCCGGAGAGAGTTTCATGTATTGTCCTAACCCCTCAGGAGAGTCATCATTCAAACCGAGACATGTTCAATGTCAATTCGGTTCCTTTTATACTATGAATAAGTTCAAATGGAGTTCAAGCTGAGCCTTATTTCCTGAGCTCGAGTCTAGCTTGGTAAAACTCTTTATAATACATAACGATCGAGCTGAGATGAATTGAGTTGAGCTTTAAACAAGTTTATATAAGTCAATAATCAAATGCATTATCATTTGCTGATTATCAGAATAAGATTAATATGAACAACAATTTACCTAGATAAGAGCATAATAATAGTACTGTTGAATTAATTTTTTTTAAAAAAAATTATAAATTAGATCATAAAGTTAAAAATAAAATAAACTAAACAAGCTGAAGAATTGCAACATTGTAAATAAATTAGGTCTTCCACTTTATGTCTAATTACTCCATAAATTCCACAAGTATAAACTTTGCCTTCTATAAGCTCAAGAATTTAACCAAAAAAAAAAAAAACAATAAAACACATATAATTGTGAAATTTTGCTTGCCTTAGAGCTAAAACGGTCTCAATGTCAATTAATCTGGGCCATTAGGATCACAAGGGAGCCAAATTATTAAGAGGGCCTTGATGGGAGAAAAGAAACAAGAGATATGAATTAGGATCTTTCTATGTATGCCTTCAAACTTCACAAACTTTATTTGATACTGCACAAAAGCTAAAATAAAGTAAGATGATAAACAGAAGAACCTTAGCTTCAGATCTGGGAAAATGAATTGACTTCCCTGAATCCATGATTATCTGGTAGACGTCCATTTCCCGGTCGAACAGAAATTATGACTTCCAAACCTGAAATGACATTGGTTAATCCCAATATCAAAACTATAATCACAAAAAGAGCTAACGCATGATATAGGAGACCATACGGTACATAAAGCTCCCACTATGCACCGGTTCAAAGAATGGTTGAACTACTAGATATTTACACTATCTTTGCTTGCCCACAACAAGAATTAACTCGTTGAATCCAATTTATATAGTTTCCAAAGGGCACTCCCATTTTTTATCTCTCTCATTCTCAGAATTGAGAATTGTGAGGATTCTATCCTGACAACTTAAATAAGTCAAGATTATAGTAGCGTATCTAAGCACGTTGAATCCATCCTATAATCCTTGTTGTCCAAGTTGCAAGGTTAATATCCTCACATTCGAAAATATGAGAAGTTATCCATTCAAGTAGAAGTTTGGTTTTCTGATTTTGAGGGGACGGGGGACTCCCATAGGAGACACAAACTCTCAAATATGGGTAATTTGATTACTCTCGATAATTATAACATATTCAAAGAAAAAGAAATATTTTTCAAAATAAAATGAGTCTTGGCATAATAATAAGATTGCCCCAACTGAATCTGAATATCACAAGTTTAAACTATAAAATAACCTATCTATACTGCAATACACGCTTACATACATCTACCCTCCTCAAAGTTCAAATCAACTATTATCATCATCATCAAAATTTTCACAAGCAATCCTTTTCTTTCTTTGGTTCACTCCACAGCCCCTTAAGAAGTTTTTTTTCTTTTTTAAAGTTACCTGCTAGCTCGAAAACTATTCGTTATAAACAACATTCTATATTTTCATCATTTTACTCCATTTAGTATAATATCTTTCAAAAAAATACTTATAATTTTAAATTGTTTCTACCTTATCACTCCATATTTTCAAGGCTTACCTATTCCTTTCTTTCTATAAACCACAACAAATTCGCATTCTCTCATCTTATCTTCCGGAGATACAGCTTCTACTAAACGTTTATAAATATCAATATTTGTCATCTTATCTATTAGTATGATTCAACTCATTTATCTTAGCATGCTATCTTTCCAAAAATATTACCTGCTTCTTTTGCAGCTATAGCTTCTTGATAGACATCTGTTACAAATAGTATCTCTGCTGGATGACCTACTCCCACTGACTCGGAAATTTCCACATAACTGCGTGGCTCTCTTTTATTCCTGCAAGGAGGAAAAAACATTGTAAGTTGGCAAGCAGGTTCATGTCATCTTGTGTCTGTAGGTCTCCAAGGGAAGAGAATCTGGATTCCTAGCATCCAGGTTTAGGATGTGTGGCCCACATGCTTGAGCCTTGCACCGTGCTGGTCACGCAGACTCAAGTCTGTAAGATGGGGTTCGGACAGTTTGGCCAAGAAAGTTCAGATGTGAGTGAGGAACCTGGTACATCAGTTTGGCTCAATACATTCTGATAGGTGTCCAAAGTATACAGAGATAGTGACATGATTGTGAACCTTGATTGTCAACCTAAATAATTCACAAAAGTTACCTGAAGCAACTTGGGGAGTAACCTGAAGCAGTTCTGACAAAGTGCTAAGGAGCAGTTTTTTGACGAGTCAAGGACATCGGCTGCAACTACTAGGAAGAAGTGGTCTAGACTGGTATCCCATGACCGACAACTGCTCAACTGCTGAACCATGTAACCAGTTGTTCTTTTTGTCTGTATATATTGTGGGTTATATTTCCTATTTTCCGAAGCGACTAAGTAAAGGATATACTCTATGTGTAGGGTTTAGTTTTATTGTTGAGTAACAATCAAAAGGTTCAGCTTTATCCTGCAAATTCCAAATCCAATTTATATGTATAACTCAATCTTACAAACATACAAAAAGCCCAAAATAAGAGCATATTGAGCCAAGGGAGACTTTGTTGCCACATGATGTGACTAATACACTTTCCTAACACTTTCCTAACTTCATTATTTTTAAACAGTCAAAATTTAAATTATGTTATTAATATGTGTAAAAAAAATAGTAAACAATCAATTAATCTCATAAAAATAAATAAATCACAATAGTAACTTAAAAGGACCAATAAAAAATTAATAATTATTAATATATTTATATTTAATTTATTTTTTATAAAAATTTACAATCGACTCAATTGACCCCATTTTTTACCACCGCTGATTGGACACGGGCTATTTTATAATTCAAAGAAAAATAGGAATTTGATCGAAACTATCAAAAATTAAAACCATTTTATAGTTTAGGAACAAGAAAATATCTGAGCTCTTGGTGCCTTCTTATTCTTGTTAAATTAATTTGAAAAGGAAACAAGAAACCAAAATCTTTATTACTAATCTAGTGTAAAAAATTGTTGATCAATTATATCTTAAAATATATGATTTAGGTAATGCACCCCATTATTCTAGCATGTCATGTCCTCATCGACGTTTTGGTGTCACATCATGGCCATGCCTCATGTCAACATTCATGCTTCTTAGGGCAAGACTTCTCGGGCATTTTTAATCTAATACAAATATTGACTGACATGTATTAGTGTTGAGATCCCCTATATCAATATTTTTCGATAGCGACAATATCAAGATACATTGCTACATTGATAATATACCCAATACTTAACAATTTATCAATCGATAAATCGATTGATTCTTAGAAATTTTGTATTCTAATATATCTGATACTTATATGAATTGTCCAATATGTCATACAATGATATAGCCATGATCAATATTGATATTTTAATCAACGAAATCATGAAAAAAATTGGTAACTTACCCAACACTGGTATCAAAGAATCCAGATAGATATTTTCTCAAGTCCCCAAAATTTGAATTTCCAAATATAAGCCTCTGCGCCAGCCGACTACCACTAGAATATATGTACACCTATAGGAGGAGAAGAATTAGCAAAAATTTAAAAACATCTAAATTGTTAAACTTCATATAGCATGCTTTTTTACAATAAATAAGGAGTGATGACATTAGTAAACATTTAGAAGTTGTACTCAGAGAAAATGAGATGTGGGGAAGACATTTAAGGTATTTTGGATACTTAAAAGTAGGCTAAATGAAGCACCGGTGAGAAGACATGAATTAATTGTGATTCAACGAAAGAAATGATAATGCAAACCTAGAAAAATTAGAAATTACAAAACATCGATATTAGTATGGATTGTAACCGCATAGGTATTAGACAGATCATAAGTTAAAAAAAGTTATGCAAATTGTAACTTGACTGGAGATAAATCAGCCAAATATGGAGAATATCACCCAACATATTAAATATCGGACAATACATTCCAATTCCTAATATAACAATGATACATATACCGCAATTTCATTGCTATATTGGGCAATATTGGTAAAAGAAGGGTCAATGTCAATACATGTCAGTCAATATTTTATTCCATAGAATGAGTTGATGAAATGAATTAAAATTGTTTCTACACTCAGAAATATCACACTAAATCAAGAAAAACAGAGAAAATGTAAGTATAGTCAATCCTATTTAATTAGACTTAAAAAGCTTTGTCATTATTATTGATATAAAAAGTCTATAGTTCAAGTCTGATCTCTGAGAAGAGTGTGAGAGAGAGAGAGAGAGATAAGAACAAATAACTCTTATGCCAGTTGAATGCCACCGCTCTAAAGCTTCAGGCACATCGTCGAATACTATCCCCACCAATTCTTTGTTCTGGAATCCAGTTCTCCATATATGACCCTGCATTCAAATTTGCTGCATAACAAACAATGAACCTTTTTTTACCCGAACCGATCAAACCGGTTCGGAAAAAAGTTGAAACCATAAACGGTTAAACCAATTAATCAGTTCAGGTACACCATCTAACTAGTTTTAAATATTATAACATTTCCAATAAAATTCTAAAAATATATTATATATAATTAATTATTTTAAAACACTATTTGATATATTAATATATAAAGTACAACTTTGAATAACTAGTTTTAAACAACTTTTAAAAAATTTTATTCTAACCCAAAAACAACTTTGAATAATAATTTAGCAGCCAAGTGCTACATGAGTTTTATGTAACCGTAAACGTTCATCCTTCCACATTTCACATGTTTATGAATCTCTATCCGCTCAATTAATTATCAATATCAATAAGGTTATATTCATTTGTGAAGTAAAATATTTTTACAAGTAACAAAATAAGGCATTTATAAAATTTATATTTTTTACTTTATATATATATATATATATATATGGTCAGTTCAGGAAACTCCTAACTTAAAAACCACTAATCCAAACCAAATTGAAACCTGAAGAAAAAATTTTATTTCAGCCCGAAAACAAACTAAGCAGTTCAATTATCCTTAATTTTGGTTCAGGTTATCGAATCAACAGTTGTTTTGTGAACACAAGGAAATCCATTCATTCATTTTCACTTACTTGCAGTTGCTTTAAGGCAGTGATTTTTCTGTCAGCTTTGATCATAGCTTCCACATTAGCAACCAAAGCAGCAATAACTTCCACTTTCCCCTCACTGTCAGGAGGGATTGGAACAGCACCAGCGATGCCCTTTTCCAGATCATCCTCGACCTGCAAAAATAATCAGTAGTGTCAAAAATAATTTACAAAAGCCATGGCTGAGAATATCGATATCAGTCAGTCATCGCTGTAGATAGAAAGATCTGAACATTTTGTAGCACTAGATAGATTTGCAGAAACGTACCAAAAAAAAAAACAAAAAGGAAAGAATGCCTCCGACAATTACCACAATCACATCCATCTAACCCTTCATCACAACAAGTTTAAACTAAAGATAATTTGTTGACAACAACCTGCTATTATGGAATAAAATAACAGTGAGAACTATGATATCCCAAAAGCAGAACAATTGAAATGGTAAAGATCCCTTCCCTCAGTAATTACATTGCCTTCCCAGTCAATCTTCCTTCAGCTGCTCCAGTATATGTGACAGCAGCATTCAAATCTGAGCCAGCTTAGTCTGTAACAAGTAACATCAGGGAGGCATGGGCCCAAGTGCTCATAGAACCGGTAATCTGATCAACCTCAGACGCTACTTGAAAAGGGGACAACATGAAGTTTGACTTCTGTCCCCATAAACTACAACATTGGCAAAGCACTATTAAGCAATTCACGGATCACTAGATACGGACGACATCTGTTTTTTCCACAACCATTCTCTACCTCCATCGAGCTATGAGCATGAAAATCACTCACCGTCCATTGTCCAATAATATCTAACTACCAGGAATGACCTCAAAACATAGTTTGAGGAAAACTAAAGAAAGATGGGTATTGAGGAGACTTTCCAGAATCTTATAAATGTTGAGTTGGAGTATAGAATTCTACTTTGATCTGGTATGATAGATGATTAAAAAGTGTTGTTTTGAAGGTAAAATTTTATGTTCTATTTCGGTTGGCAGCTGATGTGAAGCTACAATGGCAGACTACATTTAAGCATACAGAAAACCCAGTGGTCTGGAATCTTATTCTAGTATTTTGTTGAGATCATGGATAAAAATATCAATATTAGTATTGATATCGATATTAGAATCGAATAAAACATATTGGTATTAGATATATCAGAAAAAAAAAGATATCTGAAAAACTTAAACTGCCAGGGCCTTATTGGCCGATATATTGACAATACAGCAATATATCGCACAATATAGCGGCACTGGAAAATGTCAGTATCAAAAGTCTGACACCGATATATATCGGCGATATTTACGTTAGTGATTGAGATGGGTCATAGTGATGAGGATTCCAAGAGATGCAGCAGTTGTTTAGTCTTCTTAGCAGTGCGCAGGGCATTGGTATTGATATCAATCGCTACCATATTGGTATTGGACATATTAGAAAATACGTATCAATATCGAATATGTAAGAAAAAAATTTCTAAGAATCATAAGCAAATAAGGCTATATCGTTGATATGAAATATATTACGATATTGTCACAGTATTGAAAAATATCTGTATCAAAGGGCCTAATACCAATATACACCGACTGATATTTACATTAATGGTTGAGATGGGTCATAGTGATAAGGATTCCTAGGGATGCAGCAGCTGTTCAGTCTTCTTAGAAATGTGTAGGGCGGCCAGGCTGATGATTAGATTGAATGGAGACTGAAGAATAAAGATCGTTTCTCCATGGCATCCTCCTACACACACCTCTCAAAAGAAACAATGATCGTTTTTTCCCTTGGAAGCTCAATGCACTGAAAGGTTTCATTTTAAGCATGTATGGATGAAAATGTTAGCATTAGACAATATGTATCAATATCAGAAATATCAGAAAAAAAATTATCCGGTAATAATAAGTTAACAAGAAAATATCGGCCTATATACAGCAATATTTTATTGATACGGCAATATATCGTGACATTATTATGGTATCGATGTTCGACGGCCCAACACCGATAGATAACTAGCAGAAAAAAGAGAATTCAGTTTTGGCCAACTGCTGCGTACTTTGAAAAAAACGAGTGGGTGAATCAGCTGCTCAGCGAGAAATTGTGGGTTCAAGAGCAATCAGTTAAATGTGGTGACACGGAGTTCAATGTTTCAAACTACAAAAACATTTCAACAAAATAATTGCAACAAGGCTACTTGCATATATCTGACCCTCCTAGATCCGATAATATGGGATCCCAGTGTACTTGACCAACTTTTTCAGCAATCAGTAAAATTTAAATTTGGCAACATTGGCATGGTTCATATCCTCGAGCTCTTTCATCTTTCCTTTCTAGCTATAATTTTGCATACATTATCAAAGAAATGAGAAGTAATGAAATAATAAGTATTCCATGAGCGCCAAAAGCCCCAAGGAAAAAGAACTACTTACTTGAGCACGCAGCAGCTTAATATCATCCTGAGTTTCTGAAGACTCGTATGTCAAACTCAAATGTCTCTTGACATTATCACGAGCATATGGAAAGAGAATTTCAGTAACAAATGATATAGGAGTAGTGGTCCCTTCAATGTCAAGAACAACACAACGCTGCAATATAAAACACAGAACTCAGTTTAACACAATCCATTCTTATAAATAAGAAAATGAAAATTTTCCCTACCACATTGCGGTATCTGAAGATGAAAATTGATGTCAGGAAATAGTAGGAGAGAAGGCAACATGAACAAACTATGAATGGGTTTATCACCTGAGGGAATCTAACAAAAGGACTAGATATTAACAAGATAGTTTACAGGTCAAAATCCAGTAAAATCTTATGGCTAACATTTCATTAAACATGGGCTTTGTTGACATCCTTAACCTAGTAATATGATTGATGTAAATATCAGTCGATATATATTGATACCAGACCCCCCGATATTAAAATTTTCCGATACAGCGACAATATCGCGATATATTACCGTATTGGCAATATATCACTATTTATTGGCTAATACTTGGCCGATACAGCCATGTCAACCTTCAATTTAAAAAAAAAAATACTCTGATATATCTAAGATTAATATGTATTGTCCGATATTGATACAGCCATGAACAATAACAATACCGATACCAATATTTCCATCCATATACAATGCCTCTAGGAAAAAGACTTGAATGGTACAACGTTTGCATAGAAAAAACCTTTTGAAAGAAAAAGGAACTATTTTTCAAAAGTGGAAATAATAAGAGAACAGCCATGCATATGCAATAAATTGTGTAAGGACAAATATTTATCTGATAGATACTTTAACTATAAAGATTATCAAGGAAACTCCTATAAAGCCGATGGGGGAATTGCGGCAGGTCTGCCTTGCATACAGCCAAGAGAATTGAACCGTCATGTCCAAGCCATTGATGCAAATATCGGCTGATATGCATAATGCGACAATATTATAATATGTTTTCATATTAGCAATAAATTGCAATATATCGGTCGGTACAATCCTGTCAGTTTATAATTTGCAACAATTTTTTCCTTACCATATAACCAACACCAATACGTACTATTCGATACCGATATAACCATGACTGATACAAATACTAATATTTTCATCCACGGTCCCAGCACAATGATTATGGAAACTATGCCTGCAACCTTTCAGTTCTGATAGAGACACAATTCACAATCCAAGCACAATGAGTTTTGACACAAAATTTCAAACTCAGCATCATCATCAAAATCTACATAAATCCATTAATAAAAAAATCAAAAATGCTTTTATTGTGTCTCTTAAGTTACATAGGAATTCCTGAACCCAAGAGTTAATAAAAATAAATTCTTCATTACTCAAAATAAAAAACCCACTTAGAATAACAAAACAAATTATATTTGTTGAGAAGTGCAAAATCATATCAATACAATCCTCATTGTGCATATTGATCAATTGAATCGTTTCATTGTGGATTCCTATACAAAGCTTTTGTAGATGTGCCTCCGGGTATTCCTTTATCATTTCGTCCAATAGAAGGAGCTCGCCTAATTCTATGAATTTTTCTATAATACTCTTTTCTTGAATATCATTCAAAAAATTTTCAGATTGCATAGTATTCCACCAATTAGTAATCCAAACACAAGGCTTAGTAGACTGAAGCTCACAGTTTTTAACTCATAGAATCATGATTTCCAGATCATAAGCTCTGGTATCATAAGCATTAATCACAAGATTGATATTTGCGTACTAAAATTAGAAGGAAACAGAAGTTCCCGATGGTAAGATGTTCCAGCATTTTTTATCATGAAGGGGGAAATAGAAACTTACCCACCGTGGCTTCATCTCACCATCAGATTCCATGGCCCCCATCTTTGCAAATACAGTCATTTTTTGATCACTACTAGATACTTCTTTAATGGCCTTAATAGGACCATGTGTCGGTGTTGACCAGTCAAGACCCATTTGATGAAGTCTGATAGCAGCATCAAAGAGATAGTGATAACATTCAGCCTGAAGCAGGGAAGAAGCTCTAGTCAGAGATGAATGTTGAATGACTAAATGACCACCTGAAATTATAGTGTCCATATTCTATACATTGGGGTAAACCAACATTAGAATTTTGTAATTATGAGAGATTCAGGAAATACTAGCTCAACTTAGTAAATGCACACATGCATATTGAAGCCCAAGCACTAGAAATATTTAGGGTACTGGACAAAGTTTAGTAAATTTGATACAATGAATTTCATTATTAACTCCTCACGGAGTGGTAGATTAGAAAGCATTGGGACTTCAGAACCCATTAACATATCAGAGTAACATCAATAATGTTTCCAGAAAGTCCATTTATGTGTCTACAAATATTGGATTCATTTCGTGCATCTAATAGCTTAAAAATTATTAATTTTCATCTTATAGAGCCTCAATATATTACGTATGTTTCATCTGGCGTATAATGCCTACCTATCCAGGTGAAACTGGTTTAGCAAACCGCAACAATATATTATGTATGTTTTACCAGTTGTATATAATGCCTACAAATGAAAATGGGTTTGATGATAAAAAATTATGCAAATTTCATGATTCTAGAACCTCTCCAATGAAACACATTCAACATAACATCGAAGCTGGCTATCCATTGCTTCTCCTACCACCTCGTTCCCCATTCTCTCTCTCTCTCTCTCTCTCTCTCTCTCTCCTTCCCCTATTCTACCACCTTGCAACCATTATCATTTGTCTCTATTGTAGTTATGCATGGTTTTGTCATGCTGTCTCACCCATAAAATACTGTGCATAAGTGGACAACTTTGCCTTTTGCCAATAACTATGAGTTAGTATTTTTATGTGACGATGAAATGATACTCACCTTTGAAAATTAGCTAGGCTAGGCTAACAAGATAACTACCACAAATTGATTTTTCCAACTCAAGCAGCTGAAAGAAGCTCTAAAAAGCATTCAACAAAAGATGCAACGTAGAGCTTCTTTATAAAGCTAATCCAATCAGCTGAATTTGGAAATTGGTGGGATTTCTATCTGATAAGTATCCATGTTTTCCACTTCACGGCATTTTAAGAAAGGAGGCTAAGCCTTGCTGCAATGATAATATTATCCTATTGTGGCCCTACAGTTACAAGTTCAAATCCTGGAAACAATATGTCAAATTTTAAAGGTAAGAATACCTATATCTAACACAATCCCTACTCCCTAAAACTCCACAATACAGAAGCCGAAAGCACCAGGCCATCGTTACAACATTTCTAGAAAAGCCTACTTGAACAGCATTTCTTTGAAAGCTTCAACCAAGTCAATCAATTCTTCAAGAGGCCTTTTCCAATATCCATTTCTAGGGCTGCTAATGAGAATTAATTAATTTTATGTGGGCAAGTAGCACTGAAATCCAGACAAAAATACCTCATATACACTTTGCTGATGACATTTTTTACATTTTTTTTTTTGGGAGGTGATGCACTGAAAGAACACACTTTATTTGACATGTAGTTTGTTTGGTCTGTAGTCGCATCATGACTGGAATTAAATCTGATGTTGGTGGTGGGAGCTCAAGTGAGTCTAGCTATGTTTCTTTCTTGCAAAAGAAATGTTTTACCATTACTTTTTGGGGCAACCTTTGGTTGCTGAAATTTAGTGTCTATGAGCCGGCAGTGAAGGAAATAAAAGGATTGCTTTGAGGAGAAAGTACCTATCTGTTTAGAGGATGTGCATTTACCTTTGCCAAAGGCACACTATCTATCTTGTCTTCCTACATACTTATTATCTCCTCCAGACTACCTCATTTAGTGGCTTTGAATATTGAGGATAATATCAAGAACTTCCTCTGGGTGGATGTAGGATTCCTTGAAGCTTCATTTGGTCAAATTTAGGCAAATGGTTTTGAAAATTTATAGTGGAGAAGGAAGCTTCGGAGATAATAAATGCTTTGCTCGCCCAATTGATGACTGAAATTGGTACCACTGACTTGTAAAAAAAGCTCTATAGTTTCACTCAGGAGTAGCATTCAGAAGAATTGGATGTTTTCTTCACCAAGGTTACATTTTCAGTTAGTCGCGGAAAATATATCAGATTTTAACTAGATGAGTGATAGGGTATATAAAAAGCTCAGCCTTTGCTTTCAGTTGGCTGCAGAAAAGGGAGGCTCTTGGGGCTTACTATCATTCACTTTCAGTTTGTTGTTGCCTTCTGAAAAACAGACTTTCATCATGAAGCTGTTCTGCATGAGCTTCAAAGGGCATTGTCTGTGGTATGATGTTGAAACTAGCTAGAAATGGTGGATTCTAAGTGGGCTCTTACTACAAGGCTCTAAGATGATATCAGTCTCTGGTTTTTTCCATGAAAACTAACGACAGAAGATTATTCTACTGCCTTACGTTGCTTGGAAATTTTTTTTAACTATGGATATGCACAGAGGAAGACAAAACTCTCCCTCTGTTGGTAAAATTACATAACATCACTCTTGAGATTTGGACCCACATGGATCTTGTGCAGCCAGGGCTATTAGCATGCCACTCTATGCCGACTCTCCCACTACTTTGTGTGATAGAGTGGGTTTTGCTTGGGTATGTGTGGAGGTTGGTGATTCAGATGGATAGCACTAATCTGGAGATTGGTATGGACCATCAAGATAGATTAACTATTATTGTTGAGTTTGAGGTTGAGCACCAATGGAAGCTCTTTATGTCATCAGCCAATATTGTAAATATGGAACAATATGTGTCAATATAAGGCCCCCAATACCAATATTTTTCAATACCGCAGCAATATTACGATATAGTGCCATATCAACAATATATTGATTGATATTCCAAATATCGGCCAATGCGGTCCTTGTCAGCTTATAATTTTCAGACTTTTTTTCTTTTGTTATATCTAATACTAACACATATTGTCAGGTATATCTGATATCAAAGATATAGATACCAATATTTTCATCCATGTTCAAATGTATGATAAATGCAAGCTATTTAGACATTCTGTGTAAGTGTGTTGTTCCCCCATACCAACCTACTAGACGACATATTCTTGACATAGATAAAAATATTAGTATCGGTTACATTCATATTGGTATTAGACATATCGAATAATATGCATCGAGATCACATATATGGAATGGCAAAAAACTTCTAAAAATTATAAGCTGATAGGTCATATCTGCCATATCAACTAATATATTAGTTGTATCATCAATATAGAAAAAAATCACGATATTGTCCTAATATTGGGAGATATTAGTATCTAGGGGGTCGATACATATCGACTGATATGTATTGGATTGACCAATATTTGAATCAATTATTCTAGGTGGTGATGCCCTGGCGATGCTCCGTACAAATAGCACAACACTGCCCAAGATAGTGAGGACACTATTTGTCTTGTCAACTACTATTAGTTGTCCTCCCTCAACTGAGGCATTGAAGGCCTCAGTCTCCACTGCAACCTCATCGGTTGCTTTGGAGGGTGTGCAAACTGAGAATAGTGACACCATGAATGTTGCCATTGTGGAGCTGGCGAACTCCCACCTTTCTAGCATTTTTCAAGCATCTCATAATGTCCTAAGCTTGATGATTTATGAAGGTGATCACCGGGGGCCTAAAAAGATTTCCCTTCCTACTGCCATCTTGTAGACCTACTAGCAAAGGTAGCAAGAATAGGCATAAAAAGGTGGCCAAGCTGCCAACTCTCCCACTTATGAATGATGACCTACCAGCCATCGTCGATGATTGGGCCGGGTTTTGTTTTCTATTGTTCTTTTGTTGGCCTGATTAGTCCTTTCTATCTTTTGCATCTACTGATGTAAATATCGCTGAATTGTACCAATATTGGCCCCCCAATACTATTACCTAATACTGCGAGAAGACCTTGATATGTTGTCATATCAGTGATATATCGACCAATATTCAAAATATCAACTAATACGACTCTATTAACTTACGATATATCCAATACTGATAAGTATTGTTCGATATGTTTGATACTGATATAACTATAATAGATATTGATATGACTATAATAGATATCGATACCGATATTTTCATCCATCCTTAGGTTTTCCTTTTGTTTCCTCTAGCTTGTGTTGTCCATGTCTGTTTGAGGTAGGCCCTTTCTTGCTGGGATCCTGGTCTCGGTACTGAGATATGCCTTAAACTAAGATATAATTTTTATCCTCTATCTATCTATGATCCAATTACTTAGCAAAAAACAAAACCTCAAGATAATTTATGAAGGGGTTTCTCTCTTGTGAATTGCTGTTTCTTATACAATAAGGATGTTGAATCCTTATCTCTTATTTTTCCTTATTTTAGGATTAGTAACGCAGGTTGTTGAATCAATCGAGCATCATTTGTCAGCCGACAAATATGAATAAACATCCGAAAGAGATGGCATAGAGGTAGAAAACAAATAAATAAACCCTAGAAAGAGAAGAGAGCACCGCAGAAGAAGAAAGAATGAAGATCAGGAAGCCATAAAATTGCAAGTGCCTAATGAAAACAGGGGGCTCAGAAATGAAATTCATCACAGCCGTCCAACTGGTTTGATTGGGACCGTCGGATGAAAGCTAAGGAGTAGAGTGGCAGACAAGCTCATGAAATCAAACTGACAGCTGCAGCAGCACGAAATACATGAAGGGGACAAGAGGGCGCATCACCAACATCCACGTGGAG
Source organism: Nepenthes gracilis (assembly GCA_033239525.1). Lineage (NCBI taxonomy): Eukaryota > Viridiplantae > Streptophyta > Magnoliopsida > Caryophyllales > Nepenthaceae > Nepenthes > Nepenthes gracilis. Next base: position 10,386,058 of record BSYO01000029.1, read on the forward strand.
GATCAATAGCCATCAGATAAAAGAGTAGAGGATCATGGTATTGCTGGTAGAGAAGGTGTATCACCACCATCCACATGGAGCAACATTAGGTGTCAGATGAGAAAGGGATGAATCAAGGTTTTGTTAAGAAGGTTCATTACCACCATCCAGTGGAGAAACGCCAACCATCAGATGGAAGTTGTGGATTCTGGGCAATTGTGCCAAGTCAGACAAAGGAACGCCAAGCACGTGACTTCCATCCTAAGCCACGAGCCACATGACAAGCACCTAGCATGTGATGAGAAGCTCCAACAAGTGGTTAGTGATCATAACCACTTAAGTTATACATTACCTGTTCAATTTAAAAAGCATTTGATTATAATGATTAGGGAATTTTGCTTGAGGAAATATAAATAACAATATGTAATAAAATTAATCAGACAATAAAGCACCTTTAAGTAGCTTGATTGGAGATATCTCCCTTCTCAAATTAGAATTTTATCCTCTTTTCACTGTTTTTTTTTAAATTTTTTTGTCATTCTCTCTACCCATTCTATTTGATCTTCTGGTGAGCAAATCAACATAGAAGGACCAAATTGTGTCCTTACAAACTGGTTTTAGAGACAAATAATGGTAGAGGGAACACAAATAAACCAACTAATCAAATCGGTAGCCACAAGAAACCAGACGCTCAATACTTTTAGAGTAGAACAACAACCAGTGAAAGCAGCAGCTTGAGCTCAGCATAACCCAGGCTCACATAACAAATGAGGCACTTATTCAATCTATATTAGAGGCTACAAGCTAACCCACAGGACGCTCTACCCCCTGCTCGAACCCCCCAACCTAGAGGGGAGCGAGAGAAGCAACTAGGAGTTAACATTTACCGAATTGTCAAGATTGATTTTCCAAGATTCGATGGTAAGAACTCAAATGGCTGGGTTTATAAGGCGAGGCAATTCCTTAGGCTCCGTCAAACCCTTGGGAATCAGAGGTTGTTGTTAGCCTCCTACATGGAGGGAGAAGCCCCGATCTTGCTCCAAGCGGAAGAAGCCAGAAACCTTGAAGATTGAGAGACATTTGCCCAAGTTCTACTCGCGTAGTTTGAGAACTTTAAGCTTATGACAATCCCATGGAATTATTACAAAGATTGAGGCAAACAAGGAGCATAGCCAAGTACAAGACCCGGTTCGAAGCCATCACAAGTCAATTGAGCAATGTCACATCCCAGGTGAAATCAAGTTGTTTCTCAGAAGGCCTAAGGGACAAGATTCATTATCCTGGAAAACTATTAAACCTGACTAGCCTTCATCAAGCTTTTGGAATGGCCCAAATTTAGAAGGAGTTTGCTACGAGTTGGAAAAAGCTAGCAAAGGTCAGAATGCCTCAACTAGAAGCCATATACACCATCACTCCCTGTTTGAGGCAATTGGCTCATCAAGAACTACTAATAAACTAGAGGCGACAGTCCACCAAATCACACCTGCACAAATGAAGGAGATAAGGGAAGGGGGCCAATGCTATTCATGCAATGACTAAAGGGAAACCTGACGCATAAATGCACCAAATCCTAATTATTCCAAGTAAGCAGCTAAGATAGAGGAGACAAATTTCAAGCAGGACCCTGAAGAGCCCCTACCTTAAGAAGTTGACCCAAGTCAGGAATCATTGGTGGAGATCTCACCAAATGCAATTACGGGAGCCCCACACTCAAGACCATGCATGTAACAGGAAAGATAAATGTAGTGCCAAGGATAGTCTTATTCGACTTAGGAAGTACCCACAATTTCCGTGACACTAGTCTAGTCCAAAGGACAAATTGGAGAAGGTCAAAATAAACCAACGTGAGAGTCCAAACCGCCAATGGAGAAATAGTGCAAGGGGAGGGATCATGCGAAGATATGACTTTGGGAGTGCAGAATCACCAATTCAAGGCCATCTTCCTTATTTTAGCCTTGGGCAAGTGCGACACAATTATAGGGGTAAAATGGTTGTCTATTAATGGTTTCTAGTGATTTCCAGTAGAGCGTGGCCGCTATCTTAGAGGGATTGGCTTTTACCCTTTCCTTTGAAATTACATGCCCCAAGTAATTGATCTCCTTACAGAAAAACTTACATTTACTCATCTTGGCATACAATTGATGAGCTTTCAAAACCTGTATGGCTTTTTGGAGATGCACCTTATGTTCCTCACCCGTAGGTTTGAAAATCAAAATATCATAAAAAATATGAGTATGAACTTTCTGAGGAAGGGTGGAAAAATCTCATTGATAAATCTTTGGAACGTGGTTGGAGTGCTGGTCAAGCCAAATGGCAATATGAGGAACTCATAGTGTCCCTCATGAGTTCGGGATGCAGTTTTGGGGATATCTGATTCCCTCATTTGGATTTGATGATACCCCCACCTTAAGTTGAGTTTTGAAAAAATAGTGCTTTGTGTATTTTATCTAATAACTTACCAACGACGGGAATGGGAAACTTATGTTTGATTGCTTTATTGTTTAGGGCTTGGTAATCCACACACATTCGCTAGCTCCCACCTACCTTCATCACCAACAGAATAGGTGACGGGTATGGACTCTGACTGGGCCTTATGAGCCTTGATCCTGGCAAGTCTCTTGCTAATTTATTAATTTCGCTTTTATACTAATACGAGTGATGCTAGGGCCTTGCATTAATTGTATTGGCATCGTCCTTGAACTCAATTTGGTGTTCCCTACCCCTGTTTGGAGGCAACCCCCTCGTTTTTTGGAAAACCTTGTTTGAATGGCTTTAATAAGTTAATCACCCTTTTTAGTAAGTTCAGCGTTGCTCCTAATTAAGAGTTGTCAAGGAATTTTAGCACTACTCCCTTGTTTTTTTGAATCAGAATTTGCAGCCACGTACTATCCTTTGGCACATTATCCTTTTTTTTTTTAATTTGTGCAGGTGCACGGTTCTTCTCTTATCTTGGAATTCCATTTCAAGGGTTAGGAAATTCTTACGTGGTTTCTTGGGACTCATAAGGTATTACAAGAAATTTATTAGGAACTACGGAACAATAGCCTCACCTCTCATAGCCTTGTTTAAAAACAATGTGTTTGTCTGGTCTAGTGAGACCGCAAAGGCCTTTCAAATACTTAAAACGGCAATGTCCCAACCACCTGTTTTGAGTTTACCTGATTTCACGAAAAGATTCGTGATTGAATGTGATACTTCGAGAATAAGCACAAGAGCTATGTTAATGCAGAAGAAACAACCAATAGCCTTTTTCAGCCATGCTTTTAAGGGGAGAACCCCCCATTTTTCGACTTACAAAAAAGAGTTATTAGCATTAGCTATGGCAATCAAGATGTGGTGATCCTAGTAACTAGGACAAGCCTTTATTGTCAAAACCTATTATCAAAGCCTTAAGCTCCTTCTGCAACAAAAGGTAGAAACCCCACCACAGCAAAATGGATTTCTAAGCTACTCGGTTACAATTTTATCATTGAATACAAACAAAGCCATGAAAACAAGGTAGCAGATGCCCTATCTTGAAAGGAGGAGGAACAAAAACTCAAAATGGTATCCTACTCGAATCTGAGCTGGATTGACGGGCTCAAGACCTCTGACCGAGCTAACCCAATGTTCAAAATCTTCTTTGGCAAATTCACAAAGGAACACTACAAGCCAACAGATTTGATTTAGAAAATAGGATACTTTCAAAAATGAAAATTTTTTCATAGGTTAGGATTCGAGAATTAAACCAGTGATATAATGGGTCCACACTAGCCCTTGAGCATAGTTAAGGCAAATTTTTTGTGGAAAAGAATGAGAGGCGACATCAAACACTCTGTTAGGAAGTGCTCCATTGTCAAACCACCAAAATTGACCCTCAAAAGCCATATGGTTTCCTCCAACCCATACCTATACCCAAGCTTCCGTGGTCAAAACTCTCTATGGATTTCATAGAAAGTCTACCTTCATCCCAACACTACAACAGTATCTTAGTAGTCATGGACCCGTTAACCAAATATGTCCATGTTATATCTCTCACTCACCCCTACATAGCCATAAAAATTGGTTAACTTTTCCTTACTCACGCCATAAAGTTACATGAAACTCTGAAACGATAGTCAATCATAGAGGTGTCATATTTACAAGCTCTTTTTCAAAAAAATTGTTTAAGTTACAAGGGACCTAGTTGCAATATAGCTCAGCCTACCACCCATAATCTAACGGACAGACTAAAATGTCGTGTAAAGCATAATAGCACCTTATAAGTCAGTTAACACTAGTAAGGAATAAACCACTAGTAAGATAAGTCTTACGCTTGAAAGTTATTGTGCTAAAAGAACCTAAGGAGGGTAATAGCCTATGAATACCCTTACTTGCCTTGTAATCAGTCATACATGAATGAAAATTGATAGTATGAGTTTCTAGTCCCTTTGTGATATTAGACTTCCTCTTGAATTCGCCCTTCTTTTACTTTTGTTTCTCTATCTACCCGAACCCCCTGTCTTCCTTCTTTCCTCTATTAATTCTTCTTGATTGTATCATCCTAATTGTGTTATAGTCTAATTTAGGCTATTACATAACATAAAATTATGAATAAGAGTTTTAAACAGTATTTACGCTATTATGTGGGTGATAAATCCAAAAAGTGGTCAAAATGGCTAGTCATGGCCAAATGATGGCATAACTCTTACTAGCATTTCTTGACAAGAACAACCCTTTGAAGCTGTCTATGGACACCTTACACAAAGTTGGCCAGGTTTGTTAAGGAAACTACCACCAATGAGGCAGTGGACAAGAAGCTACGAACACGTGACCAAATCCTAGACCTCCTAAAAGAGAATTTGTAGAAAGTGCAAGCACACATGAAAACATAGCATGATAAGCATAGATGGGAGAGGGAGTTCCAAGTTAGAACTTTGTTTATCTTCATTTGCAACTATACTGCCAAAAGTCAATATCATTTCAAAAAAATTTGAAGCTAGCACCTAGATACTGTGGACCATATGAAATCATGGAAAGAGGAGGAATTGTGGCTCACCTACTAGCTCTCCTACCATCTGCAAAGATCCATCCGGTGTTTCACGTGTCTACACTAAAGAAACAAGTTGCATCCAGATCTAAAGTGTTGCCATCCTTAAATCCAATTAGTTTGGAAGGAGAAATCTTGCCCAAGCCTAAACAAGTAGTGGCATGAAGGGTATGAAAAATAGCAAGCATGAAGGTTGTAGAGGTCTTGATCAGACAGAAAGGAACCTCTGCTGAAAATAACACCTAAGAGGGCCTTCACTCTCCTAAGCTCAAATACCCTTACTGTAATGGCAAGATGCTTGAAAGGAGGGAGTTTTAGCAGCCAACCAATATGAATAAACATATGAAAGGGTAGCATAGAGGTAGAAAACAAATTTTTTTAAAAAAAGTAAACCCTAGAAGGAGAAGAGAATGCCACAGGAGAGAGAATGAAAATAAGGGAGCCAATAAACAGTGAGTGCCACATGAAAGTGGGGGCTCAGAAATGAAATTCTTCACGCCCGCCCAACTAGGCTATCCAGGACCATCAGATGAGAATTAGGGAGGAGAGTGGTAGATAAGTTCAAGAAATCAGACTCGTAGCCGTAACAACATGAAATGCATGAAGGGGACAAGACAGTCCATCAACAACATCCACATGGAGGATCAATAGCCAACGGATGAAGGAGTAGAGAATTGTAGTTTTGTTGACAGAGAAGGCATATCACCACCATCCACGTGAAGCAGCATCAAGTGTCAGATGAGAAAGGGACGGATTGTGGTTTTGTTGGGAAGGTTCATCACCACCATCCAAATGAAAAAGCGCCAACTGTCAAATGGAAGAAGTGGTGGATCATGGGTCGTTACGCCAGCTCAGACAAAGGAATGCCAAGCATATGACTTCCATCATAAGCCATGGGCCACATGACATGTGCCAGGCATGTGACGAGAAGCTCCAACAAATTGTTAATAGTTATAACCACTTTGGTTATACATTACCTTTCAGTTTAAAAAACATCTGATCATGATTAGGGAATTTTACCTGAGGCAATATAAATAATAGTATGTAATAAAATTAATTAGACAATGAAGTACCTTCGAATGGCTTAATTGAAAAATCTAATCCTTCTTGAATTGGAAATTCTAACCTCTTTTCAATGTTTTTCTGAAATTTTTTCATTATTCTCTATACCCACTCTCTTCAATCTTCTTGTAAGAAAATCAACACAGAAGGACCGAATTGTTTCCTGGCATCATTTTAGGATAGCTTGACTTGTAGGCGTTCTGCTGTGCGTATACAGTATGATGTGTACTCCGTGGATTCAGGAAGATGATCTTATGGCATGGAAAAGGTTTAGAAGAGGCAGGAAAAGGATAGTTTGCCGGTGATGATACATCCTCTCACATTCTGGATCATATAACACAAATAATAATGCCATCTTGAATCAGGCCGACTTACAAACAAGTTGGCTCAAATTATTGTAATTCTGGAAACATGGATTTCTCCCATTTTTCCCATATATAGTTAGAATTTTTGAAATGGATAGTATTTTGTGCAAGGTGACATTGCATTTCTTCTCCCATTGACTCCGAATTTATATAATTTCTTTTTTATCAGAAAAAATTGGTTTTGATCAGCAATGTTTTTTTTTTCCTCATTGATTAAAACAAAATTACATCAAAAATAATCTAATTTACTGCATCCATTAGGCAACAGTGGTGATTTATGCTTCACAATGATCCAAACAAACCTGGGTCTTGGCACTAATCCAGGAGTCCCCCCACACGTATATGCCATGATTCCGAACAAGAACGGCCGTTGATTTTGGGTAAGCTTCAATCTGAAAATCATGAGAACTAAAAAAAAGTGAAACATCTAAGCACACAATCGATTTTTCTAGAAGGTATTCATATTGTTATCCATAAGCATTCATCAAATAAAAAATCACATCTTTCTTGGTCAGAGAGACGTGCTGGCTAACCGGAAGTCAATCCAGAGATAAATGCAAGAGATCATAAATTATTTCACGGTTCACATGTACATGCAAGTGATGGAAAAATGACAGAGTTTTTACAGAAATCAAGCACAGAAACAGCAAATTGTTGGCTTTAAGACAGTGGGGCAACAATAGTGAAATGGCCTAAACCACCAGGGCCCTGAAATGACTGCTCAGATATTGCTCAAAAGAGTGATATCCTTTAAAGAGTGATAATAGGCCATCACTCAAGCGGCATTGCTCAAAAGATGGACACAAACCTCTGGGCAGGTTGTAGAGAAGGTTGTGAATATACATATTATAGATGGCTATGCATATTGGCAATATAGCATATTGGTATATACATATTTTAGATACAAATTGGTAGGATAGCATAACCATTAGGATTAGAATAAAGTACTGTGCATATTAATCATCCTTAGGGAGATACATATTGCAGATGGCTATGCATATCATGAATAAAATTTGCAAAACATATAAAACATTATGCATAGCACGAATAAAATTTTCCAAAACTTATTACGCATATATTTAAGTGATGATTATCTTTCTGAAGATGTATATTGTAGATGGTTATGCATACCATAAGCAAAAAAGTCCAAAATATATTATGCATATGCTTCATCCCATGAGTTACAAATCATTTATATTAGAATGAACGAAGACTATTTGCTGTTGTTTTAACTACGCTCCTCATTAGCAGGCAAGCCAGCTTACTCTCCAGAGATGGATAAAATCCATAGAGAGACTCCATGAAGGCTTTCAGATGCACCAAACCAACAGCAACTTGTTCAATGTTATAATATGCAGATCAAAATCACCTTAGTAATGATAGCTTTTACCATCAAAACATGGCAGAAAATATTGGCATCGGTATTAGTTGCAACCGTACCAATATTAGCCATATCAAATAGTACTTAAAGGTATCAAATGCAAAATTATATTTAGGACTCCTAACATGGGGGCAAATATCAACAAATATAGCTAAAAATATTAGATTTATCAGCCGGTGTATCGCGATAATTGTCGATACAGTGATATATAGCGATTTTTGTCTCAATATCAGGAAATATTGGCATGAGAGATTTGATACCAATATATATCAGCTAATATTTCATTCCAATTTATACATCAGACTGATCCAGAAAAGGGTATGCAAGAGGTCAATCATTCTTTGAGGAACTGACAAAAACTCATCTTCAAAGTAAAGGCCACTCAATCTAGTTTTTTTCAATGCCTTCCAAAGATAAGGCAAAAAAGGCCTCCACTAGTTGATAGATCAATGGAAAGGAAAATTTTGCTTTCTCAGATATCAACCAATCCAAAAGAATCAATCCTCTATGTATCACACGTTTGTTATGATGAGCCAAAATTTTGAAGTGGAAATTATGGACGGCAGTACAGCATCAGAAACTTCACATGGGACCAATAGCAACAAACATCCATCATGGATGAAAATATTAGTATTGACACTGGTCGCAGTTATGATCATAGATGAAAACATAGGTCAAAATATATCGGTATCAAACCCCCCGATACCATAATAATATCATGATATGTTATTGTATCAGCAATATATCACAATATAGCAGTCAATATACAAAATATCGGCCAATATAGCCCAACCAGCTTATAATTCTAAAAAATTTTACTCTCGATATATTTGATACCGATATACATCACCCGATAGGGCTGAACAGAGAAAATCCAAACCACCAAGGCAAAGTCAAACCAAACGGCCAATGATGGTTTGGCATATGCGGTTTGGTTGCGATTTGATTTTTTTATCCAAACTGCATTTTCGATTAAGTTACGGTTTAAGAACTCAAACCAAACTAAATCAAACCAAACCTCACACATAAATACACACACACATATATATAATAAATATATTTGCTATTATAAATAAGAATATCTTGGTTATACTTATATCTACTGTACTTTCAAATTAATTTTCAATATAAGTGGTTCAATTATTAATCATTTAAGAGTTCATTATCACCTAAATTACTAAATTTTTTATTTGCCCTCCACATTGCCCATGTTTTAAGCAAATTTTCATGATATTAAAGAAACTTTACATGATATTAGAAAGTTTCAATAGATTATATCATATAATATTTTTCTTCTAAATATTGTATTTTATTATTTTTATATTATTTTTACGATTAAATAATAAATTACAAATCTTTTTTCTCATCGGAGTGGTATAGACCAAATTTAAATTTAACATTATAATATCCTTTAATTGATGAATAATTTTTTACTCATAATATTATTATATATTTCTTTGATATATATTTTTACTATATTTGTTACGTCATTTTGGAACATATTTGAAATATTATTATTACTACGTTAATATTATTGCTTATTTACTTTGATTTTTTATATCATATATTAAATTAAACAAATAATTTTTTATACAAATAAGCTTAATACTACAAACCGCATAAACGAACCAAAAAAACCAACCCACAAAATAATTGTTTTGGCGGTTTGTCTCAACTGGTGACAAATATAGGCCATATATAGGAAATTATAGGCCGATATTTTAATATCATCCAATATATTGCAATATTGCACCGATACTACGATATACCATAATTTTGTCGACGTTTAGTGGCTCAATACCAATATTTCATTCCATGGCATCCACACTTTAGCCATTGACATTTAAGGGAGCGACGGTTTTCTTTTTTGCATTTCCAATAACAAATAACAGCTGAAAGAAAAGTGAACAGAATGCCATTATTAGGCGAGTGGGAAGACAAAAAAGGGGGATCAAAAAATCAAAATTTTCTCAGTGGGTACAAAAATGTGCTATTGTATTCCTATTGCCTAGGAGATAGAGCCAACACATTTATTCATGGAAAGACAACTGATGAACGAGCAAAACTGAAGAACACCTAATGGAACAATTAGTTAAGATAATGACTTACAGCTGCAGCAAGAGAATCTGTCAGTTCCCTCTCATGAGCTGTATTTTCAATGATTGGAACCACAAGTTCATCATAATAACCGTGCCCTTGGATTCCTTTTATCATTTCCATATGAGTGATCTGTAGTTCAGAAAAGAATGCATTAAGGCAAAGAGAAAATTGACATGAAGCCAAAATTTCAAAAGAATAGAATGAGATGGAAATATATAATTTATATGAATATTTTCAAGAAAGCCTTGGTATAATGGCAAAGTTGTTTGATTGTGATATGAAATCATGGGCTCAAACTGAAACAGCCTGAAAGGATGATGTTGAATAAATTAATTCCTTTGCACACGATTCATGCAAGAGCCCCATCCACCAGGACACCTTTTGGGTATGTCATGCAAGCCATATTCACAGTAGAAACTAGAATACATGGTGAGCTAATCAACCAATTACAAGCTGTGTGAAAACAGGAAATTTCAACAAGATAGGACCATCATATAGCTACAACTTGTGGAGCCTAAAAACTACAGCCACGTATATGACGCGACAAGACAAAAAAATGGCAACACCAAGTATTTCTGAAAAATATGATAGGAGATGTTAGAGGAAGTTAACCAAAAGCCACAGTCTTGCAAACATGCAAATACAACAGTTACAAGACAATATTTACACAAAAAATTTCAAAACTCTGTACCCATGTAAATGGCATATTTATAGACTAAAAGATCTCTCCCCTCCCTCTATTTTTCTCAGTTAGGCAAAAATTTTGACGAAAACTTTTTCTATTCCTCCCATGCTCTGATTTTTGGTTGGAAGAAATTTAGATCACCGCAAGCTCCCTTCAATTTTTAGTAACTAATGGGATCAAATAGCAAGTTCTCTCCAACAAAAAAACATCATATCATGACAACCATAGTTGATCATCTTTTAATCATGGCTAACAGCCTCACATGATAAATGCCAACACTTTCATGGCACAAATGGCAGCATTCTCTTGTACAGCCCTCGCTTCCGATCCTCGAGTGTAAAAGTGTAATTCCTTTTCAAACAATAAAAATATCAATCTGATTGATTTGACATAAAACCATCTAACAAGCAATAGGCATAAACAATACAAAAGAAGTTGATTATGCCACATGCCTCTAAGCAGATTTCATAAGACCATTTTTTCATGCCCATCATTTATCAAATCATATGCTTAAAATCAAAACGTTCATTACAATAATCATATCAGCTTAATTGTGAACCTATGCACTTGTTGTGGTTCACTATAGCCCTTCATGTATTTTCACTACAGGCCATGCCAGCAGTGATAAACCTTTGATTAATTTCAGCAATCAACAAAACCTAAATACAACACGAGTAAAGGACAACAAAAGGTGAACAGGAATTCCAAGAAAGTTACCAGGATACATATATCTCACTTATAGAACATTAAAATATGAAAACAAATGAAGAACAATTATAGTAAATATGATAGTTTGAAAAGAAGTATACAACGAGCTATCTACAATCATATTCACCAATAGTTTAGAAAAATTACTCGAAACTCTTTCGATCCTGGATTAATCATTGTCACTATACAGCTCTCCATTCCATGACTATGTATAACAGCTCCAGCATTATGCATTTGATATGCCTGGAAAATAAAGAAAAGGGATTTCAGAGCATTTGAATTGATCCCAATGCTTCACGTTACACTTCCACAGATTGACTTAAACATGAGCCTAAGAATTTGTGGCAAGTAACAGATCATCAATCAAGACATTAATTATGGTGTTTTAAGCAGCTGCAATGTTGACAATTGCACTGTTCAAGACAGTAAAGCATGATCACACTGAGGAAGGAAAGAGAAACAAGAGATATAATATTAGTAACACGTTTCTATTCAGCTAAGATTTTGATTCTACTAAGCCTCTTTGAAGTTGTCACTAAAAGTTTTGGTTGTTGTGAAAAATTTCCGGTTGTTGTTTACTCGAAAAGGGTGGCTATTGTCCCCTTGCTCTTCCGAGGAATTTGGACCCATAGTTTGTTAGATAGGATCATTTATGTGATGTAGTTATCGCCTTGTGACCTAATGATAATGGGTTTGAATTGTAGAAAGGATCTCTCACATAATATAAAGTAAGATTGTGCAAAATAGATCCAAAAGTAGTTCATCCCTTTTGGGGCTAAATGAGGAACAATCAAGCATGAAATGATTTTTACGCATGAGAATGAGCTACAATACTCAAAAATTTTAATAATAGTTTATCACTAACAACTATATTTTCTTAAACTTTGATTAAAATGCTGCTTAGACAAGATTCAGGTACAATACAAGAAGTTTTACACAAGCTTCAGGTACAATACAAGAAGTTAAAGTCCCACAGTGCATGGAGATCAACGTATGAACCCTTTTAGTTCCAAGCACCATCATCTAAAAGCTAAAGAAAAACATGTAACTAAGGTGGTAGAAAGTTGAACCAGCAGATTCACTATTGAAATGAGAAGACAGTTAAACAGCTAGAGTTAAAACACTCCGTAAACAGCAATGTTCCCTCCTTAGAAGGATGAAGTCATGCGAATGATTCCTCAACCCCACCCCTGAAAAAGGAAAAATTAGAAACATTGCATATTATGTCTAAAAATTACAACATACCCTATATAAGAATATAAAACCTGACAAGTCTAACCTTCATAAATAACGGAGCACAATCAGAACACTTTGGGGGCTTATGAGGATATGGTTTTGGATCTGGGGAAGATAGTATAGTCCCATCTGGAGATAGTATGTACATGTCCTCTTGTAACATCCTCTCCTTCTGAACACCTGCTCACAGACACAACTCGACTAACCATCAGCCATGGGAACACACAATTTCAAGGAAGCAGCAAGAAAGAAAAGAGAGAGACTGCATTAAACAATTTTGTTTTGCTAAGCAATAAACTCAAGACTCGCAAATTCACACACCAGGCACCATAACGTTGAAGATGGGATATAAGCAGACCCACAAAGCTACCTAATGCATGCAATTTCAATGAAGAAATTTTAGGGATACCCTTTAGACATCCTCAAGTGATTTGGCATCTTATCTATCCATCCACGCTAATGAGCGTACACAATAACAGATACTTGCCAAGTTAGAATGAATATCTAAAACTACCTAATGCCGACATTTTCAATAGAGTGAAATATTTGGAAACACCATTTTGATATTTCATCTATCCATCCAAACTAATGGGCCTACACAATAACAAATATGTAGATAAAACGTCACGTTATAGTTTGTATCTAAATGTGGCCCTATAATAATTTTGGGATAAGTTGTCATATAACATTACTCTTTAAATGGCACAGATGTTTGGAGGACAGAGTGACACAACATCCTATCTATCCCTCCACAGCATGGGGCCACGAAAAAATAGATGGACAAAGGAACGTCAAAGTTTGGGTGTCTAAAGGTGGTCAATGAGACACATTAACTGACTAATAATAACCAAACGCAAGGCAACAAATATAGAGATGGTTAGGCAGACGTTTATAAAGAGGAAAGCTCACAAACAGATATGAAACCAAATTCCACATCTTAACAGAAGCTGTGCAATTCATATGGCAAATGGAAAAGGCAGGCAGACAAGAAGGGAGCACACTCATAGAGACCAAAGAAAACTAAAGAAAGGAAATTTTATATTGTTCCTCCCAACTTGTACAACTATATTACTAAAAAATTGATACGTGGAAGGAGGCCACCATATCGGAGGATAGAGTAAGATGACCCTTTGAAAAGATTTAATTATTTAGAGTGGTATGTCAATTTCTGTACAAACAAATTAAAAAATGGGCGTAAAACTATGAGTTCTAGAGAGAGTAAGTGTGTGTGAGTGAGTGAGTGAGTGAGTGAGTGAGTGAGTGAGTGTGTGTGTGTGTGTGTGTGTGTGTGTGAATATCAAAAGTGAAGTTCGGTCAATTGGTCACTAAAGCACAAGAACAAGCAAAACCCAAATGAAAACAGAGAATTCTCACGACGCAAAACTCATCAATTGATCAAGAACAACAAAACTCAGATTCAAACCGAGAATACCCACAATACAGAACACAAAAATAGATGGAAAAAACGCACGAAACAAACAATGGCGAGAGCCCAACAAACAGAACGGTGCAAAAAGCAAAGAGGCAGAGACTACCAGAGGGCGACATGACGATGAGCTGCTGAGGTTTAGGAATGGAGTCATCATGGACCTTGATTGTGATGCTGCCACCAGTGCCCCCAACCCAACCAAGACTGTAAAATTGACGACAGAGATCTGTGATTAATCGCCTTGTTTCCTGCACCGGTTTGCTCTCCAGATAGGCCTGCGTTGTCGTCGCCGCCTTCACGCCGTTCACCGCTACCAACGGCAATGTCGCCGCCATCGTTTGCTCCTGAAAGGAAATACGAAGAAGAGGAGAATGGAATACAGATTTTCGTCGAGGTTCACGCAGCATACCACAATTATCTTTACTATTATATGATTGAAAATTTACAATGAGATTCGAATCAGATTACTTTTTATTAAGTTGGATTTGACAGGACAAGGTTCGATTACACGAATTAAAAATTATAATTATTTTTATTTATGATTCAAATCAAACAATATATAAATATTTTTTTATTTTCAAAATAATTTTATATAAAATTTGTATTATATAAAAATATTTAAAAATATATAATATTTTAAATTTTATAATATTTAAATTTAAATTTCAAATTTACATATTTATATGTTTAAATAAAAATTTTTACATAAAAAACTACTAATTATATTAAAAAATAATTTTCAAAATTTTAATATTTATCTAAAATAAATAAGTATATTCATAAAAAAATTATAGCAAGTATGATATTTTTTTTGTCAAACTCTATTTTAGTCCAAATCGACGACTGATATCTAACTATATTAAATCAAAATTTTGGTCACTATTTTTGCCGCCACCCCACGTCTTGTTTTTCACTTCCTCCTTCTCTCCTCTCCTCTCCCTTGCTTTGCCGCACGAGCTTCGCTTTTGATCCAAGGGATCGGGGATTGCTGCAAATTTGTGGTGGCCGATGCTCGATTTTAATAATTTTTTCTCTATTACCACCTTAGTCAGTGTTCTTGCTGTTGCAAGCATTTCATTTTTGCCCTAAATCAAAAAATTAGGGTAGATCTAATGCTTCGCTTCAAATCTGTAGCAGCCGATATCGAATTTGGTCACTTCCTTATAAGTAACTCAGCAAATGGAGGTATCATCGAAAGATCACACGAGACTTGTACGAAATTCAAAGTACTGCATACTAGTTGCAAAAAGGCCAGAGAGATCAATTTGTCGGAATGGGTAAATGTTGGAAAGACCATTTACCAAAGTGGGCAAATGTCAAAAAGACCATTTACCGAAGTGGGCAAATCTCAAAGTGCGTAAAGTTTTGAATGTTCGCTCGTGCTTTGCGCACACAACAGGAAGTCAACCGGTTGGACAGCAGTAAGTCGGCCGACGGGGCAACAAGGAAGTTGGCCAAAGAAAGTTCAGTTGGAAAGGCCGACCAAGGTCGCTAATGTAAAAGGACGACCAGGTAACGCCAATTCAAAGGAATCAACCTAGCAAAATTAGTAAATAACTTTGCAAAGTAAGCACCAGGTTATGAGGAGTAGGTGACAGGTTTTTCAAAATAGGCAGTTGACTTTCAAAATTGGTAATTGACTTGTAGGGCACGCGTCCAAGCTGGTAGAGGAAGCGCGAAAACTGGTAAAGGTGTAAAAAATGACAAAATTAGTGTGACAAATCATCTATAAGATCAAGCCAAATGAGCAGATAAAGGTTGAGCTAGCGTCATTATAAAGCGCACCAGACATTTCAGAAGAAAGTGCAACAATAGCGGTGGAATGTGGAACGAAGCAGAGTGCGAGAGAAAACTCTCATTGTTCGCCATTTGCCACCACACTTGTAAAATTAGCGAGCGAAGAGTACCACAGTGAGAAAATTGAAAATATATATATATAAAGAAAAGGAGAAAAAGAAAGTTTCTTTACTTTAGATATTGTTTTTCTTATTCTATCTCGGGTGGATTGTTAGTATTCTGTTTCGAGATTATTTGTAACTGATTTTACATAATAAATTTTTTTTAAAATTTATCATATAATTTTTTCCTTAATTGAGAAAGATTTTTCACGTTAAAAATCGTTATACATTTTTATATTTCTTGTACTCACATTCTTGGTAGCTAACAGCCGACGAGGGGTTTAAATTTTTCCGTTGTAATCGGGTTGTTTGTGAATTCAGATATCGAACCCCTACAACCGGCGCTTAGGTCTAGTAAATCTTTCACCGATACCACCTCAGCTAATGTTTTTCCTATTGCATGCACTCCATTTTTACCCTAAATCAAAAAAATTAGCCAGCGATGGACCAGCGGCATCCCCTCTTTCACATCTCCTCTGCGACATGTATTGAGAGCTTATGTTTATGATTGTATTTGTTCGTCTAATGATGATAGATATTTTGCATGTCTTGTGACGACATTCTTCTCCCTCTTCCCTTTGGTTTTGTCTCTAATTGCGCCCTCGCCTTGTGTTCCCTAAACCTCGCCTTGTTTTTTATTCAATTATCTAAATAAAAATTAATACTTTTTTCTAATTTATTCAAAAGAAAAATGAGACGTTATGGGAGAATGTCTATTTTTACTGAAATGACTTTGTCTATCATTCGGTTGAGAGTGAGGATGATCTAAGCTGAGATTGGAAGAGAAGCCAAGGTTCTAGCCATTAGATGATCAATCTCTTAGTAAAATTGGTGTTTGTGGGCTCATAAATTGGGCTTAGTATGTTACATTCGAGTTTAGTATGTATTTTAAAAATTTATTTTTACAGTCATTTGTTTAGGTTTGGAGTTGTCATTTTTTAATGATCTTAAATGCAAAAATATTAGGATTATTTCGTATTGTCATGTTAATGCATCTATAATTATTGAATTAATTTAAATAAAATTTTATAAATCATAGATAATTACAACCATTAATTACCATAAAATTTGACGGTATAAATGATGCATGGGCTTTTGAAAAAATATATATATTAAAAAATAGGTCTCAGTGAAAAAAATATTTTTTTAAAAAAGATTTAAGATTAATGGTATAAATGATGCATGGGCTTTTGAAAAAAAAATATATGTTAAAAAATGGGTATTAGTGTAAAAAATATTTTTAAAAAAAGATTTAAGATTGATAATGTTGAAATTTTAAGGAGATTTAGTTATGCAAAAATTGTAAATGAAAAATACATAAAAAAAAAGGAAAAATGTGATAGACAGGTGGGAACCCGATGTGGATCAATGCAATGTTAGAAGTGGTACTTATTAAAGAAATAATAAAAATTATTTTAAAATAATTTATTTTAGAGTATAACTATGAATTTGAACCACCGAAAATAAAACATTTTTTAAGATTACAAAGAAAATTGTTAGTCATACAATGCCAACTTATTGAGATAGCATATGATACTGGATTGAGGCCAACTAAGATATACGAGCTCACAATGATAGAGTCTCGTAGTAGTGGGTCAATTGGATATACGGCAGAAGTCCAAAAGTCATACTTTTTGTACCAAATGGAAGTGGCACATGTAACACGGTGAACCAAGAGCTTTATTGAGATATTTTTAAAAACAAAAAATAAAAAATTTTGGATTTTTTCACGAAGTGTAGTTGGATTCTGATAATTGTGTAACTAATATTTTTTGGATTGATACGAAAATGATTCTCAATTATCAGTATTTTGGAGACATCACATTTGACACTATTTATGGAATGAATAGGGTTTGAGGCCCTTTGGTGCCTAGACTGAATTTAACAATCACGTGAAGATAATAGTATTTGGTGTTACTCTATTGCATGACAAGATGGATGATTTATTCGCATGATTAATATTCCAATCACTATTTTTATTGATCAAGATACCGCTATAGTTAAAACACTTAAATTGGTAAAAACCACTACTTGTCATAATTTATACTCTTAAGTTGATAATGACTACTACTTATCATGACTTATGCAGACGGCATATCTTATAAAATGCAATTAAGTATCTAGCAAGCTGTTCTAATTTACTGACTGCATTCACATTTTGTATATTTGTCATAACTAATGAATCTTACTTCAACAGTACATGGGCTAATATGATGTCTAATAAAGGAGTATCTTCCGCGCACGTAATTAAATCGAATATATGTGCCACGTCATAAATGGGCATACTGTTATATGAAAAAAAAAACTTTTTATTAAGTAGTAGAAGTATACAACTTTTTAAAAGTCTAAATAGTAATTTGAAGGCACACTAGAAATACAATACTAATTTAAGATACTTTTTTTTTTATCATTTCAAACAATTTGTGAAAAAGAAGCATGATAGAGAATTGTTTGTAGATTACGAGTCTAAGCAAAAGTTATCAAACTTAATTATGTTTAATTTTCCTTTGATGATATAGTTGACAAAAATTTATACACCAACTATCTTTAAGATGATACAGTATGAGATAGTGGAAATACCAGGACCCTAAATATATCCTTATATCTCACGCTAATCCAAAGCTTTCAGTTAAGGTTATTCTCGATGGTGAAGTTAAGATAATTGAATGTGGATGCCAGTTATTTAAAACTAATGAAATCTTTTATGCACATATCTTTAAAGTTTTAAGTATACATGATGTGACTATTATACCTGAAAAGCATATATTTACTACATGGACTAGAAAGGAAAGATCTTACACACTTAATATGAGTTTTTATTGTATAATAGGAAATGATGATTTATAAACATGGTCAATAAGAATGATGTCTAAAGTCATGAAAAACTATTTATTAATTAAAGGTTATTTTGATGGGATAGTAGAAATACAGGATAACATTATTAAAATGGATGAGACAATAAATTTAAATATTTCAACAACTTGCAGATGAAAATATAAAATGTGTAAAAAATTACAATGGACAGAAAGCGACTAAACAACTCAGAAGTTGTTTAGAAAGAAGTAAAAGTAAGTAAAAAAGATCAGGTGAGTGTATTTTCAGTTTCCAAAACTACTCAAATAATATTTATTATAATTCTGTAATTTAACTATATTTTTTGTCTCAGGCAATAATTGGTGCTCTGATATTTATTAACTGTTTGTATAACTATCAGATTATCATTATCAATTATCTCTCCTGGTGTCAGATTCTCAATATCAACCATCTATAATAACGTACATCCAATTGCAACAGGCTTCTCATCGTGCATTTTATCTAAATAGCTCATTTTTATTATGTCTAATATTACTAATTATAATTCTTCAAGCAAGTTATTTTAGCAAGTTCTAATGAATTATTTATATTTCATAATTGCATGCCAAACATTGTTACCTCCATATAACATTAATAATATACTAAATGCAAATATTATCTAATGAAAATTGGCCTTTCATAATTAACACAATAATCACAAAAGACACAATATTAATTGTATGAAACAAAAAAGGAATTGTTGTTTATCCTTTTTTATATATTTTTTTATCTTTTTTAAAATTAGCTGGCATAATCTGGATAGACACGATATGATAAGTTAGGATAATGTATTTATATTTTTAAATTTTTTATTAATTTTTTTTCATTTTATTTTTTATGATTTTACATTCAATTATCATGTTATTATCATATTTACTCTGTAAAATTCTTTGGTAAATATATTGCTCTTAACTTCCATTAATTAAGTAGATGAGAAAGGATCAATGCCTACCTTATAATTTAATAATAAAAAGCCATGATTCATATTATATGGACAATTTATAATATATTATAAAATTAAACATTAGAATTTAACCCCCAAAAATCCTATAAATTAAGCCCTTAGAGTTTAAACTAACTAACCAGAAAACTAAAATCCAATGCTTTTAGTTAAATAATTTCTATTAAAAAAATGTTCACATAGATCAATAATTATATTTCACAACAACTGAATAAATAAATTTTACAAATAAAAATAAATCAACAAAGCTGATTAAGATTTTCTTTGACAAAATTGCTAATGATAAAGGTTTAAGACAAAGTTATTGGTATCTCTTATTTAATACCGAACTATGTCAAAGTTAAATAGAGCAAAGTGATTTATCATAACATGATATAAATTCAATCTTATTGGTTAGATAAACCTTATTTTACCATAACAAGCTATCAATATTCATCTACTTTGGAAGGATGTATAAGAGTCCACATACAAAATGGTGGGTGAACAATCGGTTATTTGGAAGTTCTCCTCAAGCATCCTCCAATGAGACAATCAATCAAAGCCTCTACTCTCTCTTTTACCTTCAAAAACTTTGGACTAGCTCCCATCTTTTCCTTCTTCGTAGCATTTGTTTTCTTTTCTTTCTCATTTTGTTTACCTTTAGCTTTCTTTATCCTCCACTAAAACAGTCAATCAACATTTATACTCTCTTTTTTGCCTTCAAAAGCTCTGGACTAGTACCCATCTTTTCCTTCTCTGTAGCACTTATTTTCTTTTCTTTCTCCTTTTCTTCATATCCAACTTTCTTCATCTTCCACTAAAATAGTCAATCAGCGCTTCTACTGTTTCTTTTACCTACTTTAAAAGCTCTGGACCAGTACCCATATTTTCTCTGTCCACAGCACTTGTTTTATTTTCTTTCTTCTTTTCTTCATTGTCAACTTTCTTCATCCTCTACTGAAACAGTCAATCAACGCTTCTACTTGTTGGAGCAAAACGCGCGGAAGGCACGGTGACCGAGCGGACAAGGTTCTCGGACAGTATTCTGCAGCGAGGAGGCTACCGGACGGATACGAAAAGTAGAGATAGAGAACGAAAAGACAACACACAAATTTAATCGTGGAAAACCCTTCTTTCAATAAAGGAAAAAAAATCACGAAAGAATCTTTTATAAAATGATTGTTTTAAGTATTAGCTTCATGAGTCAAACGAAAGAAAAATCTCCGAGTGTCTGACAACCTGCCACTAAAGTGTTTCTCACTCTATCTTTACAAAACTTGCCCTACTCTCTCTCAAATCTCTTTCTATAAGATGTCTCGGATATCTATATATATCGAGGCACAAGCTCTGTATATATACATAGAGGCGGGGTGGACAACAAGTCACCCCACCGCGCAGGTTGAGAACCTACGCCCTAGACTGCCATGGCGGCGCACACTGCGTGCGGATGGTGCCCGACACACCGAAAAGTTGTAGTCGCCACAACTTCCAAGCAGAGTAGGTAACCAACCCACCTGTAAGAACGGCCGCAGCAGGCCTACGAGGATAGGGTCAACGTCTACACTTTAGGAGTCCTCGTCCACATCCTCTCGGACATAACGCTTCAAACAAAGTCCCCATCCATCCTCCCAATGGAGTCCGCGGACTACTGCCACTCGAGAGTGACCCCAACACTACCCTCTCTTTTACCTTCAAAAGCTTTGAACTAGTATCCATATTTTCCTTATCCGCAGCACTTCTTTTCTTTTCTTTCTCTTTTTCTTCATTTTTGACTTTTTTTATCCTCTACTAAAATAGTAAATCAACCATTCTACTCTCTCTTTACCTTCTTTAAAAGCTCTGGACTAGTACCCACCTTTTCCTTCCCTGCATCATTTGTTTTTTTTCTTTCCTCTTTTCTTCATCTTCAACGTTCTTCATTCTCTACTAAAACAGTCAATCAATAGATCCACTCTCTCTTTTACCTTCAAAAGCACCAGATTAGTAGCCATCTTTTCCTTCTCTGCAGTACTTGTTTTTTTTTTTTTCTCCTTTTCTTCATCTTCAGCTTTCTTCATCCTTCATTGAAATAGTCAATCAACGTTTCTACTCTCTCTTTTATCTTCAAAAGCTTTGGGCCAATGCGCATCTTTTCCTTCTCCGCAGCACTTGTTTTCTTTTCTTTTGCATTTTCTTCATCTTCAGCGCTCTTTCTCAACTCTAGCTCCTAACATGAAACCACAGTGCATCAATACCATTCAATCAATCCACCTAAACAGGCACAGTGCATCAAGGATAATCAAGAGATGGATTGAAGATGCATTGCCACATATTTACATAATATTTAGGCATTAAACTAATTTGAGCATTAAAGGAGATATTCCAAGGAAAAAACCCATTTGGAGGTTTAAGAATATAATAAATATGAGGTTTAAACTTTAAATATTTATTTTTTTAAATTATTATTTGATTTAATATTTAATAAATATTAATACTATAAAAATATTATTTATGATATTTTATATCTTAAAACCTCTAATGTAGGATATTCATTCAATAATAAATATGAAAAACATGTATAAATATATCTTTCTAAAAAAAATGCATGCTCCACCGGACACATATCCAATGAAGTGGCGGCTAAATTATTTTAAATTTATTCTGATCATAGATTATTTTATATTGATTGATCGAATATATAACTTCTTAATTATAAATAAAAAAAGTTATTCACTATTTGATATGTCTTTTTAATAATAAAAAAAAAAAAAAACCATGCAAAATGGAGCAACCAATCGAATATGTTGTACGTATTTCTTGAAAACAGATAATGCTTCGAACAGAAACGGGTCCGACTTAAAAATCAACAATGACACATCTTTGAAAATCAATACAGCATTTCAATATTGTCTCGCACTGATCTAGTAAATATATAATATTTTATTTATAAACAAAAGTAATTTCCATCTCCGTCAGAGATATACATCCTCCCTTAAAATAGATAATACTTCAAACAAAAATTGGTCTAAATTAAAAATCAACAATAACACGCATTTCAAAATCAATACAGCGTCTCAATATAGTAATATAATCACTTCTCTACTGAAAAAAATATATATATATCCTATGAGATGAATATTATCTGTACTGATTAAGTAATTATATGATTTTCTATTTATAAATAAAAATAATCTCCGTTTTCATTAGATATGTTGTTTTAATGATGACAGAATAATTGACATGAATATTTTTTCTAAATTTACTATAAATTAAATCAAATCTAGGTCATATATTATTAAACTGCTTGAATTGATTTATATAATAAATAGTAATATTAGGAAAGAATTTTATAAATATTTTTAAATAATAAAATATATTATATGTCTTCTAATATTATTAAATTTATAAATAAATATAATACTTTAATATTTAATGATATTTTATTTAAAAGAAAAAACATTTTAACCGACAAGGATACATCATCGTGCCATCGCTGGACACGTGGCAGGATCGTAGCCACTAATTTATGGTCATTTATTAATATCGTCTGGTTTAAATATAAAATAATTAATTCTCTTTAATTTATTTTTCCTCAATATTGTCTTCACGTGCAGGTGTCTCACACACAGCCCGAAAACGACGAAAGTGATCCCGATCGTGTCAGATTTTAACGATTTAATCAACAATATTTATTTTATTTATTATTAACGAAAAATAAATATTTTATTATACAAACATTATTAAAATAATTATTTTTTAAAAATTTTAATATTAATATCAGTTATATATAACATCTAAATATTAAAAAAAAATTTAAAAAAATTAGATAATCTTTTTAGTTATAAATATTACCCCTTTTAATCTCCATTGTTTTTATAAATACTATCAAATTCACAAAAATAAATAATTAATTTACTCATTTCAAGATAATTTAAATAAGGGATTCTATTAATTTATTAATAGATATTATTATACGAATATTAGATATTTGATATTTCATGTACATACTTATTAAAATAATTTAATATATTATCAATTTATAATTTTTATGTCTTTTATCAATAGAATTAAATACGTTGTGCTAGACTGTCATGGCAATGGGTCCCTACCCCTCCAACGGTCATTTAATCATTAGGAAGATTGTTTCTTTTAGAGGTAATGGACTCTGTCAGTATGCCCTTAGAAGTGAAATTATATTTATTTATCGTTTTTATGAAAAAGGTTATATCATTAAAATATAACTTAAATCTATAAATTAACGATATAAAATATTCATCACTAAAAATAATGTAATATTACTGATTTTCATATGTCTATTTTTTTAATAGTATTAAATACGTTGTGCCAAATTGTCACGACAATGGGTCCCTACCCCTCCAACAATCATATGACCATTAAGAAGATTGTTTTTTTAGAGGTGATGGGTTGTACGGGTATGTCCTTAAAAGTGAAGTTATATTTGTTTATCATTTTGATGAGTAAGTTTATGCCATTAAAATATAACCTAAGTCCATAAATTAACGACATAAAATATTCATCATCAAAGATAATGTAATATTACTAATATTACTAATTTTCATATGTCATTTTTTTAATAGTATTAAATATGCCATGCTAGACTACCACGGCAATGGGGCCCTACCCCTCTAATGGTCGTATGACTATTAAGAAGATTTTTTTTAGAGGTAATGGGTTGTGCCGGTATGTTGTTAAAAGTAATATTATATTTGTTTATCATATTTATGAGTTAGGTTATGTCCTTAAAATATAACCTAAGTCCATAAATTAATGGTATAAAATATTCATCACTGAAAATAATGTAATATTACTAATATTACTAATTTTTATATGTCTTTTTTTTAGCAGTATTAAATATGTTATGTCAAATCGTTACGACAATGGGTCCCTTCCTCTCCAACGATCATATAACCATTAAGAAGATTGTTTTTTTAATATGTCAGGGGTTGTACCAGTATGTCCTTAAAAGTGAAATTATTTTTCTTTATCATCTTTATGAATAAGGTTATGTCTTTAAAATATAACCTAAGTCCATAAATTAACGATATAAAATATTTATTGCTAAAAATAATGTAATTTTACTAATATATTACTAATATTACTAATTTTCATATGTTTTTTTTAATAGTATTAAATACATTGTGCCAGACTGCCACGGCAATGGGTCCCTACCCCTCCAAAAGTCAAACAACCATTAAGAAGATTGGTTTTTTTAGAGGCGATAGGCTATACCGGTATATCATTAAAAGTAAAGTTATGTTTGTTTATCATCTTTATGAGTAATGTTATGTCATTAAAATATAACCTAAGTTCATAAATGAACAACATAAAATATTTATCACTAAAAATAATGTAATATTAATGATATATTATAAGACTTTATCTTTTGAAAATATTAGACTAATTAGTACAAACCTCATGCTCCATTTTATATGGGCTTGTTTATTTTGAAAACCAATTTTATTAATTTGTAACATTATTTTGGTTTATAAGATTTAATATTCATTAAAAAAATTAAGAGAA
This sequence comes from Nepenthes gracilis, assembly GCA_033239525.1. Lineage (NCBI taxonomy): Eukaryota > Viridiplantae > Streptophyta > Magnoliopsida > Caryophyllales > Nepenthaceae > Nepenthes > Nepenthes gracilis. The sequence continues at coordinate 10,411,222 of BSYO01000029.1, forward strand.
ACTTAAACTCTTGTAAGATATAAATTTATAAAAATAAAATATATCAGGTTTCATTATTTAAAAATATACAACTGTATTATATTTTTACGAGAATCCCACAGAACACATCAGGTAAAAATTAATTTGTTAAAGTTTTCAACATCAATTGATCTAATTTTAGGTTTAAAATTTAATACGTTTCATATATTTAAATTATTATATAAATTAGAGAGTCAAATTATTTCATTTAATTGTCAGAATAGCAGCGGGTTTGATTTTCATGACTGTAAAACATTATTTTACGCATCACAATAAATTAAACAATAGGTAAAATATAGATCTACATATCACAATAAATTAAACAAGGGGCTTATCTTCTGATGCTAAAATTATCAACCTTTCTAATAAGATAAAAAAATAAATAAAATTGAAATAAATTTAATATATTAAAAATCATAGAAATTGCAATTTTTTAGGTTTAATTATTTTAGAATGGGAGGATTTCCATTCATGCGGATGAGGCTACGTGTCGGGGGATTGTCGGTTTGATATCGAGAGGGACCCTTTAGAGGAGGCACTTCAAAAAGCAGTATTTTAAAATAATTATTTAAATAGTTTTGGAAAATAAAAAAATTTAAATTTTAAATATTAAAATTAATTTATCCTCAAAAAAGAAGGGAAAAGACAAAAATCACCCTCAACCGGTCCAAATGAGTGGACTGCGTCAAGCCCTTTAACTCACGTGACCTAGCTTGAAATAATTTCCAAAAAGTATTAATATATTAATAATATCTATATTTTATTAAAAAAAAACTTATTAAATTTCATCCTCCCAATCAATTTGATTTTTTTTGAGTAATTTAAATAATATTTGAAATATCCTTAATATTATTAATTTTTAAAATAATTAATTTTTAATTTTTTATAAAATAATTAATTTATAATTATCTATTTAAAAATAAATTATCTATATAAAACATTTTAAATTATATTTTTAATCCATTAATATAAAATAATAAACCCAAATAATAATATATTTTTAATTTATTATTATTTTTTTATCCCATTCAGCAACTTTGGCACTATTTTTGACAGAACGTGTAGCAGACAACATCAAACTATCAATTAATAGGAAGGGAAGAACCCGAGGCTTGGCTTCACACTGTGACAATAATTGGAGAAATAAAAATCATATAATTTAATAAATATAATTATATTTTATGTGTAATTTTTTATTTTTATTAAATATTTATTTTTATGCATAAAAAATTAAGATCTTACACCAACATTATATATAATATTAAAAAACATGGACAGATAAACATAAATAATTAAATTCAAGTGTGAAGAGGAGAAAAATCCGAAACTAATCAAAAATTAATGCACACGTAAATGCTAAACGAAGGAGAATGCATCGAAATGAACTCAAGAAAATCACCAATTAAGTGCAATTTAAAGCCCCATTAATGCCAGAGTAACAGGCAGCACCAGAGAAATTGTGGCAGTTACTCCGCGACCGGCGGATGACGGCGGCGGCGGCGGCGGCGACGCTTTTATCGCCGCTGATGGACCCTGCGATGGAGGCGAAGTGGAGGTCGGTGATGCGGGAGGCACTAGTGCAGGCGGTGACGGCTGCGTCGGTGACGTAGCAGGGGAGACTGCGAGTGGTGCTGGCGCAGTTGGTGACGTGGCAGGTGTAGTTGAATGGGGTGCTGGGGCAGTCGGTGATGCGGCAGGCGCTTGTTCTGGGGACGGCGAAATGGGTGTGGGGGATTTTGGTGGCGCCGCCCCTGGAGCGTGGGTAGAGGGCGATGGAGAAGCAGGGGATATGTGACGGTGGGGAGCGGGGGAGATTGCAGGGACCGGTGTTGCTCCTTTTGGGGTTTCAACCACCGGGGAAGGAGTTGCGGCCGTAGGCGGCGCTATCTCCGGCGCTGGAGATGGGGAGGTGGGTGGCTGCTCTTTTGGTGGCGCCGCTGCGGGAGGGTGTGTAACCGGCGATGCAGAGGGTGTTGTGGCAGGAGATATCTGCTGCTGTGGAGACGAGGCAGGGGAAGATGATCCTTTTGGCGCCCCTTCCGCCGGAGGCGGTGAGCTGGGTGTGGTTGCTTTCGGTGGGGCAGCCGCCGGAGGGGATGAGGACGGCGGCGGAGTGGCCGGAGCTGGGCGGAGGTGCCGCTCAGATATAACAACAACAATCAGTTTCTGACCCTTCTGGCAGTGATCTTTATTCCCGCTGATGAAGTAAAACGGACCAGATCTTTGCAGCGTGAATTCAGAATCTCCATTTTCGAACTTTGCGATGGGATTCTCTGTGTTGCAGTGGTCGTAATCGTCTTTGCTCACTTCCAAAACAGAGTCCTCCTTCTTTTTGTACTTGAAATCTTCAAACACCACAACAACACCCAGAAACCAAAACAACACCACTAGATTAAAGAAAGTCCAAGAAGAAGCAGAGAAGAAAAACAGAGAATCAGAGTTTAAATCGGAGAAAAACTGGATTGCCAGAGACTAAAACCAGAACAAACAAACAGAAACCCAACAGAAAGCGGTGATAAGCGAGAATTTTTCAAATAAACAAAAAACAGAGCATGGAGAGAATAGGGTTTTCATTGACTTACAGAGAGTGTCGTTGACAAGAAATCTGTTCCGCCCAGCCCATTGACTGTAACTCTCAGAAGGGTTGAGAACCCATCCATCTCTGTTGCCGACATAGAATCTGCGTGCATGAGAAGAAGAGAAACAGGCGGTGGAAATAATGAAGAAGAACCAGAGAATTCTCTGGAAAGCCATTTTCAGAGAAAGAGCGAGAGAGAGATAACGGTGAGAGATTGATTGAAGATCTTATATATAGAAAACCATTTAAGATCAAATCAAGCTGTGATCCTGAATTTTTACAAATTCCCTTTTTTTCGTCTGATTTATACGATCATAATCTTGAAGGATGAACAGATTCCGGGAAAGAAAAAACTAGACTGGGGAGTAAATGCGAGGGGATAATAAATAACACAATACATTATATTTTTTTAAATAATATAATTTTGAAATAAGCAATTAATTTATTTGATTATTAAAGTATATAGCATATATTTATTTTCAAAATTAGCTAATATTATAAAATAATACAATTTAATCAATACATAATTTAATTTATAATTTACAGGGTCAAGCGTGATGGAAACTTCAAAAGAAATATGGTGGGGAGATTTTTTTTTTATTTTTTTACATTATTTTGGGAGGTCATGGATGGATCCGGAGGGCATCATTCTCCCTTGTGGAGAAGGACCATCCTTCTCCTTATCTGAACCGTTGGATGTAAAATCCGACGACCTACACGTTTTGAATAAATAATATAACGTGGACCGTTCAATTTTAAATTTAATCATTCAAAACACGTAACCTTCGGATTTTACATCCGACGGCCCATATTAAGAGAAGGACGGTTCTTCTCCACTAGGGAGAAGGACGCCCCCTCAATCCGTCATGGATGGAAGATTAGGAGAAATTTTTGATATTTTTTATATGTAATTAATGAATTTATCAGTTATTTATGTGATTTTTTTCTCATAATTTATATTTATTTTTTTCTAAATTCATGTCTGATAAGGTAAAATTACAAATTTAATATTACTAAACTAAAGTTTACAGGTAATTATTTGTTCAAAAATTTAAAAAATAAAAAATAAACATTTTATTGTAAAAATTGTGTTTAAATACATTTTTATAAGATGGGTAATAAGATATTATATTATATTATATTAATCAGTTATTTATTTATCTTACTATTTTTACATATTAAATAATAAAGTTTTTATATTGAATTATATCTAAATAATTTAATAATTTAAACAGTTATATTTAAGGAAGATATAATTTTCCAAATTGAAACTTTAGAAAATATGCGTATATTTTTATACAGATAGTCATATATTAATTTATATCAAAATTATTATTATTTATATTAAAAATAAAAAAACAAAAAAATAAATTAAATTAAATTTTTTATTAAATAAATATTTTTAATAATTTTAATATAAATAAATATATAACTGATAATATAAATAATATTTTTTATATTAGTTTAGAGGAGACTTCCCAAAGTCTGGCTGCTAAGTCACGGCCGAGTGCCCTTTTCTTGACTCATTCCACGATCAACCGACCCTTGTAGTACGTTCCCTGCCGACAGCCAATATCATGATTTTTCACAAATATGGAAATATTTATATAAGAAAATATTTATATAAAAAATATATATAGAATAAATGCAGCGAAAAATATTTTTTTAATAATTTTTATGTCAATATATTTACAAACTATCAAATTACTTACAAACTATCAATATATATAAATTATCAAATTTATAAGGTAAAAGAAATATTTACAGATTTTAATTACGAGTGACTAATGAAATAATTTTTTTGTTTAAATTGAATTTATAATTTTTTAAATCTATAAGGTGCATAATGACAATTACAAAAATGAGCAATTTTATTCATATATTTAATTATATAATTAATTATATTAAAGTTATTATTTCTTAATATGGAAAATTAGAGAGAATAAAAATTAAAATACATAAAATATATATTTATTTTTTTAATAATTTTAATATAGTTAGATGTACAATTAAATATATAAATAATATTTTTTTTTTTATAAAAAATACTTCATGAATGTGAACAAAATAAAGATACGGTCAGAGAGTAAAGAACCACTGTACTAAGTGGGAACGGATTAACTTTGTTGATTTTTTTTTGTTTTTATTACGCAGGCCTATAAACGTACCTGAACAATCAACTTGTACCATTCGGATAAAAGACAAAAAAAATTGATATAAGGACAGACAACTGGCTCATAGAAATGATTAATATTTTTATTGATCGGAAGTACCATAGTAGGCCGGCTCTAGAGCAAGCCTCACGTGGGCCAAGTCCAATTTGGCCCACACTTTTATCTATGACCGATAAAGGTTTTCTTCCCCGATTTCGCACTTTTTCAAAAGGCAATCTCCACTATTATGGTGATCAGCAGATTTAGCGCACATCCCACGAGAAAAGCGCTAGATTCCCTCCCCTGTCTGCAGCAAACTCTAGCAGTTATAAAATGCAGAAGGAAAACAATCAATTTAAGGAGCCGTTAACGCCATTGAAGCTCCACGCCAAGAAAGGAAGTCAGCCCAACAAAGCACAGGAATCAAGCATTCCTGGCTAAGGAAGGATGCCCAATATCTCAGCTATAACAGCTCATGAAATCCTCACTCTAGGGAAGGCTTCGTTCTGCTAAGAATCACCCTCAAAAGCCCACGCTCTCTTTTTCTGCAAAGAAACCCTCATAAGCTCACACAACGCTTTCACAAGCTTTCATACTTACAGGACGCCAACTCTCTCCCTCTCTCTTCTGTCACTACGTTCCTCGAGAACACAGTGTCAGAAACCACTGCTCCTCTCGAGCCAAAGAAACTCTTTACCTTTCTTGATATTTATCATTTTACCCTAACCTTCTTATCATTCAAAACTTCAAAATATGCATAAAATCAAAGAGAGAAGAAGAATTATACCAGTAGTTCAGAAAATTTTAAAGCTTTATAGATCGAAAACCATATAGGATTTCAGTACAAGAGACAGAGGTAGCACACAAACCTCTTGAAAAAAACTCACAACACTCAGAAAGAAATACAACACTCAAAGGAAACACTCAGAAAGAAAAGCACTCGATGGTATTTTATAATGAAAAAGGAAAACTAAAATATTTACAAGGATAGATATGAGAAGAGAAGAAATGTTTCTTCTTGCTTCTCGTGGATGGAGCTCTCAGACTAGCTCTTGAATTTTGGCTCTTAGCTCTCAAGTTGGCTCTTGTTCTTCTCTTCTAGCTTGAGTATCCTTATATAGATGCAAGGATTTGATCATAGCCGTTGATGATGAATTGATCTGGACCGTTGAAGTACAATGCTTTAGTTTGGTAAATGTCTTGTCACTCCTTTAAGCATCTTCCTTTTGCTTTAGCATCTTCTTTTTGCTTTTGGGTTAGTAACCATCTTGTCAATGCTTTTGGAAAAGTAGGGTGGTTAGATATCTCTTCGTGAATAGTAATGTCACGGAAATTACTATTTATTTTTGTCCATAAATTTGCTGAAGTAGGAAAATATTGAGAGTAACATTTCTTCTGCTTATGAGATATCCCTGCACAAAATTTTGTTAGAAAATATTTTTTTTTATATACGAAAGGAGCTGATGAACGGTCGTATGACGATAGTATCAGCAGAGAAGATGGAGTATTTCAAGTCTTTGAACATTTGATGTGGTCCTAGATCTTCGATAGATGCCATATCTCGTGCCAAAGGATTATACCGATAGAGCTTTATGGCGAAGTAAAGATAAGCCATGTTCCATTCTTGATAGTAAACCCGGATATGATTGGTTGAACTTCTTTAATAAGTTTGAACACGATGTCGTTCAAGATAATTCCACTCTGTTTGTCTTGAATCCGGATCATCGATTGATATCTTTGTTCAAATTTAATAAGAGCAATAGTGGCATCGAGAAGTATGTGTTTGCCACTTAAATAGATGTAGATCAGCTAAATATATATTTGGAGTTCCATGCACATTTGGTAATTGTAATGTTGTAGAACTTCCCGTAGATAGAGAGACATGTTGGATAGAAGGAGCCTGGTGAAATGTATCGCAAAGGAAATAAAGATCATCTGGAGGCAAAATTACATAATTATCCTGTCGCGGCATCCATGATCGTTTAAATGGTTTAAATAGTTTCCACAGACTTGTCGTTGAAGAATATGCCCACAAACCATTACTTTCCAATGCAAGTAAATATCCACCAGCTGTTGTAGAAGTAAGCCCACTTTCGAAGATCATACCATGTCCATGTCCGTATGAACCGTATTGAATAAGTTCTTCATGAATTACGCTATGATAGGAATGGTTCGACTTGTTTGGAGAACATGGTTGATAATATAAAGAAATTCAGGAGCAAAGGTGGCAATGGGAAAACAAAGAAATAGGCCATTGCTACAAACTAAGACTTGAAGATAATGAGCATGGAGAAAATTGAAGAAAAAGGGATGTAATATTGAGTCAACAATAGAGATAAATTGACATGTGGGGCCGTATTTACATTGAAGATAGTAGCCTTCATCATCCTTTTTTAATGTTTGATAAGCATGATGTTGAATAAAAGCGGTGTTTGATAGAAATTATAAGCAAGATTTTGAGATGTGGTAAATTTAAGAAGAATTTTGACAAGAAGCCAAGAAAATATTTTAAATAAATTATCATAAGTAAAGAGAAAAGCAGAAGACTTTGATTCAGGTAGTGATAAAGGCTTGTCTAGGCCTGTCATGGTATTATGCTGTTTGGTAGGTTTGATATAATAGTCAGACAGCTGAGAGGAAGAAGATGAAGAGGCTGATGTTTGATGAGGAGAAGTAGTGAGTATAATTTGTGAAGAAGTTATGTCATAATTACGAGTAGTTTGTTTGGCTGGAGTAGAAAGAGGTTGTATTTGCTTACCTTTGTCTCTTGTATTGGAATCCTGTATGGTTTTTGATCTATAAAGCTTTGAAGTTTTTCTAAACACTGGTATAATTCTTCTTCTCTCTTTGATTTTATGCATATTTTAAAGTTTTGAATGAACCGATCCTGCGTAGTCCTAATTGGTATCAGAGACAAGTGCCTCGGCTTCTTGTGTCTGGGGAGGGAATAGGTGACACTGTTCTCTTCGGGATTGTTCTTATTTAATCTCGGCTTGCTTTTGCATAATCTATCTGCATATTTCTGCATACACAATAAATTCGCTATCATTTGCATTGAGTCGGAACAACGTTGGTTTAGCCTGTTTAACCGTTGGTTTAGCCTGTTTTAAGCAAAGAGTGCGATTGGGTGGTCCCGGGGTGGTCCCGTCAACTGATTCTGCAAGAGGTTTGTGAGAAATTGTGTCTGTAGAACTGTGTAGAGAAAATTGTGTATTAAGTAGTAAAGAAATTAAACTATGACAACTTGGCTAAGTGAACTAATCTGGGGAGATAGTTCAACTTCGAATATGTCAATAAATTATAGAGAGTCGACCTTTATACCTAACTATTATACTAAGAAAGAATTTGTCCCGGACATAGAATCATTCAGAAAAGAATTCATGCTTGATAAAAATAAGTATGTTAGAGATTAGTATTTTAAAAACACTTCCAAAAATGAATTAGAAGAATATCGAATTATGTGGAAAGAAACGATGACAAAGGAACGGAAAAATCTACCCTTCTTTGAATAGTTCCTACCTTTTATTCAAGACAAGAAAACCAAGGAATACAGGCAGATTAAATCCATTAAGACAGAGGAAAAACAACAAAAAAATAAAATATTGTTAGAGTCACTAGAAAAACAAAAAATATTAAATGAAAACATCTCTATAACTAAAGAAATATCCACTAGTACTAGTGATCTTGAAAATTTTAAATCTGATGAAACTAATTCATTTACTAGTGATCTTGAAGGAACTGATAATAATTCATCTATTAATGATCTTTAAAATTCTAGGTCTGAAGAAACCGATAATGATCTTAAGGATTCATCTACTAGTAATCTGAAAAATTCTAAATCTGATAAAACTGATAATGATTCTAAGGATTCATCTACTAATGATCTGGTAGATATTATATCTCCTGATGAAGACTCTAAAAAATTTGAAGAATCTAAATCTTCTTCATCTCATGAAGAAACAAAACTTACTGAACCTATAGAAAGTCCTTCAGGACTAACTGAGATATCCAGTAATATCCAACCTAACAATGATTGTATATCTGAAACCTTAACTATTCAGTCTATTGACTCGCCTTTACATGAAAATGATAAAATTAATCAAGAAATTAATAGAGTAAGGAATATGCCCAACTCCCTTACAAAAAATTATTATCTGCAACCTATGCCACCAGATATACAGTATTCTCCACAAATTAATGATAATATACATCAGTGGAATATTAATAAAAAATCTGAATATGAAATCACTTGTTCTGCTAAACCTAATACTACAAAATTACTAGAAATAGATTTTATTGGAACTCTGAAATATTGGTAGAAAAATGCTTCAAACGCTAATGAAAAAAATTATACTAAGTCTGTTCAACAACCAAATTCCTTAGAAATTCTAATTATTACTAGTACACCTTATCAAAATCAAGATGATCGACACATTGAAAGTAGGACGCTTATATCGGCAATAATTACTCCTGATTCACCTACTATTAATGATATATCTCGGAATCCTCCTTTATGGAATCTATCTAATGAAGAAGTTTATAAGGTTGAAATTGGATTATTGTATAGAAATACTAAAAAAGAAATATCTGATCAGTATTATATTAAACAAATGGGTTATGATATACAATGTGAAGAAATGAAAAAATATCCTGAACTCATTAAGTCTGAATTTATTCTTGATATAGATATGTTAAGAAAAGAATTTATGTCTAATAAAAATATTAGGAATTAGCGCTTTAAAACATATAATAAAATACTATGGAAACAACAAATAATGTCATTAGAAAGAAATTTACGGTTTTTCGAATGGTTTCTTTCGTATATTCAAAATACTATACGACTATCTCGAAATACTAAACATATCAACACCATTACTGCTTGGACTACGACTAGTGGACAACAAATTACATCTGTCAATCCTCCTCTTACAGGCTTAAAATTAAACATTAATAATAAAACTATCATTGCAGTTCCTTTTGAGAAAGGTACTGATAGGAAAAATGAAAGAGAGACAACGTTAAGAGATATAAAAAACGTATATAGACAAAATAATTATCAATCTCAAATATTCCATACGGTTGCCCAGCAAGTGGATAGAATTGGACATACATTACAAACGAAAGTAGAAAATTCATATCAATTTTCACATAGTATAACTCCTTTACCAAGTTCTTCATTGCCTACCATTACTTATGATCAATATCCATCAAAACGTTCAGATATATTGTTAGAACAAATATCAAAACGTCTTAATAAATTACCTTCAACATTGTCTACTCCAAAAACATCATACCTTAAGACAGTCCAAACATTAGATCATCTACAATCAAAAATTTTAACCAAAAAACCTAGTCATACTAATCATAAAAGATTAAATAATAAATCATCTAAAATCCAATTTGATAAGAAAAAATATAAAAAGATTCAGATTGTAGAAAAACGAAATAATTTAGTGGAAACTCCACCATTTCTCTTAAAATCCACTAAATCCACCAAACAAATGTTCTCATTAGGATCTAAATTGATACACTGTCCAATACTTTCTCCATCTCCACAACAAAAGAAAATGAAATTATCACTTTCTCTACTCTTACCTAACGATAACTTAATGAAACTCCCATTAGCAAAACATAAAGTAATGAAATCCAAACATAACACATTTTCACTATCATATTTAGTAAAACCTCTACCATCTCCACTAACTACTAAGGAAACCTTTATTAAGTCTACTACATCTAGTACTAAGTATATTTCTACAGAAACAAATACTGTCTCCACAGTAACAGGTAATTTAGAACTTGTATCTTTACGACAACCTTTAAGCAAAAATTTATCAACCGATAATATTATAGAAGTATCTGATAATGTATTAATGTTAAAATATGAAAAATCTTTTGTCCTAAACACCAATATTCTAAGACAACCTTCTGTGTTCCATATCCAAATAACATCAAATGAAATACTAATACAAAATCAATCATTTGCCTTTAGTATAACACAAGACTTATCTATCTTTAATCATCAACCTAGACCAGTTGAATCTTTTAAAGAAACTGTCTCTAATTAATACTCCTAATCCTCCTTGAAGTTTATCTTTCATTTTAACTTTTAATGATGAACCATGGGATTCATCTAACTATCCAATAGATCAAGTTACCCTCAATTCTTCATCTTTATACAACCAATCAATCATCTTATACAAGGTGATTATCAAAAGAGATCAACCGATTAATCCATTACTCTGCAATGATTTATTTCTTGACCCTTCCCATCCTTTTTCTCATATATTCAAATACTTACCCTATAATGATCCCTTTTTAGCTTCTTTCAAGACTTTTCAGCATTGTTCTTCCATATTCAAACACGATGTGTTTGGAGGGGGTATGGGGTCTGATTCTAAATCTAACTACTTTAAAAATAATTTTCATTCTAAATTCAACTCTGATCACAACTCTGATCACAACTTTACTAATTTTAAATATAATCTCAATTCTACGATTGGCTTAAAGAAAACATTTAACTCTTCTAAATCAACGATATCTGCTCTAGACTATAGAAAATTTTGAATATTACTATTTGAAAAATCCATACGTAAATTAATATTTGACTCCTTCATTTTTCTTTACATAACACAATCACATTTAGAAATTTGTAGTCAAATAACTCTTCAAAACAATATCAAATTACTTAGTAAGAAAAAGAAATTACTAAGAAGACTCACAAATAACTTACGCTTTATCGAAGAAAGAAATAAAAATAATAAATATAAGAACTTTCGATATAGTAAAAGAAAGGATACTAATTACGTTCAAACTCAAATCAATTGGCAATTTATCAAAATAAGATATTCAAACCTAGTAATTAATAAGTTAAAAAGAAATAAAAATTATATTTCACCTCGATATCAGTATCTACATATCTATCAAAACACTAGAAAATATCAGTAATATTGGAAAAGTATATTTGAATGGTTTAATCAAATTTATGGAAAAAACTATACCATAAGGGATAGTATACGCTATAGTATCAAATACGCATATTTACATGTTTTCTGCATACAAATTTTATTCATAGAACAACATTTTCATAAACAAATTTACTTAAAACAAAACATATTCAAAGCATGTTTTTATCCATCATCAATATTTGATCTGTCATCAAAATTTGTTTTCTGGACGAATTTATTTTACAAATTTATCAAAGCAAGTTTTAACAAAGATTTATTAAGTTTTACACCTTCATACAGGACCAGTATGCCTCCTAAAAAGGATAAAGGTAAGCAGTTTATTCAAAACTTCAAAATATGCAAGAAATCAAAGAGATGAGAAATTATACCAGCAGTTTCAGAAAACTTCAAAGTTTTATAGAACGAAAACCATACAGGACTTCAGTACAGGTAGACAGAGGTAACACACAAACCTCATAACAAAACTCACAACACTCAAAGGAAACACTCAGAAAGAAATGGAAATAGAAACACTCGATGGTTTTTTACAATGAAGAAAGAAAACGAAAACTAAAATATTTACAAGGATAGATATGAGAAGAGAAGAAGGGTTATGGCAGGAGATATCTGCTGCTGTGGAGACGAGGCAGGGGAAGATGATCCTTTTGGCGCCCCTTCCGCCGGAGACGGTGAGCTGGGTGTGGTTGCTTTCGGTGGGGCAGCCGCCGGAGGAGATGAGGACGGCGGCAGAGTGGCCGGAGCTGGGCGGAAGTGCCGCTCAGATATAACAACAACAATCAGTTTCTGACCCTTCTGGCAGTGATCTTTATTCCCGCTGATGAAGTAAAACGGACCAGATCTTTGCAGCGTGAATTCAGAATCTCCATCTTCGAACTTTGCGATGGGATTCTCTGTGTTGCAGTGGTCGTAATCGTCTTTGCTTACTTCCAAAACAGAGTCCTCCTTCTTTTTGTACTTGAAATCTTCAAACACCACAACAACACCCAGAAACCAAAACAACACCACTAGATTAAAGAAAGTCCAAGAAGAAGCAGAGAAGAAAAACAGAGAATCAGAGTTTAAATCAGAGAGAAACTGGATTGCCAGAGACTAAAACCAGAACAAACAAACAGAAACCCAACAGAAAGCGGTGATAAGCGAGAATTTTTCAAACAAACGAAAAACAGAGCATGGAGAGAACAGGGTTTTCATTGACTTACAGAGAGTGTCGTTGACAAGAAATCTGTTCCTCCCAGCCCATTGACTGTAACTCTCAGAAGGGTCGAGAACCCATCCATCTCTGTTTCCGACATAGAATCTGCGTGCATGAGAAGAAGAGAAACAGGCGGCGGAAATAATGAAGAAGAACCAGAGAATTCTCTGGAAAGCCATTTTCAGAGAAAGAGCGAGAGAGAGATAACGGTGAGAGATTGATTGAAGATCTTATATATAGAAAACCATTTAAGATCAAATCAAGCTGTGATCTTGAATTTACAAATTCCCTTTTTTTCGTCTGATTTATGTGATCATAATCTTGAAGGATGAACTGATTCCGGGAAAGAAAAAACTAGACTGGGGAGTAAATGCGAGGTGATAATAAATAACACAATACATTATATTTTTTTTAATAAAATAATTTTGAAATAAGCAATTAATTTATTTGATTATTAAAGTATATAGCATATATTTATTTTCAAAATCAGCTAATATTATAAAATAATACAATTTAATCAATACATAATTTAATTAATAATTTACAGGGTCAAGCGTGATGGAAACTTCAAAAGAAATATGGTGGGGAGATTTATTATTATTATTTTTATATTTTTTTTACTTTACTTTGGGAGGTTATGGATTGGAGATTAGCCCCATGTTTGGTTGGAGGGAATAGAAATTCTATTCCCTCCTTATTCTTGGTGAAATTATTATTCTACCGTTTGGTTGCACTTAAGTTGGGAATACCTCCCGGCATTAAGGAATATTCATTCAGCGATTCTGAGGAATAACTATTAAGCTGGTGGCGTTAGGTATTTTTATTCTGGTTAGGGAGGAAAAGAATTTCCACCCAATAATTTTATTAACCCAAATTTGCCCCATATTATTATTATTATTATTATTATTATTATTAATTATTATTATTACTTTTATTATTATTATTATTATTATTATTATTACTTTTATTATATTATTATTATTATTATTATTATTATTATTTTATTACTTTTATTATTATTATTTTATTATTATTATTATTATTATTATAAGGGTAAAAGCGTCATTCCGATAAATTATCACCTTATTAATCATACAATTCTACAAACCAAATATTATAATACAAATTTTCAACTAATTCTATTCCAACAACCAAATATAGGAATAACAATTCCCAACTTTATTCCCATCTAATTCTATTCTCTGGGAATAACTATTCTATTCCCACCTTATTCCATTCTAACAACCAAACGTGCCGTAGGAAAAATTTTTGATATTTTTTATATGTAATTAATAAATTTATCAGTTATTTATGTGATTTTTTTCTCATAATTTATATTTATTTTTTTCTAAATTCGTGTCTGATAAGGTAAAATTACAAATTTAATATTACTAAATTAAAGTTTACAGGTAATTATTTGTTCAAAAATTTAAAAAATAAAAAATAAATATTTTATTGTAAAAATTGTGTCTAAATACATTTTTATAAGATGGGTACTAAGATATTATATTATATTAACCAGTTATTTATTTATCTTGCTATTTTTACATATTAAATAATAAAGTTCTTATATTGAATTATATCTAAATAATTTAATAATTTAAACAGTTATATTTAAGGAAGATATGATTTTCCAAATTGAAACTTTACAAAATATGCGTATATTTTTATACAGATAGCCATATATTAATTTATATCAAAATTATTATTATTTATATAAAAATAATAAATTAAGAAATAAATTGAATTGTATTTTTTTAAAAAAAATATTTTCAATAATTTTAATATAAATAAATATATAACTGATAATATAAATAATATTTTTTATATTAGTTTAGAGGAAACTTCCCCAAGTCAGGCTGCCAAGTCACGGCCGAGTGCCCTTCTCTTGACTCATTCCACCGTCAACCGACCCTTGTAGTGCGTTCCCTGCCGATAGCCAATATCATGATTTTTCACAAATATAGAAATATTTATATAAGAAAGACCAAAATGACCCAAATGCCAGCTCAACACATGCAACGGCTCGAGCGCCGACCTGCACGGGCCCATGCGCCTCGCGCGCCGTATCTCCCAGGGCGGTGACAGATGTCACTGTCGCGATCGCATCTGATGGTGGCGTTGGTGGCTGACAACCCTGACATGCCAGCGCCACGTGTCGCCCTCCCTACGGCATCACGTTCTCTATAAATACCAACTCGGTGAGTGAAGAAGGACCTTTGGCTTCCAGACTTCCGTAACCAGACTCTGGCAAAAATCTTCAAGAGAAGAGAGAAAGAAGGGAAACTACATTACTCGAGTTGTAAGCATCCTGAGAACGCTAAGTTTCCCAGGCTTCCATCATTGTATTTCCTCTTCTTCATAGTGAGATTTCTTGGATTGCACGTCCACCACCGTGGTTTTTCATCCTTCACCTTACTGAAGGGTTTTCCACGTAAACTGAAGTGTTCACCCCCTTTTCCCCGTGCTTTTTCATTCGTCCCCGTTCACTTTGTGTTGCTCCAACTCTCCCGTCTGCGTGCCTTGAGATCCACTCGCATTTGACCTCTCACGTGGCCAGAGTTCTCGGACGCAACATTGGCGCCGTCTGTGGGAAGCGACTGAAAGTCAGCTTTTCACGTTTCCTACGAGTATCCAACAGCTTAAGCTTCAAATCTTGCAATGGTGAACACAAGGGCGCAAGCGAGCGCAGCCCCCAGAGAAGTGGCCTCGCAGGATGGAGGCGCTAACCCCTGCGCTGAGGTTGAGAATCACCCCGATCCGGTGGTGAGGAGCTTGGCCGCCCAGGTGGCTGGCATGTCACAGGCCTTTGTGACCCTCTGCTCCAAAATCGACCAACTCAAGCAGGCGGCTCCCGACAGGGCCTCACAAGCTGAGGCGCCGCAAGTCGGGAACGAAGGAGGCAGCCGCCGCGAAAGGCCTCCTAGTCAGAGGGAACACCCGAGGACCCAGGTGGCTTCCAGCAGCAGAGCGCCACGAAGGGTCGAAGACCAACCAGGTCCTCGGGTCCAAGAAGAAAGCCTCGAGAGACACCACTCGGAGGCCCAGGGGAACCACCGCGACCGCGATGATCAGGAGGCGGTTCCCCGAGATGTGCTCCCAAGAGGGGCCCGCACGGTCCCACAGCGAGTTCAGGAGCCTTACGAGCTAAGGCACTACCTGAACGAGAGAAGGACAGCTGCCCCACCGCGAGTGGAGGCTAGACCGGAAAGAGGATGGAACCTGATGCTGCGTGAGAGCAGCGGAGGAGGAGCTAACGCGCTCCAATCTCCGTTTTCCACGGAGATCGGGACAAGGACGCTCCCCCAAAGTTCAAGATGCCCAACACGGAGTCAGACGGCGGCGGCGGTGATCCCATGGATCACCTTAATCATTCGAGGAGCACCGAGCCTTGTGGTTTGGAGCGAGACAACCATGTGCAGTGCTTCCCTCGACTCGAAAGGGGCCACGGATGTGGTTCTACGGGATGCCCGCGGACTCCATCCGCGACTTTGGAGACCTGACGATGGCTTTCCTGTCCCAGTTTGCCTCTAGCAGAAGGGTGGAGAGACAGGCCTGGCACCTCACTCGTGTCAAACAAGGGCCCAGGGAGAGCTTGAGAGGGTTCCTGGCGCGGTTTACCGCGGAGGCCAGGCAAATCCCGAGACTGACCGACAAGATGAAGCTGAACGCCTTCCTTTCGGCCCTCGAAGGGGGTGCTTTCTTCAAGCACCTCATACATAAAGGCCCACAGACCTTTATAGAGGCTGAGGCTGTGGCCAGAGTCTACATAGCGGCCGAGGAGGCCAACGACGCCAAAAGGCCTGAGAGGGACGAGCACCCTCAGCAGAAGCCCGCGGAGGGAAAAAGGAAGTCTGGGGACTATCAAAGTCCCCAGACAACAAAGAAGCACCATAAGGCCGAGCAGAGCTCTCGGAGAGAGCTGCCGCCAATCCGTCTCACGCCGCTGAACGACTCCCGCACCAACGTCCTCATGCAGATCCGGGGAGAAAAGTTCTTGAAGTGGCCCAAGCCGTGAAGGCAAGGCGGTGGGGACAAACAGTATTGTGATTTCCACCGCTACGGGGGTCATAGCACCGAGGATTGCGGGACCTGCAGAGCGAGATTGAGGAGCTCATCAGGAGAGGACACCTCGGCCGCTTCCTTCGAGGCGGGGCAGTCCTCGGGACCCGAGGATACCGGAAACGCAGAGCCCCGGGAACCGAGTGGGCTGCGGGGTCGTGAACATGATCTCGGCCCGACCGTTTTGGGGAGACGGCGTGGGCTTGCGGCCCGAAGAAGCCGAACCGGGCTGGAATTGAAGACGATGTTATCGCTTTAGCGGTAGGGATCTAGATCATGTAACTTCTCCTCACTCCGACCCCCGGGTTTGTAACCGCACTTTTCGTTTGAGATGGAGCAAATGACTACCCGGATGAAACAGTATTTGTTGATAATGGAAGCTCATGATTTGTTGTATCTCGATGCCTTCTTCAAATTAGGGCTTAAGAAGAATCAAATGAAAGCGCAGGAAGGGCCACTCTACGGGCCGGATAACGAGCCGTGCCCGTCCAGTCAGATCGTCAGTTGGAGGTAACCCTGGGAACCTATCCGAGGACGGCATCAAAAGTCCTCACCTTCCTCGTCGTAGACCTACTCTCGGTCTACAACGTGATACTCGGACGGCCTTGCTTGGCCGTGTTCAACGCAGTGACCTCCATCCCACATCTTAAGATGAAGTTCCCTACCCCGTATGGAGTAGGAGAGGTCCTCGGAGACCACTCAACCGGACGGATGTGTTACTTGGCCCAGACCGAGCAAGTAACGCTTCCACAGCCTATGGAAGATCTCGACCTCAGGGATGAGGCTACGCTGCTACACGCTCTGCCAGGAGAGCCTGTAGTCCGAGTCCCATTGAACCCCGCGGATCAAGAGAAATATGTCCAAATAGGAAGCTCGCTCTCAGAGGTAGTAAGGGACCAACTAGTCAGCTTTCTACGGGAAAACTCGGACGTGTTCGCATGGTCCCCCAGTGATATGCCCGGGATCTCACCCGAGGTCATCGTCCACAAATTAAGCGTCGACCCTCGGCATAAGCCGGTCAGACAGAAGCGGAGAAACTATTCCACGGAGAAGTTGGTGGCCATCCGCGAGGAGGTCAAAAAACTCCTGGACGTTGGATTCATCCGAGAAGTCCAGTACCCGGACTGGTTGGCCAACGTGGTCATGGTGAAAAAGAGCAATGGGAAGTGGAGAATGTGCGTGGACATCACCGACCTCAACAAGGCGTGCCCCAAAGACAGCTTCCCATTGCCAATGATCGACCACCTCGTGGACTCAACATCCAGCCATGAACTTTTAAGCTTCATGGATGCGTACTCCGGATATAACCAAATCAAAATGAGCCCCGAGGACGAGGAGCATACGTCATTCATGCGGACTGTGGCACGTCTTGTTACAAGATAATGCCCTTTGGTCTTAAGAACGCGTGGGGGCAACGTATCGCCGCTCGTGAATAAAATGTTTAAGGACCAGATGGGCAGAAACGTGGAGGTATACGTTGACGACATGCTCGTCAAGAGCAGGGTAAGCAGCGATCACGTGAGGGACTTGGCCGAGACCTTCCATGTGCTCAGAGCCCATGGGATGAAGCTCAACCCCAGTAAGTGCACGTTCGGTGTCTCATCTGGAAAATTCTTGGGCTATATCGTGTCACACCGAGGAATTGAGGCAAACCCAGAGAAGATCCAAGCGATCCTGAACATGCGGTCTCCACAAACGGTGAAGGAAGTACAACAGCTTACTGGGCGAGTGGTCGCCCTCTCCCGCTTCCTAGCGAAATCGGCCGAGAAGCACCTGCCGTTCTTCAAAGCGCTGAGAGGAACAAAATCCCGAGATTTTCGATGGAATGATGACTGCAAGGAAGCGTTCCAAGGACTCAAGAGCTACCTCTCGAGTCCGCCCCTATTGGCTTCCCCTCAGCAAGGCGAAGAATTATACTTGTACCTCTCCATATCCGACGCAGCACTAAGCTCGGTGCTGGTACGAGAGCAACATGGCAAGCAGCAGCCCGTGTATTACGTCAGCAAGACTCTCACGGGCGCCGAGAGCAGATACCACTTGACGGAGAAGGTGGCCTTGGCGTTGGTTTGTTCCGCAAGGAAACTCAGGCCGTACTTCCAGGCGCACAAGGTAATAGTCTTGACCGATCAACCTTTAAGAGCTGTTCTGCAGAAACCCGAGATCTCCGGCCGGTTGATCAAGTGGGCCATCGAGTTGGGTGAATTTGACATTGAGTTCCGTCCGAGGCCAGCCTTAAAGGGACAGGCGCTCGCAGACTTTCTCGTCGAGACAACGGCACCGCCCACTTGTGACGAGGACCGGACTACCACGGACGAGTTCAACAGAATCTCCACATGGACCTTGCACGTGGACGGCTCCTCTATGAAGGACGGCTGCGGGGCAGGGATCGTGTTACGCACACCCGAGGGAATGGAGATAAAGTACTCGTTGACATTGGGATTCCCGGCCACAAACAACGCCGCAGAATACGAGGCCTTGCTGGCCGGACTCCGACTCGCCAAGGAATGCTCGGAGGAGAGCTCGTCATCTGGCCCGATTCCGAGTTGGTCATCAATCGAGTTCGCGGGAACCCGGCGTCAGCGTGAAAGTACTGTCCAAGTACCTTTCAAAGGTCAAGGACATGATCGTGGAATTCAAGACAACCGAGTTCATCCACATCCCGCCGGAGGAAAACGCCAAAGCCGACACGCTCGCTCGAGCCGCGGCCTCTGGAGATCGGCGACGCGCAAGGAATGCGAGAGATCTGGAGAGGTCGGCATTGAAGAGCCCGAGCGGGGAGGTGATGCAGGTCGCGGACGGAAGCACCTGGATGACTCCCTATCTGAAGTTTCTATCTGATGGCTCGTTGCCTCAGAACCCGAACGAAGCCAAGAAGATAAAGAAGACAATGGGCTGTACACGATCGTAGACGGCGGCGGCTGTATCGAGGGCTTCTCGGCCCCTACTTGAGGTGTCTTACTCCAGAAGAAGCCGAATACGCCCTACAGGAGGTGCATCTCGGAATTTGCGGATCCCATGTTGGAGGAAAGAATCTAGCCTTTAAGCTCATGAGGCAAGGGTACTACTGGCCGACTATGAAGTATGACGCCATGGATTTCGTACGCAAATGCGAAAGTTGCCAACTCCACGGTAACGTGAGCCATCGCCCTCACGCAGAACTCCGGGCGCCACAGTCCCCATGGCCGTTTGCCCAGTGGGGGCTCGACATCCTCGGACCATTCCCTCTCGCCCATGGACAAAGGAAGTTCTTGATCGTGGGAATCGACTAATTCACCAAATGGGTGGAAGCGGTACCACTGGCCAGAATAACAGAGCAAAACGCGACGGAGTTCCTCCGGCGAGCATCGTGTGCGATTTGGAGTGCCGAGTGCATCGTGACCCGATGTGAGCAGATTCACCGAAAGCGTTTCACGAAATGCTGGCGAGCACGAGGATCAACTCAGGTACACACGATGGCGTACCCCGCAAGCCAACTGGGACAGTGGAGGTAACAAATCGCACAATCTTACGGGCTAAAAACCAGTGGAATTATCGGAGGGCTCATGGGTACATGAATTGCCCTCGATCCTCCGGGTCGTATAGAACGAGACCACGGAGTCCACGAGAGAGACCCTTTCAACCTTTCTACGGGGTGAAGGCTGTCATCCCAATAGAAGTATGCCTTACCAGTCCCCGGGTTGGATGCTTCAGCGTAACGGATAACAGCCAAAGGCTCCGAGAAAGTCTCGATGCCCTTGAGGAAGTCCGCGACCAGGCGAGACTTAGGGTGGCAACCTACCAACAACGGGTGGCCCGCTATTACAACAAGAAGGTGAAGGCGCGGCCGTTCGAGGTTGGGGATCTCGTACTAAGAAGCGTGGAAGCCACGGGAAAGACAGCAGGGAGAAACAAGCTCTCACCAAATTGGGAAGGGCCGTTCTTAGTCTCGGCCATCCTTCGAGGAGGCGCTTACAAGCTACGTACCCAAGATGGCAAGCTGATTCCCCGGACCTGGAACGCCGCTCACCTAAGGAAGTACTACCAGTGAAAAGCGGGCCGTCTCCAACAAACCAAAACTTCAGTGTGATCGAGCGGCCCCCAGGCGGGCCCCCGAGGTCATCTCAAAACTCCTTTGCGACCAAGCGGTCAGGCCGGCCCTTGAGGTCATTACAAAAAATTTGTCACCAAGCGGTCCCAGGCCGGACCCTTGAGGTCATCTCAAAACTTCATTTGACCGAGCGGCGGTCCCAGGCCGGGCCCGAGGTCATTACAAAAACTTAATGTGACTAAGCGGTCCCAGAGCTGGACCGTTGAGGTCATCTCAAAACTCTCATTTGTGGCCAGAAGCGGTCCCAGCAGGCCGGGCCCTTGAGGTCATTACAAAAACTGTTTGGCCAGACCGAGCGGTCCTGCAGGCCGGCCCTTGAGGTCATTCCAAAAAACTGGTGTGATCGAGCGGTCCCAGCAGGCCGAGCCCTTGAGGTCATTAAAAAAAAAACTACGGCTATTCTAGAGCGGTCCCAGAGGTAGGACTCTTGAGGTCATAACAAAAGTTAGTGGAATAAAAAAGAAGAAAAGAGAAAGAGGCACTTGAGACAAAAGTCAATGATTTCTTTTATTCCACAAAATATAATACAACGATACAAAAAGAAAGCAAAGTCTAGCCCTCACGGGGGCCCCGAGGCGAACGGCTCAGATGACTCCCAAAGATGAAGGACCAGCCCGCGGCTCAAAGCCCCGATTGACACGATGGACGAGGACCCGCCCGAGGACTCGGCACAAAGACTCGGGAAATGGCCTGCCCCGAAGACCAAACACGTCCTAAGGGGGTACGGCGGCCGCGTTATGCGGATCCAACATAGCGACAGGAAACTGTGGGTGCAGGATCTGCATCAACCGGCGACACAAATGGATGCCATCCCAGAACTTGGACTGCAGTGCAGGAGCCATCTCAGCAAGTTGCACCGAGGTCCTCTGCGCCTCCTCCAGTTGAAGGATTCGTCCCGTCAGGAAATTGTGTCGGGCCTCTGAGAGCCTAAGGGCTTCCTCAGATACAGCGAGCGCTCTCTCAGATGAAGCAAGCGCCTACGAAGCCGCTGGTTCTCTTCTCGGACGGCCTTCAGGGACTCCGCCTCCCGTTGGGACCGAGCGATTTCACCCACCAGCCGGCCAAGGCCACCAAGCAGATCCTGGAGCTGCAAGAAGAATCAAGGACACTTAAGTACAGTTAGCAGAAATGGAGACGAAGAATAAGGCGGCGAAATACCTGAGAGATGATAGGATCCTCACTAGGGGCAATCTCCTCTGGAACCTCGGGCGCGGGTGGGCACTCCGCGGGCGCCGCAGGAACATCAAGAGTGGCCTCAGAAGGAGGACCGGGGGGCTCCACCACCTCCGGGGCGTCAACAACGACCGGGACCTCCAAGGCCTCGGCCATTGCCTCCTCGCCGCCGAGAAGGTCAAAGATCTCCCCAGCAGTGACATCAGCAGCAGCCTCCGCCTCATGAGGCTCTATGACCTCGTCCAAAACTGTCTCCTCCAAGGCACCAAGGGCCTCGGGGTAGACCTCGACACCAGAAGGCGGTGCTGCGATGGCCTCGGGCTCTGTAGAAGGGCCAGACGTCGACCGCGCGGCCACCCTAACCATGGGGGCTATGACGCGATCATCCTCAGGAAGAGACTCAGCAACAACACTCGGCGGATCCCCAGAGACCTCGACCCGCGGGCTCTTGGAAGGCCGCTCGGAGGGCTCCTGGATCACAAGAGGACCCTCTCTTTTCCTCAACTTCTTCTTCTTCTTCTTTTTCGAGGCGACAACGGCAGGATCACGGGCGGCACCGTCCACTTGGCTTCCGCCCGCCTTTTCGAGGGACGGCGAGATATTTTTTCTTCCCCGCGCGAAGCCGCCGGAGTTCGCCAAAGACCAAATCTGTGACCTCCCTGGTAGCCTCTCTCTCCTCGTCAGTGACGTCGGAGCCATACTTACTCGCTACGCTTCCCCACGCGGAGGAAAGCTCCCAGTCGTCAGCCACCTTGAGGAAGAAGAACCAGTCCTTCCACCTTTTGGTGGAATCCGGGTTCCCGCCGCTCATCTTAGCGAACTCGGGGCAAGGGGTCATGGCGATCCATTCGAGAGTCTGGTTGAAGCGGAACATGATCTTCACCATGACCGCCTCGAGGATTTTGCCATGACAGCGCGCGAAGACGCACAGAGAGACCAAGTATCTGATGGCGTTGGTGAAGCTTCCCATGGCGGGACAGCCCGACTCTTCATCGAGGCGAGCTCGGTAGGAACAGGAAACGAAGTCCACCTTTAAGGTGAACTTCGTATACAGTAATGTAACCAACTGGCGGGCTGTTCGCCTTCTCGACGGCGCCTGGAACCACCACCGAGTCCGACGCCGGAATGTTATACATCGCCCTGATCTGCTCGAGATCTTGCGAAGTGAGGGAAGAGACAATCTCATCAACACCAGGAGCCATGGTGGCAAGAAAGAAAGGCAAGAACGTCGTGAAGGTTGTCGAAGGAGACTAAGGGAAGGAAGAAGACAACGCGAAGAATAATGAGGATACGACGAAGGATTTAAAGAGATTTTTGAAAAGGTGAAGAGGCGCCCTCATCATGACCGTTCCACGTGTCGACTCCCCATACGCAGTGGGCAGGCGTAGGCCTTAGGGTCCTGAGGCGATGTCACATCAATCATCCATTGCATTCAATGCTCCAGGGGAAGGGGAAACGGCGGCTTCACAAGAAGACCTCGGACGTCTTTTACGCCAGCAGAATACAGAGACCATGGACTGTGACAGCAAGGAGACGCTTGCAAGGCATGTCAAACGGCTGAGTCCTCGACCCGCTTGACATGGGGGGCTAGTGATGGGTCCCGGAACCTGCGCCCAAAATCACAGAGGCAGGCCCAAAGAGTCACGAAGAAAGGTTGGCCCAAAAGGCCCATGGATCTGGCCAAATTCGAACAACAGGCTCGCTTCCAACTAACTTGGCCGCTCGGGCAGACGCTGAGACCCCTTCAGGGCGGGAACCATCAGAAAGACCAAAATGACCCAAATGCCAGCTCAGCACATGCAACGGCCTCTGAGCGCCGTACCTGCAGGCCATGCGCCTCTGAGCGCCGTATCTGCAGGCGGTGACAGGTGTCCCTGTCACAACCGCATCTACAGTGGTGGCGTTGGTGGCAGACAACCCTGACATGCCAGCGCCACGTGTCGCCCTCCCTACGGCATCACGTTCTCTATAAATACCAACTCCAGCAGCTGAAGAAGGACCTTTGGCTTCCAGACTTCCGTAACCAGATTCTGGCAAAAATCCTCAAGAGAAGAGAGAAAGAAGGGAAACTACATTACTCGAGTTGTAAGCATCCTGAGAACGCTAAGTTTCCCAGGCTTCCATCATTGTATTTCCTCTTCTTCATAGTGAGATTTCTTGGACTGTACGTCCACCACCGTGGTTTTTCATCCTTCACCTTACTGAAGGGTTTTCCACGTAAACTGAAGTGTTCACCCCCTTTTCCCCGTGCTTTTTCATTCGTCCCCGTTCACTTTGTGTTGCTCCAACTCTCCCGTCCGCGTGCCTTGAGATCCACTCGCATTTGACCTCTCACGTGGCCAGAGTTCCCGGACGCAACAATATTTATTTTAGTAAGTAAAATAAAATAAAATAAATATCTAAATATTTAATTTTACTTGTAATACATCAAATTGTTATTTTTCAAAATTAACTTTAATAATATATTAAATTTATATTCTATTAAACAAATTTTAAGGCATAAAAAAGCTAGAAAATTACTTACAAACTATCAATATATATAAATTATCAAATTTATAAGGTAAAGGAAATATTTACAGATTTTAATTACGAGTGACTCATGAAGTAATTTTTTCGTTTAAATTGAATTTATAATTTTTTAAATTTATAAAGGTGCATAATGACAATTACAAAAATGAGCAATTTTATTCATATATTTAATTATATAATTAATTATATTAATATTATTATTTCTTAATATGGAAAATTAGAGAGAATAAAAATTAAAATACATAAAATATATATTTATTTTTTTAATAATCTTAATATAGTTAGATGTACAATTAAGTATATAAATAATATTGTTTTTTCTATAAAAAACACTTCATGAATGTGAACAAAATAAAGATACGGTCAGAGAGTAAAGTACCACTATACTAAGTGGGAACAGATTAACTTTGTTGATTTTTTTTTTGTTTTTATTACGCAGCCCTATAATCATACATGGACGATCAATGTGTACTGTTGATCAAACAAAAGACAAAAAAAAAAAAAAACATAAGGACAAGCAATTGGCTCACAAAACGGTCAACGTTTTTATTGATCGAAAGCACCACAATAGATAGGCCTCACGTGGGCCAAGCCCAATTTGGCCCGCACTTCATCTACAACTGGTAAAAGTCTTCTTCCCTGATTTCGCACTATTTCGAAAGACAATCTTTATTATAATGGTGACCAGCAGATTTATCGCACATCTCACGAGGAAAGTGTCAAATTTTCTCCCCTATCTACATCAAACTCTAGCAGTTGCAAAATGTAGAAGGAAAGCAGTCAATCCAAGGAGTCGTTACCGTCATTGAAGCCCCACGTCAAGAAAAGAAGCCAGCTCAACAAAACGCAGGAATCAAGCATTCCTGCCTAAGGAATGATGCCCAACATCTCAGTTATAAAAGCTCATGAAATCCTCACTCAAGGGAAGGCTCCCTTCTGCTAAGAATCGCTCTCAAAAGCCCACGCTCTCTTTTTCTGCAAAGAAACCCTCAAAAGCTCACACAGCGCTCTCACAAGCTCTCATGTTTACAGAACACCAACTCTCTCCCTCTCTCTTCTGTCACTACGTTCCTCGAGAACACAGTGTCAGAAATCACCGCTCCTCTCGAGCCACAGAAACTCTTTACCTTTCTTGATATTTATCATTTTACCCTAACCTTCTTATTATTCGAATGCTATTTACTAATTTGAGCGTCGAAATATTTTCGGTGGGACATCCCACTAGAGCACGACCTCTTGTTTGTTGTAGTGGTGTGTAGGATCCAAATTCGATGAATGGAGCCGGATTCAACGATGGTCTTGACCCGAACATGTTCGAAATTTGGTTCCATGACACATTATTGGCACTGTAAGTGGGAATGCTTATAAAAAGCCAACCACCTTTCTCAGACACTTTCCTCGACTTCACCTTCTAAGCTAACGCCGTCAATCAGAATGGTAAACACGATGGCACAAGCCAGCGAGCCTGCCAGAGATGTGACCTCACTCGACTAGGACCACGCTTCTGGTGCCATGCTCAACAGGGTGCCTGCACCCTTCTTTCAAAATCTGACAGAGTACATGCAGAATACGAATAAGATGGTCCAGATGCTTTGCTTCCGTCAGGAGCATGCAAAGCAGAGGGCTCCGCCCGTAGCAACCCCATCATCGTCCTCCAGGAGAGGAGGCCAGAGGAAGAAGAGACAGGCCAAGAGATCCAGGAGGTCGGCTAACATTCAGACACCAGAATCCTCGCAGACCCAAAGCCGACTAAGGCCTGAGGAACGTTTAGGCAGCATGACTCCAAAAGAAAGCCCGAAATGAATTCCCGATATTCTCGGGCGGAACCTAGGCCCTAGGCCAAGGAGGGGGCCTCCCAGGCCATTAGATCCACTGGTGGCAGTAGCCGGTCGGCTATTGGTCACGCCAAAGAAAGGACGGAGTTAGTACATATTTCAACTCCAAAAGATCAGCCAACGCTGCTCAAACAGATCAAAGACTGGAGAAGATATAGAACTACGCCTTCAAAGACGATGAACACACGATATATCTCGACATATCTCCTTTTACAGTAGAGATCTTGAACCGTCCGATACCAGCAGAATTCAAGATACCAACCCTTGACTCATACAATGGGAGCACTGATCCCCTGAATCACCTCGATCACTTCCGCACCCATCTGAGTTTACAAGGGTTGGAGGACGCAGCCATGTGCCACTGCTTCACGCTTACCTTGAAAGGGGATGCTCGCATTTGGTTCCATCACCTCCCCATGGATTCGGTCCGAAGCTTCTGAGAATTGACTAACCTCTTCTTGGCACAGTACGCCTCCAGCTGCCGAAAAGAGAAACAGCCCTGGCATCTATCTCATATCAAGCAGAAGCATGAAGAGAATCTGCGAAAATTTCTAAATCGCTTCATAACAGAAGTCAGGCTGATCCCCAGACTCACAGAGAAGATGAAACTTAGCGCTAACGTACGGGGACTTCTTTAGGCACCATCCGGGAAGCGGAGTCTATCATCAGGGCATACACAGCGGCAGAGGAGGCTAACAAGGCTAAACGACCCGAGTGGACCGAACAACCTCGCTCTTTCCCAGCAGAAGGAAAGAGAAAGTATAACGGCGACGACCACTCCAACAGAAAGCACCATAGGATCAGACCGCCAGATCGTAAAGATTATGGGCCGATCTCTGAGCCCCTGACTGACACGCGCTCGAACGTCCTCATACAGATCCGTGGGAAAAAGTTTCTTAAGTGGTTGAAACCATTTAAGAAAGCGAAATGAGGGAATCCAGCTAAGTATTGCGATTTCCATCGATCTCTTGGACACTCCACGGAAGATTGCAAGACACTCTAGCGGGAGATAGAGGAGCTGATCCGTAGAAGCCACCTCACCAAGTTCGTAAAAAACCTTAACCAGTGCTCCGGCACAACAGGCTGTGAGGGACAAGAATCTTCACCTCCGCAGAATCAGATCGCAGCAGAAGTAGTCAACATGATCACGATTTGACCGGCCAAGACTCTAGCGGACCATAGGGAACAACAGGCTAGGAGGAAGAAATAGCGTACTGAAGATAATGTCATTAGCTTTATTGACAATGACCCGGAATATGTAATTTCTCCTTATGTAGATCCCCTTGTTGTATCCACGCTCGTTTCGGACGGTAGCGTTGACTACCAACTGAAACAAGTATTTATTGATACTAAAAGTTTGCATGATTTGCTTTACCTCGATGCGTTTTTTAAACTTGATTTAAAAAAGACTTAGTCGAAGCCTGCCGAAGGCCCACTATACGGCTTTGACAACAAGCCAGTGCCCGTCCAAGGGAGGATTCAATTAGAAGTCACCTTGGATACACACCCGAGAATGGCAAGTCAAGCACTCATCTTCTTGATGGTTGATCTGCCCTCCGTCTACAATGCTATATTAGGTCGCCCGTGCCTAATAGCGTTCAGAGCCGTCACTTCAATACCGCATCTAAAGATAAAATTTTCAACGACATGTGGTGTGGGCGAAGTTTTGGGTGACCACGTTACTGGGTGGACGTGTTACATGTCCCAAATCGCCCCAAGTGGTAGTACCAAATCGCCCCAAGTGGCAGTACCAAATCGGCAGGAGAACTCGACCATCGAGAAGAAACAACTCTACAGCAAGTGTAGTTCGGAGAGGCAACCAATCTAATCTCACTGAACTCGGAAGACCTGGAAAGGTGTGTGCATATCGGCAGCTCACTTCCCAGGACATTGCACGATGAGCTGATCGCGTTCTTGCGACAGAACGCCGACATTTTCGCATGGACTCCCGCTGATATGCCTGGAATTCTGGTCGGAGTAATGGCCCACAAGTTGGGCCTCAATTTCGACCGTAAACCCATCAGGTAGAAGCGGAGAAATCACTCAGTGGAGAAATTAATCACCGTCTAGAAAGAGGTAAAGAAGCTGCTGGACGCCGGTTTCATCAGGGAGGTCCATTACCCGGATTGACTTTTCAACGTTATCCTGGTAATGAAAAGTAACGAAAAATGGCGAATGTGTGTCGACTTTACCAACATCAACAAGGCCTGCCCAAAAAACAGCTTCCCTTGACCCATGATCGACTTATTGGTAGACTCCACATCTGGACATAAGTTGTTGAGCTTCATAGACGTGTACTCGGGCTATAACCAGATCTGGATGAGCCCAGAGGACGAATAGCACACCTCGTTCATGACGGACCAAGGCACCTATTGTTATAAGGTCATGCTTTTCGGTTTAAAGAAGCGGGCGCCGCTTTCTAATGGCTCGTGAACAAGATGTTTGAAAAGAACATCGGCCGCAATATGGAGGTGTATGTTGACGACATGCTCGTCAAGAGCAGGACCACCAATGACTATATTTATGATCTGGATGAATTCTTCGAGGTGCTCCGTGCACATTAAATGAAGTTGAATCCGGTTAAGTGCATTTTCGGAGTATCCTCAGAAAAATTCTTGAGTTTTATCGTCTCCTAACAAGGGATTTAAGCGAACCCGGAGAAGATCAAGGCCCTCGCAGACATGACTCCGCCATGAAGCGTCAAGGACGTCCAGCAGCTAATCAAACGACTGGCAGCCTTGTCCCGTTTCTTAGCTAAGTCGGGCGACAAGTATCTGCCTTTCTTTAAGGCGCTAAGGGGAACAAAAGCAAACAGATTCCAGTAGACAGTAGAGTATCAGACAGCCTTCGACGAGTTGAAGCGATATTTGGCCAACCCGTCGTTGCTAATGTTACCTAAGGACGGAGAGGAGCTATACCTCTACCTAGCGGTGTTAGAGGTGGCCTTTAGCTCAGTCCTCATACGCCGAGACAACGACACCCAGTGACCGGTCTACTACGTGAGCAAAACATTGACTGGCCCAAAGACACGCTATCGACGTGCAGAAAAGTTAGCCTTGGCACTTGTCTTCTCCGCCCAGAAGTTGAGACCTCACTTCCAGGCTCATCGCGTGATTGTTCTCACCAACCAACTCTTGAAGAACATTATCCAGAAACTCGATGTTTCTAGACGGCTGGTAAAGTGGGCTATTGAATTAGGAGAGTTTGACATTGAATTTCGACCCAAACTCGCAATTAAAGAGTAGGCTCTAGTTGACTTCATCGTTGAGACCATGACACTAATTCTCGAGGAACAGCCCACTAAGGACGCGAAACAGCGTGTGGAGGGGCCAGAATGGGTCCTAAACGTGGACGGATCGTCAACGGACTTAGGCAGTGGAGTTGAAGTAGTCTTAAAAATCCCAGACGAGTTTGAAGTAAAGTACTTGCTCAGACTCAACTTTTCGGTTACTAACAACGTTGCCGAATACAAACCGTGTTAGCTGGGTTAGGCTAGCAAAAGAGTGCTTAGCTAAACGGTTGACCGTTTACAGTGACCCCGAGCTAGTCGTCAACCAGGTTAACGGGAGTTTCGAGGCCTGCAACCCTTATCTAACTAAATACTTGGCCAAGGTAAAAGAGATCAGCCGGAGATTTGGCAAGGTGATCCTTGTTCATATTCCTAGAATTGAAAACTGAAAGGCCGACCAACTTGCCAAAGCGATGGCGGCTGAGAACCCGGAGCAGTACTCAAGGAAGATTCTTAACGCTCCCAGCACAGAGGAATAAGAAATAATGTAGATCTCCGAAATAAAAAATCGGATGACACCATACCAAAGATACCTGACGGACAGAATACTCCCAGAAGACACAGATGAAGCCAGACAGATCAAGAAGACAGTCGACTGGTACACCGTGGTCGAAGGACGACTATATCACCGTGGTTACTTGACTCTGTACCTCCGATGCCTCACTCTAGAGGAGGTCGACTACGCCCTAGGCGAAGTCCATATCGGGATTTATGGATCGTATATTGGAGGCAAGAACTTGGCATTCAAAATCATGAGCCAGGGTTATTACTAGCCGACGATGAAAAAAGATGCGCTCGAGTTCATAAAAAGGTGTGAGAACTGCCAGTTTCATGGCAATCTTCACCACCAGCCGACCGCTGAGCTGAAATCCCTCCAGGCTCATTGTCTTTTCGTGCAGTGGGGGCTTGACATTCTAGGCCCATTTTCCATTGCAACAAAGCAAAGGAAATTCATTATCGCAGGTTCGACTACTTCACAAAATGGGTTGAGACCATCCCACTAGCCAAGATCACGGGAGCATAATGCCCGGAATTCGTCCGCTAGAACATAGTCAGTAGATTTGGTGTTCCCGAGGTTATCGTCACCGACAACGAAATCCAGTTCACGGGAAAGCGTTTCACCAAGTATTACACAAGTTTAGACATCAGATTGGTCTACACTTCAGTGACTCACCTGCAAGCGAATGGACAAGTAGAGGTCACGAATCGCACGCTACTCCATGGTCTAAAGACCAAGCTGGAGGACGCCGGCGGCACTTGGGTAGACGAGCTGCTCTCCGTCCTTTAATCTTATCGGACGACTCCAAATGAGCCAACTTATGAGACGCCTTTCAGTCTCTGTTATGGAACTAAAGCGGTAATTCTGGTTGACATCGGGCTTTCTAGTCTTATGGTTGAATCCTTCGACCTGCAAGGCAACTCCTAGAAAATCCGGAAGCACCTGAACTTGTTAGAGGAATCCCGCAACGCCGCCAGAATGCGAACCGTAACCTACCAACAAAGGATCGCGCGTTATTGCAATAAGAAGGTAAAAGGGCGACAGTTCAACATTGGGGGCTTAATCATGTGGAGTATTGAGGCCGCAGGTAAGGTTGCCAATTGGAATAAACTTTCCCTAAATTGGGAAGGACCTTTCTTAGTCTCCGACATCTTATGGAACGGAGCATACAAACTCCGGACCCAGGACGACAAGTTGGTTCTTCAGACGTGGAACGCGGTCCACCTCAAGTGATACTTCCAATAAGGGTCCAGATATGTCACTCATGTGAATGCTTGTAAACGTATGTACATTTTTCAATCAATGAAATATGCCTCTTTTCTTTTATACTGTGTTGTGTTTTCTTTTTTTTTTTTGCTTCGTATACATGGGGGCACATTTGTATGCTTGCTTCATATGTTTGCAAGACTATGTAAACGACCAAGACTGCCCTTAAATAGAGCGAATTTTCACCCATTAGTTACTAAACTTCGGTCATTTGGGTGGTCCGTAAAGCGGTCGAACTCAAACTTTAGTCATTCAAGCGGCTAATAAGTGGTATCTAAACCCCAGTCATCCGAGCGGCTAATAGGTGGTCAAATCTAAACCCTGGTCATCCAGGCGGCTCGTGAGCGATCATATCTAAATCTTGGTCATCCAAGTGGCTCATTCGAGGTCAAAATCTTAGAGGGCTCAAGCGGCACACGTGGCAACCTTCTTTGCAAGGAGATAGTGTGATCAGTCTACGATGGTCGACAGGAGCAAAGCACTGCTCGCAAAAGCTGACCGCCCAAGTCTATACTTGACAGCGCCACCAAGCCTCTACTCACGCACAAGTATCGAGTAGGCTCAATGTGACATCCAGGTCAATCCTGATGTCCTCACAAAGGGCTCAAGTTCTTAGGCGAGCACCAATATTATCTTAAGGCGGACGACCAGCTTGCGTACACAAAGTTGGCCGGACAACTCAACAACAAGGGATTATAAAAACAACAAAGGCAAAAGACACACAATATCACTGAAACAGTCGTTTCATTGATTATGTTCACTCATAATTACATCAATTACAAAAGCAAGGAACACATAAGCTATGAAGGTGCGAAGCTCCCGAGAAGGAGGCGGTGGCGGTCATTGACTACTACGGGGCTCCCCTACAAGGCTCTCACAATACTAGGCAGACTGGTTAACTGGGTCAAGATACTCAACTGAAAAACTAGGGTCCACCAGCCGGCGCATTGCCCGGCTAATGTTCACCCCCTTCCATAACTGTGCCAGCAGCATGTTCGAGATCTCATGGGGACAAATACGAGTGGCCAACTCGTTCTCCAAAGTAGCTATTTTGCCCCGCGAGCTGGTCAATGCGCCGCATAGTCCGGTCGACCTCTTCTTTCAGACTGGCGTTTTCTTCTTTAAGTTTATCATTCTCCTCCACGAGACCTACAACCACGGCCTCTCTTAGACTGGCATTCTTCTCTTTCAACCAGATGTTCTCCGCCTCCAAGTTGGCCAGCACAGACCCTAGGGCAACCGCGTCCCCCCGGTGCTCCGCCTTCAGCACCTCCAACTCCTCGTCAAGCCAAGCAATCACCTTATCTATATCGGAGATCGTTGCGTCTCGTTGGCCAAGTGCCTGTACAACTGCGCCCGAAACCTTTTTCGTCTGCGAAAACAGTAAGTGTCAGCAGTGTTAAAACGAAAGGGAAAAACAAGTTACGAAAGTTCACCTGCAAAATCCTGTGCACTGGAATCATTGGCCTGACACGAGACCTTGGCTCTGGCGGCGGAGGATTAGAAGTGGAACCCTCCTAAGCAGGCCTAGCAGTGGCGTCCGCTGCCAATTCCTCGGTAGTTCCACCATGAGATCCTCCGTCCCCATCAGCTCTCCATCGGTGGGCTCATCCGGCCTTTCCACGGCCTGGGTAGGTTCTCTGGCGGCGGCCTCCTCCGTAACCTCCGCACTAACACTAACCACCAATTGTGGCTCTCCGGCAGTTGGTGCCCCTGGTGCCTCCTGAAACTCCTCAGGAGCGGGCTTATCGGATAGTGTAATGACCAGCACAACAGGAGGCTCAATCGGCGCCTCCTTGGGTTCCTCGGCTGGTATCTCCTCCGGCAGATCAGCAACCCACTCCACTATGGGCTCCGTAGAGGGTTCTAATCGCGTCAAGTGCTCCGGCTGTGGCAGAGCCAGAACAACGTGGCTGCTAGTGGAGTGCAGTCTGGCCCTATAAACCTCAACGGCGGACTCTTCGCCGCCTATGCCGGAGCTATCTCCTACTCCAACAAGCTAATCGACCATAATGTTCCCCGGATCGGTGGAAGAGGATGAAGGCCTTATTGCTGCTGCCGTCGTCTACCTCTTTACCCTTGGACTTGAGGGAGATTCCTCGCCGGATGGCTCCCTGGCCACAAGAGCCCCAGCCTTCCTCTTCTTAGAAGGCTTCGTCATTTTCTGGCTCAAGAGACAAAAGCCCCACTTACCCTCATCACGAGAGACCAAGTGATCTCTCCGAAACTCTACAATGTGGTCATCTACCGATTTGAATAGCCACTCCAGGGACTCCGTCTCCTCCTCAGGAGGAGTCCCGGTGTAAGCTTCGATCACCTTACCCCATTCCCTGGCCAACGGCCAGGACTCATCCACGCGGACAAAAAAAAATCGGTTCTTTCAGTTCTTTAAAGAGTCATATATGGCAGTACTAACCTGGAGACCGCCGCGTGGAGCCAGGGAGATCCACTCTGCTCCCTAGTTAAACTTGAAAAGCATTCTCACCATCGCCACCATCAGCCGCTTCATATGTTGCCAGAGAAATATACAGAAGGTACACAAATACTGTACGGCGTTCGCATGATACTGTGCGATGGGGACTTGAAGGGCCATGAAGATCTCCAGTAACTCATCGGGGACTGAAACACGAAGGCCACTTCTTAAGTGGGCCTCATAGATGGTAACGAAACCCTTCGGTGGCGTGCACGCCCTGTCTTCCTGGACAGGGACTCAGAAGACTATCTCTTTTGAAATGTTGTACTCCACGGGCAACTCTTTCACATTGGTTTCCCTAAGAATGAAAACAATTTCAAGAACGGAAGCCATGGGAATGGAAGAAAGAGGAAAGCACAACACTTCAAAAAATTTTCACTCAAGGAAGATGAAAGAAAGCGTGGAAAATTTAAAAGTGAAACAGATGGACAATTTAAAGGGCAATGTGAACGCCGGTCAGATTAACCGTGTCATAAACGTGTGCCATCATTACTGCCACATGGCGTTTCCTGAACGGGCGCAGTTGAATCAGATCCCCTAGCATATTTATTACCGGGATCTTCAATTCACCGCATACAAACACGTGGCCACCTTTTCATCTGATAGAACGACTAATGATGGCGCGTCACTCCAACTCCCACAAGTTCTCCGGATTTTGGCCCGGATGGTCAATGAAGCCGGTCAACATTTCCTTCGGCAGTCCTCCGGATTTTGGCTTGGATGGTCAGCAAATCCGATCAACACCTCCTTTAGCGGTTCTTCAAATTTTGGCCCAAACGGTCAATGAATCCGGTCAACTCCTTTTGCAAGAGTTCACTAGACTTTGTCTTAAAAGGTCAATGGTTCCGGTCAATGCTTCCTTTTCCAGAGCAGTGGATCTTGGCAGGCATCAAGTCACGTGACTCACCATGAACATACTGGATGTCAAAATTTAAACTACCAACATAGGGGGCTAGTGATGGGTATGCCCATAGTGGACTGGCCCAAGGGGGAGGAACAACTCAAATCCACGCAAGCCCAAATATGTACCTGGAAGGTCAACGTGTACCATTGATCGGACGAAAAGCAAAGGAGACTGGCATAAGGACAAGCAACTGGCTCACAGAGACGGTCAATATTTCTGTTGACCAGAAGCGCCACAGTAGGCTGGCTCCAGAGCAGACCTTACATGGGCCAAGTCCAGTTTGGCTCACACTTCCGTCCACGACCGACAACAGTCTTCTTTTCTTATTTCGCGCTTTCCAAAAAGGCAATCTCCATTATAATGATGACCAGCAGATTCATCACACATCTCACGAGGAAAGTGGCAGATTCTCTCCCCTATCTGCAGCAAACTCTAGCAGTTGCAAAATGTAGAAGGAAAGTAGTCAATCCAAGGAGCCGTTACCACCATTGAAGCCCCACGCCAAGAAAGGAAGCCAGCCCAACAAAGCGCAGGAATCAAGCATTCCTTTTTAAGAAAGGATGCCTAACATCTCAGTTATAAAAGTCCATAAAATCCTCACTCTAGAGAAGGCTCAATTCTGCAAAGAATCGCTCTCAAAAGCCCACGCTCTCTTTTTCTGCAAAGAAACCCTCATAAGCTCACATAGCGTCCTCATAAGCTCTCATGCTTACAGGATGCCAATTGTCTCCCTCTTTCTTCTGTCACTACATTCCTCGAGAACACAGTGTCAGAAACCACCGCTCCTCTCGAGCCACAGAAACTCTTTACCTTTCTTGATTTTTATCATTTTACCCTAACCTTATTATTATTTGAAACTATTTACTGACTTGAGCGTCGAAATATTTTCGATAAGAAAACAACCAGCCGGTACCTGACCTTTTGTTTGTTGTAGTGGTGTGTAGGATCCAGACTCGGTGGACGGAGCCGGATTCAATGATCAACTTGACTCAAACTTGTTCAAAATTTGATTTTAGGACGTACACACGCACGCGCGCGCGCACACACACATATATACACACACACACACATATATACACAATAGTTTTACACACACACACTCACACATATATACACACAATAGTTTTACACACGCACACACACATATATATACACAATAGTTTTACGCGCGCGCGCATACACATATATATATATATATACACAATAGTTTTTTTTAAAAACTCATATCTATCAAAAATATAGAAAATGTTTTTTAAAAAAATAAAATAAAATTTTTGAAAATATATTTCTACCTTTAAAAATATTTTTTTTTACAATATTTTACAATTATTGTGTTATGTATATCATAAATGTAATTTCAAAAAAAAATAAAATTATAAATGAGTCACATTTGAGTTGTAATAATAAAAATTTTATTAAAACAAAGGTATCATAAATCTATAAAATCAGAAAATACGAGATTTCATAAAGTTTAACAAACACGATTAAACCGAGTCAACTCGGAAAAAAACCCCAAGCACAAAGGATCAACAGCTCAGAAGAGCGGGAAAAAACCGGGCGTCTTGCGAACCAAGCAAACCCGGTTCAGTTTAAAATGAGGGTGAAGAATCCGGCCCACCAATTGATCTAACGGTAGAAATCAAACCACATTTTCTTTGCCGGCGTTCACGGAGAGCTCAGATTTAATCCATTTCTTGATGTGAGTAATCAGAAACAGAGTGCAAGCTTGAGAAGAGAGGCCACAGATCAAGCCAATCCAAAGCCCCTGAATCACAGTAAACCATAATCTCAAAATTTATTAAAAATAGTAATCAAAATATCAGTATTGGTATTATTATTAGTCAGGAACATAATAATATCACTCATATCGGATGATATGTATCAGCATTGAATATATAATAAACTAACATGCAAATATCGACAGATATATTGTTCGCCATATCGCGATATAATATGATTTTATCGAAATATTAAAAAAATATCAGTATGGGGGTTCTAATACTGATATATATCAACTGATATATCATATATCTATTGATATTTTTATCCATGATCACAAAACATAGTCAATTGCAAAAATGCTACCCTTAATACTCCTATATAGTCCTCCTACAGTAAAGTATTTTATTACGAATATAAAAGTTAGAAGAACATTTATGAAAGATAGCTAGAATTACGGTCCAAATTAGTCTACGGGTCAGCATGGTAAGGCATATAATGCTTATGGCCGGACACAACTAAACATCTGAACCTAAAAGCGGACGATACTTCACGATAACAATACGACATCCTCTTCACTATAGGGCTATATCAGAAGGCAAATGTCACACGTTAATTGAGTGAAAATGCGACACATAACTTGAACCGAGGTGAAAATGCGACACATGATCGAGTGAAAGGTGGCATACAACTTTAGAGGTGGATGCCCTCCCCTACAAGGGCCCTTTTTCAAGGTCAAGGACAAGAGGGTGTGGTCTGAATTAGTTCTTGAAGGAGGACAATATCCCAGGTGGGGCACAATTTCAAACCGAGACTAGACATAATGAAAATCAGATAGTTCGATCAAATTGAGATTTTATAAGATATGATCAAGGTAGATGAGTATTATAAATAGACATGATCAAAAAATTAAACCTAATTCTATTTTTTGGACAGAGCAAAACAATGGGGTCAAATAATGACATGCCTTACCCGGATTATGATTTTTTGTAAATACATTTATTTAATTTAGATAAATATCAAGTTTTGAAACACTCATAGGAAAACATTATAATTTTAAAATATTTTATATTTTTAGATATTTTTATATAAATATGATTTTTTTAAAAAAAGTACTAAATTAAAAAAAAAATTTATGAATCTCCCCCAAAAACCGGTCCATGGGTTCATAATTAAAAGATTATGTATAAATATGATTGCGACTTTTGATAACCGGCCTAACTCAACGTTGCCTGCCTTAACAATTACAATTTCTTATCTAAACCCGCTTCAAGTTTGATTTTGATCCGGTCGACTCAATATTTTCTTTTATGTATATTTTCATACATGAAAGTGTTTTTTTCCTAGAGTAATGTTATTTGTCCCACTCATCTACAATCTACTCACTACAGATGAAGTCTATTAGATTTTTTTTGAAAAAATAAGAAAGTTAAAATAGCCTCTGTATATAAAGAAAGAATAATAAATAAATTATCAATAGGTAAAACAAATATTATTTTCTTTTTCTTTAATATCAATTATCTTCCTGATGGGTTCATATGGTAAATGGTTCAAGCAATAATAGACAAGTAAAGCTCAAAAGGGTTAAAAGGAGTTTACCTTGGCATACAATTTGAACTTGAAGCCAAGAAGGCATGCAATGGGCATGCCAAGGACAAAGAAAGTTGCCAAGTTAGTGTACATAGCCAGATGCTGCCAGCCACATCCTCTGCTCACCCCTGAAAGCCCGTACAATATCAAAATAAATCATGGATGAAAATATTGACGCCAGTATTAAATAATATTATTGATATCAGATATAATGAACGAAAATAATACCTAAAAATTATAAACTGATAAAGCCACATCAGCAATATATTAGTCAAATATATCACAATATTATCATGGTATTAATGGCCAAAATACTAATACATATATATTATATCGACCGATATTTGCGTTAAAGGTATGAATACATAAACCCAAGAATGAAAAGGAATAGTGCAAGGACACGACTAGATGTTACTGAAAAATAAAAAGTCATAATCTCATAGCCCATCTGTTATATAAGGATAAAATTGTACGCATTTGATCAATTTTAAACTCCTTGACTTTAATCCTGAAGGAATTAAATGTTATTAAAAAAAACCCAAAATTTATCCATTCAAAATGTAATATTATAAGAGCTTGTCTAGCAGAATTTCCTTCTAGCTTGTCGACATATATCTTATTTGCCAGTATTACTACAACTACCACAACAAAGAAGATATTTCAGAAGCTATAGTCGATAGACGGATGCAAATACGACTCGATTGACACTTACTAAGAAGAGGTTTATGTTAGAATTCTTTCACATGATGTAGCACATATTCAGTAATTTATTATAATGATAATGGTTACCACCCAATACAGTTTTATTATATTTCATTAGATAAGTTATTTATTTAATTAATCTAGTATTTAATGGAAAGAACAACATTTATACAATTAAGAGAACGATTTTCTTGTTATCCTATAAATGACAGAATTAACAATCATTTGATGGATTATTTTCTGATAATGATTATGACAGGTTTTCTATTTTGAATGAGTGGAGGTTTTTAACTTTCCATTAATGTTATTTAAAAGCTGCATTTTAGAAAATTAGAATAACTTTAACCCCACACATAAATTCCATAACTCTCATGAAGGAAGAGAGATAAGAGTCAAGAGAGAGAAATCAATTCTAGATTCCATGAGAGAAGAACATTAAGTATGAATTCAAATATATTATGAATGTTTATTCTACATTATAAATTATGAAATAACGTGATGATTTTAAATATTCACAAAGATTTAAATCTTATAAAAATTTTATACTATAAGGAAATCATATATAGATGATACACACCTGACAAGACACCTTGAATTGTGTCAAAAAATATTGAAACTCCAAGTAGTGGTGCTATAGAAGCAAATTCACTAATGATTTTGGAGCTGTCGCTGAAGAAGCTAGCCCATAGATTATGTCCAAATGCCAGAGCCAAAATAAGCACACAAGCTAGGAGGATAGATAGCCTTAGTGTGACCCCCATTGCGTGCTTAGCCTCACGAGGGTTCCCAGATCCAAGCTCATTTGACACCCTTGTGCTGTCACCATGTTTCCCAATTGTTAGTAAGAAACCAGTTCAAAAAACTTTAAGTTGTAAGGAAAAGGGCCAATAATAATTTATACTCTACGATACCAGCTCATACGAATGCCCTTTTTTGGGTTTGAAGCATTGATCAAGCACAGATTTACTTTATATCACGTGCAAAAAAGTAATTATAAAAAAGTGAAAATTTCAATATTTAAACTTATATCTGTTTAATTAATAATGTTTGATATCGTATCGATTACGTGCATGCACACTCCATTTTATGTTCTGAGATGGAACTCACATAAGCTTCTAACTAATGCTTTTTATGTAGTTTGTGTGCATTTTCCTTTATTCAAGCCCGTTGAAATTTCATTTTCACCAATTAATTGTTTTGTCAGTGCCATAGAACTTTTAAACACATTATTCACACCATAATTGATTGTAAGATCTTCAATTTTCCATCAGTAACTACCCCGGTAGGGAAAAAATGAGGATAAATACCTTAACAACAATAATAGTAAAGCCTTGAACAACTGACAATACAGCAACTGTCCTTTGGGATTGCTTGCATTATTGTAGTTGGGTCCCCAGTTTTTGGAATGCTTGAGACACCAACAGAGGTGAAGGTCCAATAATGATTTTCCTACGCTAGCACTTTGTTTCTGAGCTATTAAGTGAAGTGAAAGTCTATTAATGAATTTTTTAGCATACCCCCTCACACGGTTGCCTTATTTGGGTTTTGATGCATGGATTGAATGCAGTTTCGTTCCATACAATGTATTAAGAAATAATTACAAGAAAATGAAGATTTTTAACAAACAAACTCATAATCTTTTAATCAACAATGTTCCAAAATCATACCAAGAAATCAACATGTTGTAAGACTTAATAAGGCGTAAATCATCTACGGATTGTCAAAATTATCATATTATTTCACATTTTGATAATAAGGAATTAAATATTAACAATATACCTGAATCCATCCTTAGTGTTCGTTTCTTGAAACAGTTGATATTGATTTTTCTCCTTTCACCCTCATTTCTCTCTTCCTTAATACTTCATAATTGTGTGTAGAGAGATATCTTTAACTTTCCCGAAGGCAGTTTTTAGAATAAAATTCATGGGAAGTTGGTAATCTCCACTAATTCAAAGACAAAAACTGACATTCTCATTATTCAGAAAATTATCCTACTTCAATCCACAACAAATGATGATTTATTCTGTCGTTAATAAGGTAGAAAGATAACCGATTTCTTAATTATATTAATATCATTCTTTCTATCAAAGACTAGACTTATTAAGAAACAACTTTTCAAATAAAATAAAATTGTATGTGATTATAACCTTTAATAATTTCTAACAGTCTAAGCTATTAGGTGAAGTCATAATGATTTTATACTCTAAACAGTTAGCTGTTGAAGGAGACGAACGGGAAACATAGCAGAGGAGGGGGGGGTTTGTGGCAGCATACCTTGCAGCTGCACTTAAGCCGTAGGCAAACATGTAGGCAATGGCTTCTGTATTTACACTGTCAAAATAACATTTGCATTAGTTTTGAGAGAAAAGCCAAGATGACAGTAAGTACTACGTAGTTTAGTAGTAGAAGGAAGACTCAGAGACAAGCGAATTCACCACATTGCAACGAGGGAAGTAGTTATTTCTGAGTCTGGCATAAGGCCAGCTAATAAAACCAGAATCTCAAATGCCCAGTACTCTAAGCTGAAAAGAAGAACAAGATATGCCAATCAGTTTACTGCAATTAAGTAATTTAAGAAAATTAATTGTCCATTCATGTATTAATTTAATTCTAATAACGTCATCAAAGATGAGTTGGAGCAAGAACTAAGTATACACCATAGATGAAAATAGCAATCTCAGGCCATCAGCAGCCGTATTGGTATCGATCATATTAGATTATATATATCGGTATTAGATGTATTAAACAATTTTATTTGCGAAGAAGAACAAAATGATTTCAAGGAAATGTTGACTAATACCGACATGGTATTGAGGGGTCTAACATTAATATTTTATTTCGTGGTATAGACCCAACTCTAACCATATGTTGAGATACAGTGCTTTATGAAAATGGGGGTTTTCAAAATACAGTGCTTCGGATGCAAGGAATATGTTGGGGGGCACTTCTGATGCTAGGTTTCCAGTCACTCCCTTATAAGTCTTACGCCCATTCGAAGTATTGTTTTTCATTTTCATCACTGTAAGGGTATTACACATAGGATTCAGATGAGCAACACTATTCTTTGAAAACTCCGTGAGAGGGCTACGAACTAATGACTTAAGCACTAGGTTGGGAACGATTTCCAATAGTTATCCACGAGAGGGCCGCAAGCTGGCCTCAAACTATCCGTTTAAGATGTCAAGCAAGATATAAAAGGTCCTGTTTTGATTTTAGGACATACAAGGGAGCAAAAAGCACAAGAGCGCTACAAGGATAAGAGAAAATAGAGAAAAAAGAGAAGAGGAAGACTTTCGTTATCTGGCTGAGACCCGATTCAAGTTCTATTCTTTACCAAACTTGGGAATTCTACTCCAATCTTGATTATGTGAGGTACTACAAATTGGTTGCTCGTTTGCTTATTATATTTTCTTTTGTGTTGTTAGGTGTATTGAGAGTTATATTTTAATCGATTATTCACAATAGTTGTTGTGAAAGGCTTTCGAATGGTATTACTTGTAACCATACACTTTAAAATAGATTTGCTTAGAGGTTGTCCTATGATTTTTCCCTTGATATAGAAAAGTTTTCCATAGTAAATATTATAGTGCAATTTATGTTTGGTAGCATATTTTATTTCTTATGCTCTCACGGTGTTTGGCGATTGATGATTGACAGGGGATTCGGGGTTTTTTTTTTTTCACAGCACTGCTATTATGCGTATTCTAAAAATCCCAACAAGTGGTACTAAAGAGTAAGTTTTTTCAATATGTGAAAATTACAATTTGATGGTGCTGATGCCAAAGGGCTTGCCATTTTATATTAAGCAATTCAACGGGAAAAATTATTTCATTATTTGGTAAGAAGAAGTGACAAATGTTTTGACTTGTGAAAGAACGGTAAAAACACTGAAAAAAAAAGGAGAACAAGTTACAGAGAATAAAGGCTTATGAATAGCAAGACATGAGAGCTATTGCTCAAATTATATCTTACAGGCAACATTATTTAAGAATTAATTAATTTGTTGGATCTATCAGAAGTTTGAATGAAGCTTGAGGATTGGTACAAATCTAAATCCTTAACGATGAGGTTATACGTGAATAGGCAATTCTATGGCCTTTGATTATCAGGATGGGGAAGTTTTAAGAATAACTCGGATGAATTCAATCGGATTGTAACGCAAATATCCTCGTTTGATGATAAGATCAATGAGGATGACAAGACATTGGAATTGCTGGTTTCGTTGCCGGCTTCATACGATCATATAATGATAATACTATTGTTTGAGATGGATATGTCCAGTCTTGATGGGGTCATTATTTCTTTACTTATGAACAAGTTTAAGCAGGAGGGAAGTGTAAAGATTTTAGGGGATGCAGGTGCCTTGGTGTCCACTAACAATTTTAGGTACAGGAGATTGACGAAGAGGGGTGGCAAGTCAGAGAGGAGCTAAAGCTTAAGGCAAGTGGTAAGAAAGGCCACATGAAGCGGATTACTTCAAAAGTAAGTAGGAGAAGGCAGGTGGTAACAAATGACAAGAGAGGAGGAATCATGAGAGCAATGATCAAACCTTTATCGCTGCCCATATAGACCTTTTAATTGTCAATGTGGGTAAGACAAGAGCTTCACAGGTTATAAGATGAGTTGGATGATGATAGTAGATCCTCACTCCATATGGCATCGAATGAATCTTTCTTCACCTTCTATACACTTGGGGACTATGGGGTATTGAAGATGAGTGACGATGGCTTGTCAAGGTTAAATGGCATTAGGGATGTTAGCTTACGGACAAGCAACAAGACAAAACTCATATTTGAGAGGTATGCAACATATTCTGGATGTTTAGTTGAATTTGATTTTAATTAGCAAGTTTGACAATGAGGATTTTTGCATAACATTCAGCAAATGCCAATAGAAGCTCACTGAATAGTCCTTGATTGTAGCAAGGGGAAACAACGAATCAAGTTAGTACTTGATAAAGGTTTCGATTTCCAGCGGCAACACCAAGGTGATTGATGGGAGATTTGATTAAGATGGCAGAAGGAGACCGAGGAGGAGTGCAAAATGGAGCGATCTATTGAAGTGAAGGCAATGAAGGTGAGTCGTAGTATTCCGGGTATTTTAGAGGAAGGGAAGATGGTGTTATTCAAACTTACAAAGTTTGGCATGAGGTCCCTGTGGAGGGAAAATTTCTAGTAGGCAAAAGATGATAGCGACTCATTGGAAAGACAAGATTCCCCTACAAGGTCATGAGGAAAAGTTTGTTGAGTTTTAGATTACACCCTAATGAGTCTCACACCCATTAAAAGAGTTGTTTTTCATTTCAGGGATTGTTAGGGTGTTTCACGCAAGGTTAGCACAAGCAGCACCATTCACCGGAGATTCCGCGAAAAGGACACAAGCTAGTGGCTTAAGCGCCAAGTCGAGGATGATTTATAGTGGCTATTCACGA
The DNA here is from genome assembly GCA_033239525.1 of Nepenthes gracilis. Lineage (NCBI taxonomy): Eukaryota > Viridiplantae > Streptophyta > Magnoliopsida > Caryophyllales > Nepenthaceae > Nepenthes > Nepenthes gracilis. The sequence continues at coordinate 10,455,693 of BSYO01000029.1, forward strand.
GTTGGCCATTTAGGCACCAAGTTTGGGAGGATTTCCACAGATACTGCAAGAGGGTTATGAGCTAGCCGCTTAAGAGGCCACGTGAGATATAAAAGTCCATGTTCTGATTTTAGGGCATACAACAAAGTGAAAACACAAGGGGTACCCCAAGGAAGAGAGAGAAGAGATAAAAGAGAGAATAGGATATTTTTGGAATCCTATTGATATCTAATTTGAATTTCATTCTTAATCAAGCTCGGGTTTGCTGCTCTAGTCTTGGTTATAGGATGTACTACTAATTAGTTATTCGTTTTTTTGTTGTATTTTCTCCCGTGTGATTGTTATGTTAGTGATTATATTCAATCGACTATTCACAAAAGTTGTTATAAATGGCTCTCAAAGGGAATTATTTGTAGCCATACCATTTAAAATGGATTTGTTCGGAGCTTGTCCAATAATTTTTTCCTTGATTGAGAATTATTTTCCATGTTAACCATTATTGTCTAACTTATATATATGGTTGCGTGTTTTATTCCTTATATTCTCTTGATACTTGGTAGTTGAGGATTGAAAAGGAATTGAGGATTTGTTTCCACTGCATCGGCATTAGCATATTTCGAGAATCCTAACATTTGAAACAACCCACCCATGAGAGTTTGGACCTGAAGAGAATTACTTGTTGGACAGTAGGAAGTGTACTTTCCACGTAAAAGATTGACTTCTGCGCCATCGAAAAGGCAGTCCTTTGATGGCCTCTAGTTGGACATAGAATAGATGCTCACCGCGAATCACGTAGCAGGTGTGCCAATTGTTGTCTTCCAGATACATGACCCATCAACTCTCGTTTGGGTGGTCCAACGACTTTATTGTTCTACCCGTAGATGCATACTTTTGTTGGGAGTCACTCCCGTGTAAAAGTCCTTGTGACCGGAGGACTTGGATGGAGTACGTAGACTTTATGTGCTACTATACATAGAATATGCAAATGAAATTCTGGTCAATATAGTTAACCGGAACTTTTTAACGGGCAACAATACCGGTCAACAAGTTGACCGGTTGAAGGCATGAGATGCCCAGCATTGACGAGAGAATCAAGACGGGCAACGTTGACCGACCTTGTGGAGAACGCGGACGATGAAATGTGGGCCGTCCGTCAGGAAATCCAGAATGGTGTCAACTCAGAAGATTTTCTAAGGATACATGATCTCAGACGGTTATGCAGGAGCCGTTTTTGTACAGGATATATTCATATTGTTGGCAATGATAGATCTTGTCGGTAGATATGAAATATTCCTTATATTTGCTGTATATGGGCTTCGATATTAAAAGCAAGCAAAGGAACTTGCTATTTTAGAGAGACAGGTGATTGAGAGGCGAAGTGAAAGAAAAAGGAGGGAGAAAAACAGTGAAGAAAAAGTGAGAGCAATTGTGAGCAAAACCTAGTGTGTTAATTGTGCTCTATTCTTTGGTTTTCTTTTCTCTATTGACTATGTAATTGGGAGAAATAATTCCCACCTCACGTAGTGAAATTAGTTCCGTGGACTGATTGTCCCGTGGTTTTTGCCTTGATTGACAAGGGTTTTCCACGTAAAAATTCGTGTGTATTCATTCTCTTCTTCCTCATTGCTTTACTGTGTTTATTTGTGGTGGTAGTCGGACGCCATCTACCCCAACAAGTGGTATCAGAGATAGGTTCAGATTTCTGTCTAAGTGGTGTCGTCATCGTCGAAAAACCTACCGTTCAACGTGGAGCAGTTTAACGGGTAGGGTAACTTCATCCTCTGACAAGAGAGGGTGAAGAATATTCTAACCAGAGAGAGGACAGTGAAGGCGTTGAAGAAGAACGACGAAAAGCCTGCAAATCTGACCGATGATGAATGGCAAGATAAAAGAGACCTTGCCAACTGTATCATGAAACTATACCTGGCGGACAACACTCTTCAAGAGGTTCTTGGCCTAACTGATCCGGCGAAGGTCCTGGAGAAGTTGGAGAGCCGATATAAGTCCAAATCCTTGACAACCAGATTACAAATAAAGAAGCAGTTCTATGGTTTGCGGGTGTCAGAATGTGGCAACTTTGATAAGCATTTGGACAAATTTAATCGGGTCGTGACGCAGATGTCCGCCCTTAATGGAGAAATCAATGAGGACAATGCGTTGGTACTGTTGGCCTCTCTGCTGGCCTCCTATGATCACATCGTCACAACCTTGCTGTTTGGAAAAGATACATTGAGGTTGGACGAGGTTATTACTTCCTTGCTCATGAATGAGTCAAGGCGGTCATAAGGGACCTCGTCGTCCTCTCACTCTGAGGTACTCGTGACCAAATCTAGGGGAAGAAACAGAGTTTGCGGCCAGAAATCAGGAGAGAAAGGCCGTAGCAAGTCACGGTCAATGTATCAAAACCTGGAGTGTCATCACTGTGGCAAAAAGGGACACATCAAGAAGCACTATTTCAAGTGGAAGTGCGAAAATGCAGAAAAGGAGAAAGGAGAAAATGGACCAGATGAGGACAAGTCCTCAGTCTCTGAAGTTACAGAAGGCGATCTCTTGTTAACATGTGAAGAGGATATGGTAAGCCTGATGGACAAGGAGTCAGGCTGGGTGATTGATTCTGGTGCCTCCTTGCATGACACGTCTAGAAGGGGATTATTCATATCCTATATTCCAGGAGACTTTGGAGTGATAAGGATGGACAATGAAGGAACATATCAGATTTTTGGTAGAGGTGATGTTGTGCTGGTTACCAATAATGGAACGAAACTGATGTTGAAGGATGTTCGACATGTTCCTGACATTAGACTGAATATCATTTGAGCCAGTCAGCTGGATGATCAAGGTTATTGTAATACCTTCTGCGAAAGTGAGTGAAAATTGACCAAAGGATCTCTTGTTGTGGCAAGAGGAAAAAAGTGCTCCGACTTATACATAATGAAGGCGTCCGCAATGGCCAGAGATGTGAATGCTGCAATTAGTGAGGAGTCCGAGAACTTGTGGCATAGAAGGTTGGGCTACATGAGCGAATGTAGACTATCTCATTTGGCCAGGAATGATCTTATTCCGGGAATGAAGGAGGACGAACTGAGGACGTGCCCTCACTGCTTGGCTGGCAAACAAAGGAGAGTTTCATTTCACGGAGACTCGTCCACCCCAAAGGTAAAGCTGCTCGATCTCATCCACACAGATGTGTGTAAACCATTCAGAGAGAAGTCGTTTGGTGGAGCCCAATACTTCGTCTCTTTCATTGACAATTGTTCCAGAAGACTGTAGGTCTACCAACTGAAAACCAAGAACCAAGTCCTTGGTATATTTGAGCAATTTCATGCACTCGTTGAGCGCCAGACAGGGAAGAAATTGAAGGCCGTCCGAAGTGACAACGGCGGCGAGTTCATAGGGCCCTTTGATGCCTATTGCTAGTCATATGGTATTAGGTGTCAGAAAACACCACCAAAGTCACCACAGTTAAACGGAGTAGATGAATGGATGAACTATACACTTCTAGAAAGAGTACGGCGCATGCTTTCCAAAGCTAAGCTTCCTGGACACTTCTGGGCCGAAACATTGAAGACGGTGGCCTACATCATAAATAGGTCGCCCAATAAACCCTTGAAAGGTGAAGTGCCGAAGAAGATATGGTTGAACAAGGAGCCATTTTATGATCATCTACGAGTATTTGGATGTAAAGCATTCGTTTATGTCCCAAGAGATGAAAGGACAAAGTTGGAGCCAAAGACAATGCAGTGCGTCTTTCTGGGCTACGGGGAAGATGAGCTGGGTTACAAATTTTATGATCCAACTGGAAGAAGACTTGTTCGGTCAAAGGACGTAACCTTTGTTGAAGATGAAACGATCGAGGACATTGGCAGGAAGGCCAAGTGTGATGTAGACCGGACAGACGAAGTAAATGTCGAAGTCGTTCGTCTGGTATCCCTGGAAGACAAGGACAATGGTCCTGAGGAGGTTGATGATAATATAGAGACAATTACGGCATCTGATAAAGATCAGGATGAAGTCATCCCTCAACTGGCCGAGGATGTGCCTGTCAGACAATCATCACGAAACAGACGGTCGTCCGTCCGTCTGTCACCCAATGAATATGTTTTGTTCACTGATACTGGAGAACCCGAAACCTATAAAGAGGCTACGGAGGACGAGAGTAAAGAGAAATGGTTGAAAGCCATGAAGGATGAAATGAGTTCTTTTCATGAGAATCACACCTTTAATTTAACCAGACTTCCCAAGAGGAAGAGGGCTTTAAAGAACAAGTGGGTCTTCCTGTTAAAAACGAATGAGAATACCATAAAGCCGAGGTACAATGCACGGATAGTGGTGAAAGGCTTCAGTTAACGAAAGGGAGTTGACTTGGATGAGATTTTCGCTCCAATAGTGAAGATGTCCTCCATACGGGTTGTGCTAGATTTGGCTGCCGCTCAGAATCTTGAGGTGGAGCAAATGGACGTCTGGACTGCTTTCCTCCATGGTGAACTTGAGGAGGAAATTTATATTGAACAGCTGGAAGGGTTCAAGGTTAAGAGGAAGGAGCAACTTGTCTGTCGTCTGATAAAGAGTCTGTCCGGTTTGAAGCGAGCTCCTAGACAGTGGTACAAGAAATTCGAGTCGGTTATGACCAGTCAAGGGTACTGGTGGACTACTTATGATCACTGCGTATTTGTACAAAGGTTTTCCAATGATGATTTTGTTGTCCTTCTCTTATATGTGGATGATGTGCTGATTGTTGGACGCAACAGTGCTCGGATAAAGGAGTTGAATGAGCAACTTACGCAGTCGTTTGCTATGAAGGACCTAGGATCAGCGAGGCAAATTCTTGGTATCAGAATTATACGCGATCGAAAGGCAAGAAAATTATGGTTGTCTCAAGAAAGCTATAATGAGAAAGTACTCCAACGATTCAACATGGACAAGTCAAAGCCTATGAGCATACCATTAGCAAACCACCACAGGTTAAGCACTTGCTAGTGTCCATCGTTGGACGAAAAGAAGATATACATGAGAGGTGTTCCTTATTCCTTAGCTGTGGGAAACCTGATGTATGCCTGAGTATGCACCAGACCGGACATAGCACATGCTGTTGGCATAGTCAGCACTGGTCTGCGGTTAAGTGGATCATGAGATACATCCGAGGAACTTCCAAGAAGTGCTTGTATCTTGGAAGTGACGAGTCTTAGTTGGTGGGCAACTCGGATGCTGATTTGGCGGGGGACATCGACAGTCGCAAGTCCACTTCGGGATATTTAGTAAAATTTGCTGGAGGTGCAGTTTCCTAACTATCTGAGTTGCAGAAGTGCGTCGCCCTGTCTACTACAGAGGCCGAGTACATTGCCGTGACAGAAGCTTGTAAAGAGATATTGTGGATGAAGAAGTTCATTCAAGAACTGGACCTTAAACAGGAAAAGTATAAGGTATTCTGTAACAATCAGAGTGCCATATATCTCTGGAAGAACTCTTTATTCCACTCTAGATCAAAGCACATTGATGTTCGATACCACTGGGTGAGAAATGTGCTTAAAACCGGTCTGCTGTCACTGGAGAAGGTCGGTACTGAAGAAAATGGGGCTGACATGATGACTAAGATTTTACCAAAGGGTAAAAATGAAACTTGCTGCAAGCTGGCCGGGCTGATGGACTTAACTTCCTCACGGTCGTGAGAGGAAGTTTATTGGAAGTTACTCCCGTGTGAAAGTCCTTGTGACCGGAGGACTTGGATGGAACATGTGAACTTTATGTGCTACTATATATAGAATATGCAAATGAAATTCCGGTCAACATAGTTGATCGGAACTTTTTAACGGGCAACAATATCGGTCAACTTGTTGACCGGTTGAAGGCATGAGATGCCCAACATTGCTGAGAGAATCAAGACGGACAACATTGACCGACCTTATGGAGAACGCGGACGGTGGAATGTGGGTCGTCTGCCAGGAAATCCAGAATGGTGCCAGCTCAGAACATTTTCTAAGGATATGTGATTTCAGACGGTTATGCAAGAGCCGTTTTTGTACAGAGTATATTCATATTGTTGGCAATGACAGATCTTATCGATGGATATGGAATATTCCTCAAATTTCCTGTATATAGGCCTCGATATTAAAAGCAAGTAGAGGGACTTGCTATTTTAGAGAGACGGGTGAGTGAGAGGCTAGGTAAAAAAAAAAGGAGGGAGAAAAACAGTGAAGAAAAAGTGAGAGCAATTGTAAGCAAAAACCTAGTATGTTGGCTGTGCTATATTCTTCGATTTTCTTTTCTCTATTGACTGTGTAATTGGGAGAAATAATTCCCACCTCACATAGTGGAATTAGTTTCGTGGACTGATTGTCTCGTAATTTTTACCTTGATTGACAAGGGTTTTCCACATAAAAATCCGTGTGTGTTCATTATCGTCTTCCTTATTACTTTACTGTGTTTATTTGCGGTGGTAATCGGACGCCATCTACCCCAACAGCCTTCACCTCATTTGAAGGGACCTGATTCATAAGAATAGAAATGGCCTTAACTCTGTCAAACTTGATACTCATCCCATACTTAGGTGAATTTCTTCATAAACTTAAAATCGAGTGCCTATCTTGACTAGAGTAATACACTCTTCTTGAATAGTCGACTTGACCCAAGTGCTTTAAATTTATAAGGAGGGATCGCTCAAACCACCAAGGATGAAGATCTCGCCGACCATGAAATACACGTACACACAGGTATAAGTCATTATAACCTTTTTGTTATTGTTTTTCATGTAAGAAGTTTTTCAATTCAACTCATACATGATTTCCTCAAACCCAGCCGCAATGACTCAATTTGTAAAATTGCCTTAATCGTCCATTTCTTTCCATTTCTAAACCCTAACTAATCTTGTAATTAGTGTCACACACAAATCATACAAGTTGTTAATGATAATACTTTGAATGTATGAGATCACTAACCAGACCATGGCAGCAGAAGGGAGGGCCAATTTCAAGTTATCAAGGACATAGCTGAACGATTCCTTCGAAAATCCTCTCCAAGTATTCCAAAACCTCTTCGCGGAGTAAACATAACCGGCGAGCATGAAAACAGAAAGCCACAGGGAAAACGACGCTGCCAACGGAGCTCCCCGGTACCCGAGGCCGGTCCAGCGGACGAGCGCGAACGCGATGCCGACGTGCAAGGCCAGCGGCAGCAGCGAGCAGACGACGAGGGGGACGACCACTGACTGCGATTGAAGGAACCTCAGGAGGTTTTGGAGAAAGCCGTAGGCAAAGATTCCCGGCAATAAGTATCGCATGTAGACAGCAGCTAATTTTGAGATCTCCGAATTTTGATGCAGGAGGATGAGGATGGGCTCAGTAAACCACCACATTATGGCTATGGCGATGGAGAAGAAGGTAGAGATTATGCATGATGATTGGAGGTAAATTCCCAGCATGCCGTACAGCTTTGCACCAAATGCTTGCCCACAGAGAGTCTCAAGCGCACCACTGAGGCCAGTCTAAAGCATGGAAATTCATGGAGTAAAATATTAATATTAATTATATTAAATAATATATATTAATATTAAAAGTTATATGATTAATTATATTTTAAATAATATTAAAAGTTAATTATATACTAATTTATAATTATCATATATCAAACATTTATATATTTGAAGAGTTTTATCTCTTATTTTAGTAATGATATATTTTGAGGATTCTAATTGTCATACAAATTAGAGAGTCGATTGCTTTATTTATATATTCGAATGTAGACAGGTTCAATCTTTAAAATTGTAAATTAAAATCCTACATATTACAATAAAATGAATTGGAAGTAAGAAAAATACAATATTCGTTTTCTGATATATCTTTCGATACTTAAATTAGTAATTTTTCTCATAATCTTGAAAGATGTAGAGGAAGGAAATTACAAACAATGAAAGAAGATGAGAGCTTTACTCCTTTTATGTACTTGTTTGATTGAGTAGCCTTTTTTCCTTTCTCTTTGTCTTTGTCCCTTTCTTTGGGGGAGATATTTGATTTATAGATAGTGACATTGTTTGGTTAGTCGACATCTAAGATCGATGCGTGTGTATGACATAGCTTCGGATCTGTAGTGAGAGGCGTGCTAACAGTGTGTAACGATTGTCTTTATTTAATAATAGGACCACCTGGCTTCCAGGTTCAGCATCTCTTTGACTACTTATTATATCTTTAAATGTTTGGATGTTTAGACTTCAACCCTTCAATTCAAACGTTCGAGCGCTATTACTTAATGAGCTCTGTGGCTATTTCTATTAAGTCGTTTGACATTTCGATCTCTTATCCAGTCAAGTATTAGGCAACTTATCCAACTGAATATTGAGCCAGCCTATTTTCAACCACATTCATCACTAGCCCCCATGCTAAGGGTTTGAATTCAAAACTAACAACATGCCATCGATGGGACGCTAGCTGTAGCTTCTTCAATGCTTGTCCCTTTCTCAAATATTTTCTAGATTCGGGGCCTTGTTTGGCAAGATTTTATTTCTTGCCATCAATTTTCCATGATTTAATATCTTTCGAGTTAAATGCGTATTGATCCCTCCTCCCGACTATAAATTGATGAGCTCTTTTTACCTTGCTCGGCAATATATTCGCTCTAAATTGTCATGGTGTCTTCATTGCCGTGAGTAGCGCTTGCTGGAATCGATAGATGTATCTCTCCAAATTTTGAAGCCGGGTGTTGTGGAAATAGCTGAAGATTGTCTTGGTTACCCTCTTTTTTACGAAAAATCATCTTAATTTCTCTCTTTTATGTCCTTACCAAAACCAGGCCATCATTGTTGTAACAAGGTCTCCGACTTTATGTCCATTCTTGAGGTAACCTGGGCGACTAAAGTAGGCTTTGGCGGACGATTTTTGTTCTTTGCCTCTCTCTACGGTGTCATTGAAGTTCTGGAGATATGGTTTTTTTTTGTTGGGTCATTATCCTACATTTTTCTTCCTTGTAACTCGAGTTGTACTTTTATTATTGTAAGTTTGTACATTGTAAATGAATTAATGAATAGGACTACCCGAATGATATTCTTCTTTGCATGGCTTTAATACATTTGCGCTCTCTGAATGATTGATACACTGATATTTAATTTCTGAAAATCTAACTCAGTATTCTAACAATCCGATATATAATAATTTACTTTAAATAAACGTGCTTTTGCGCAATCAACTGGATCGACTTTAACTTGGGTTCCACTTGTCCCATCTTAATTAACCAAGTATCAAGGTCGCATGTTCCCAATTTGCTGTCTTGAAAAGTGCAGTGTTAGTTTATCATGATCGGTGCATCTAAGTGGATACATCGTGGTGTATATCTGCTTTGGGTGGTGTTGTGTCAAGCCATTATGAATAGTTCAGTGGAAATGCAACACATTTTTGTGATAATACGTGTTTCAGTCATTATGAAGATGCGTTCCTCTAGTAGGAACAAATGATGCTGTTTTGATCAGCGATCATTGCCTATTTAAAGTCAAGCACTCCTCCACTTCTACATTTCTTTATTTTCACTTCTCCCAACCCTAATTCACTTTTCACTTTTCCTCATTTCCATGACCCATCGAGTTATTTCTAAAGGCGTAGCTGAGATTCCAACCATCCTTACTATTGAGGACGTGGTAGACATTTATGATAGGCTTAGCAAACCAGTCGGCGTTTCCTTCCAGGTTCCTTTGTCTAATAAAAGAGCCTGCTCTCATCATCTTGATTTCGTCATTATCTATGAAATCCATCTGAAGGAAGCGCTTCGTATTCCCTTTGCAAGGGAACTGTGTGAGATATTGGAGGCCATCGAAATTCTTGTGTCGCGCCTCCATCCTAACGCTATTAGGTACTTAATTTCCCTATGCCTTTTTCTCCATTGTTGGAAACTTCATTTGGATACCAAGGTAATTCAAATGGTTTTTCGATTCAATCAGGAGAATGATTGGATTCTTTCTCCCCGAAAAGGTATAAAATAACCAAAGGTAATCTGAACTCAATAAAGAGTTGGAAAGACCAATACTTTTATATTTCAGTTCCTTCTAGTTGGACCCTCTTTAACGATTGAAAGTTGGTCAATCTTACTTATTTCGGAGATGTCTCAGAGAATGAGACTTTCATAACTTGGCCTTTGACTGAGTTGATAGAGGAAAATGCCATTTCATTCTAGAGAATGAATAATTTTTTGACTCGCCAGGCACTCACTGAAGTCAATTGGGAAGTGTGAGTTAAAGGGGAGGTCATTGCTTATATGACTCTCCACCGACCCAAGAGAAAATCGAGAGAACTTTTCATTCGAGATTTCCCTAAAAGGACAACAGAAAGGGCAAATCCTCTCTTATCTTCCTCAAGTGACTATCATAAGGCAATCGGTGATGCCTGTGATGAGATGACCCTGTTTGAAGCTGGTGAGCCGTCTCAGAGGTCGGCTTCTTTCCATTCTTCACGGGGCTGCCCAATTTTTGAATAGTCGCCCGAGTTTACTATGGAAGGAGAAACTTCATTACCCATTGTTACCAAAATAAATGACCCTATTGCCAGTGGATTCAATAAACCAATCAACGCTTTGTCTATTACTGAGTACATGGTCCCAATTTTCGTTAATTTGCCACCTGAAGAACTTGTTTCTACACCTCCCACGTGGGTGACAAAAGAGCTTTTTGATGATAACCCAGAGGATTCGGAAGCGGAGGTTGTTCCTCAAGTTAATGCTTCTATATTTGGGCACCCGAATGATCTGGATGCTTTTTCTCCTCTCACGGGTTTGAAGCTCCTCCCCATTGTCACACTCTATCTATTTTATGCGGGAGGGCTCTACTAGTCTTTGAGTTTAGATATTCTCTGAGTCCCTCTTTCCAAGAGAAATCTTTTCCCTCCGAGATACTGCTTACGTAACCCTTCATATCCAAATATTCTCCTTGTCGTTGTTATTTTTGATAGACTAATTCATTTTATTTGGCAGTCGTAGGAGTTGATTTGTCTGATCAACGATGGGCTGCGCAGACATGATGTCGCAATTGCTAGCCTATCCCAAGCATACAGTAGCCTTGCCATTCTCAGGGAGATGTAGATTTGAGTTGACACTTCCATTGCCGAGGCTGAGCAGTGTTGAGACTGAGCCACTTACTTAGATAGAAAGTTGTCTGAGTGATTTATGAGATCTCAAAAGTTTTCAGACGAGAAAGCCATCACTATGGATAGGATTGCCTTGCTCGAGGATAGACTCCAGGAGGTGAGCATTGATGGACTTCAAATTCTAGCCTTATTACTGACCTTCAGATTAAGTGTGCTCGTCACGAGGGGGAGCAAAGGGTGTGTCTTCGACTGGAGGAGGTTGAGCCTGATCTAGATGACAAGTTCCAGCAAGGGTTTTCCATTTGCAAGAGGATCGTCTCCTTGGTAACTCCCGACTTTCCCCTTGGCTATCTCGATCCAAGGAATTTCGGGGCTTCTCAGTGTTTTAACATCTAGGATTTCTTAGAGCCCAAAGGGGATCCGTCGTCATGATTTTTGACTGGCCCTAAACCTTTGGGTAGTCGAGATGCTCTTTTGTAAGCAATGAGCAGTGCACTTATGAACTTTATGCTAAAAGCTTAGAACTCCTTACTGTTGAAATTTATATATTAATAAATCAACTAAATTGTTCCAATCATTGTCATTGATGTGTTCTTTTAATATGCTAAATTTTTTGTTCAACATATTCTTTGCTTGCCGACTGGGCGTGATAGCTATTGCTACCGAGCTTTGTCAGATTCAAATCCATAGATCGTATTTGACCAATGGTGCTCATTCCTTTTAAAGGACGTCATAGCACTCATACTAGGAAATCTCTTCGCTTGCTGATTAGGTGAGATTGCCATTGCTGTATGAATTTGTTAGACCCTAATCCGTTAACTGCATTTGACTAATGGTATTCATTCCTATGAGAGGACGTTGTAGCACTCATACAGTGGAAGCCCCCTAAGTTGTTTATTTGACCTCTTAATAGAGGGGTTCGACCTCGGTCTACAAGCACCCTGGATCTTTGTATGATTGTGTCTGACCGTCTTTTAGGCCACTTGGTTGCTTCCACCGAGATTGTGACCGTACTTTTTAGCATGTCAATTTAACAGACGAGAGTTTTACCTGACTTAGGGCCAGTTATGGTTGCTTGTGTTTATAAAATCACATGCAAGTACACAGATGAATATTTGATGTAATAAATTCATAGTAAATTTATTATCATCAACATGAGTAAATACATTATAGAAGCACCCCATATGTCATGCATAAAACTTACCATTAGTCCGTGCAAGTTTATTGATAATATTTTTAAAGTAGATGGCATTCCATATCATTTGGACTTATTTTTTTTTATTTTGAGTGCTTAGTTTATATGCACTGTTTCGGAGAATGATTGAGACTGGGAATGGTATTTTCCAATTATGGGAGAGTTTATTCCAATTAACGATTTACTCGTAGTCTCTGTGCTCCTTAAAACTAGATTCCCCACCTTAAATTGGTGAACCTTCACCTTTTTATTGTAATACTAAGCGGCTCATTGTTGGTAAGCCGCTGTCTGTAGCCTTACTGTGTCTCAGACTTCCTCAAGCAGATCGAGATGTTTTCTTAGAAGTTGGGAATTACTCTGTGGGTTAAAGCTTTCGACTTGGAGATTGAATAGTCCGATTTTTATTGGAATGACCGTCTCTATCTCGTAACACAAGTTGAATAGTGTCTCTCATGTTGGCTCTCTAAGGGTAATCCGGTAGGATCACAGTATGGAGGATAACTTGTCTATCTAGGAGCTCCCTACGTTTTCTAACTTCATTTTTAACCTTTGTAGTAAGGTTTGATTTGTCACTTCTACTTACCCATTCATTTGCGTATACGTAACAGAAGTATGAATCATCCTGATTCCTAAACTCACACAATACTTGGTGAACCATTTTCTAATAAATTGGGTTCTGTTATCGGTCACTATAACCTTAAAAATTCTAAACCGGCAAATGATAATCTATCAGATGAACTTGATTGCATTTTGCTCAGTTATTCTCACTAGTAGGGAGGCCTCCACCTATTTTGTGAAGTAGTTAATAACGACTACAATAAGATATTTTGTCTCGATGTAAAGGGTAATGAACCTAATATGTTAAACCCCCATTAGATGAACGGCAAAGGCGACTATAGGGTTTAGAGTTCAATGTGTGGCCAATGAGGGACGCTGCAATGGATGTGATAATTTTTGCATTTCTTTAACAACAGTTGAGATCGATGCGTATGTATGATACTAATTTAAATCTGTGGTGAGAGGTATTACCAACAGTGTATAACGATTGCCTCTATTTAATAATAGAATCACTTGGTTTTCATATTCAATATCGCTTCGACCGCTCATTATGGTTCTTAAATGTCTAGGTGTTCAGACTTTACTCCCTTAATTCAAGCATTCAAATACTATTACCTGATAGGCTCTGTGACAGCTTCTATTTGGTCGTTTAGTATTTGAGTCTTTTATCCAATTGAGCATTGGGCCGCTTATCCAACTAAGTATTGGACCAACTCATTTTTTACCGTACCCATCAAGTAGTACATCTATCAAATTGTCTTACTAATAATATTAAAAGCAAAAGTAGAACACCGAAAATATACATTTTTTTAAAAATAAAATTTCATCTATAAGTTTCAATTTTCATTCAAATACCAATCTATTATAATTGTATGGGAGACTGATCTAATAGAATACCATTTAATTATTTAATCAATAGAATATATTTATTTATATTAATAAATTTATATAAAAATAAATTGGATGAATAAAAATATATTACAAATATTTCTTTTACTAATATCAACCATCCTGATTAATTTATCTCAGCAAAAAAAAAAAAAAAAAAAGAAGACTATCCTGATAATTATATAATTAATTAAACCCTAAAATGAATTTGCACATAATATTAAATTATATTTGACTTAGCAGATAATATATTTCACTGGTATATAAATTAAAATGAAATAACTTAATTTTATATGAAAATTTGACATTATTTAAATTAAAAAGGGTTAAATTTACATATATTTTATTGATATGTAAAAAAAAAAAATTATCAGGAAAATTTGAAGTTGCCAATGAATGGTTCATGAGGGAGAAACCGCAGAGGGAAAAAGACGGATCCAAGAGGAATGAGAAGGAAATTAATTCATGGTAGAGGAGAAAGAAGCAACAGACCATGACAGCGACGCCGGTGACGGCGAACCAAGAATTTGCGAGGGTGGCGCCGGCGAGGTCAAGCTCACCGAGGTGGCCCGCGGACATGACGGAGACCAAAGGGATTAAGTAGTAGGAAACATTCGTCAGTATCATCGGCAGAGAAAATAGAACTTGCTTCTTCGCCTCTTCGGCGTCTATCACCGTCTTCCACCACCTGCTTCCTTCTCCACCGCCGGTCGCCTCCAGCAAAGGGGCGGCGGTTTCAGAGTTTGTGCTCAAAGACATTACTCTCTCCCTTTTTCAAATTTCTTTTTCTATTGGTGTTAGCAGCTTATATGTTGAAAAAAATCAGACTGAAATGAAGATGGAGAAGATGAAGATGGAGAGGACGACGAAGGAGAAGACTCTGGAAGCACTCAAGTGCAGTCGTTGGAAAGAGGCAAACCTCTGAGCCACATTGATTGTATTTCAGAATTTGTACATACAGCCAAAAGAAAGAGGACGGCTCCTTATAATGAAAAGAAGACAAATTATAAAAAAGAAAGAAAATAAATCCCTAACCTAAAATTATTATGTAACGGTACAAAAAAAAGAAAAAATAAATAAAATAAAATATAAAATATTTAAAAATTAAAGTTTACAAAGTGGGAGAATTACATATTTTTTAATACGCCCTCATAAGATGGAGCATATATATTAATAATACCCATCTTGGATAGATGTGAATCGAGCCGGTGGGACGGTAAAATCTTGGTGAAGATGTCAGCCAACTGATTATGTGTGATGATGTGGTGTGTCAGAACGCTCCCTTCTTGAATCTTGTTACGGATGAGATGGCAATCCAATTCGATATGTTTGGTGTGTTCATGAAAAATAAGATTGGCTGCAATGTGAAGTGCCGCTTGATTATCACAATATAGGTATGCTGCACGTGGATGTGAAACCTGCAAGTCATCTAAGACATAGTGTAGCCAAGTTAATTCACAACAAATTGTGGCCATAGATCTATATTCGGCCTCTGCAGAAGAGCGAGAAATCACAGACTGTTTCTTGCATTTCCATAAAACGAGAGAATCTCCAATAAAAATACAGTAACCTGTGATAGATCTTTATGTGTCTGGACACGAAGCCCAATTTGCATCACAAAAAGCTCTTAGTTGAATGTTAGAGGTGGAAGAAAACAATATGCCTTGTCCTAGATTTAATTTTAAATATCGTAGAACTTGATATGCAGCATTCATATGACTCGAAGTGGGTTGGTCCATAAATTGACTTAAGATGTGAACTGCATAGGCTATATCTGGTCTTATGACGATGAGATAAAGAAGACGACCAATAAGCCTTCTATACACACTTGGATTCTGCATGGCTACCCCAATTTGCTTACTCAATCTTAAATTTTGGTCTAGTGGTAGTTTGAGAGGTTTAGCACCAATGGAACCAAAATCAGCTAAAATATCAAGGGTGTATTTTCGCTGACAAATGTGTATACCTTTTGTCGATCGTGCGACTTCAATGCCAAGGAAGTATCGCAGTATCCCAAGGTCTTTAATTTTGAAGGCTTGGTTGATGAAGGATTTGAGGGATGTAATGACATCCAGACAATTGCTTGCAACGATTATGTCATCAACGTAGACTAGAAGCACTGTGAATGAATTGTCATCTTGTTTAGTAAATAGACTGTAATCGGCCTTGGATTGAATGAAGCCATACATGACAAAAGATGTAGAAAGTTTAGTATACCATTGTCGAGAGGCTTGTTTAAGGCCATATATACTTTTAAGCAACCTGTAAACCTGGTGGGGTTTGCCTTTAGTGTAACCAGGAGGCTGTTGCATATAAATTTCTTCATCTAAGGCTCCATTCAGAAATGCGTTATTGACATCAAAATGATATAAATGCCACCCGCGAATGGCAACGACGGCCAAGAGGCACCGAACGGTGGTGAGTTTAGCAACAAGAGAAAAAGTTTCATGGTAATCCACCCCTGCCTCTTGGGTGTATCCTTTAGCCACTAAGCGGCATTTATATCGTTCAATGCTCCCATCACTATTCAATTTTAATTTGAATACGTAGCGACAACCGATAACTTTCTTCCCTGGAGGTAAGTCAATGATAATCCATGTCTTATTGGATTCTAAAGCTTGTAGTTCATCGTTGATGGCTGCCCGCCAATTGGGATCACTAACAGCTTTAGTGTAAGTGTATGGTTCAGTTTGGGATGAGAGGAAAGATGTAAAAGAAGTGTAAGCATGGGATAATTTGTGATACGATATGGAATTTGCAAGGGGGTAAGGTTTGCCCGAAGAGATGTATGCTGTAGGTCGGGTAGGTGTAGCTTACGATGTATGGCGACAATGAAAATCTTTCAAATATTGAGGGGCTTGCCTAGCTCTGGTGGTTCTGCGAACAGGGATGGTATCTCTTGCAAGGGATTGAATATTTGGAAGTGGAGTACTAGGTTGTTGAGCATCATTTAAAGGGTCTTGACTACTTGTTGGTGGGTCAGGACTAAGGGGCAAATTGAAGCTTTCTTCATCATGATGAGTGGTGATAGTGGGAGCATTATCAGGTACCGGATCGGTGACCGAATACAGATCTAAGTTATGTATGGGAGGTGAGTGCTGAGCAAGAGGAGGATTAGCGCTGGTTACTGCGGGAGGTATTGTGTTATTTGGAGCAATTCCGTTTTTCTGGTAAGGAAAAATGTTCTCATGAAAGATAACATCCCTGGAGTGAAATGTAACATGATTATGTAAATCAAACAATTTGTATCCTTTAATTCCAAAAGGATATCCCAGAAATATACAGATTCTACTTTTGAAGTCAAACTTCTTTCGTCCATGGGAGAGGGTGGAAGCAAAACATAAACAATCAAATACACGAAGGTTGTCATGATTTGGTTTGACTCCAAATAAGATTTCAAATGGGGTCTTATTGTCTAGTAAGGGAGTGGAAATTCTGTTTATAATATAAGCAGCGGTAAGAATGCAATCACTCCAGAATTTTAAGGGCAGACCCGATTGAAATCTAATAGCCCTAGCGACGTTTAGTAAATGTTGATGTTTGCGTTCAATAACACAATTTTACTGTGGTGTTTCCACGCAACTTCGTTGGTGGATAACACATCTTTTACCGTAAAAATTTCCCAGAGAAAATTCAGATCCATTGTCACTTTGAATGACTTTAATTTTTGTGTTAAATTGTGCGGCAACCAGATTGTAAAAGGCTTCCAAGTACAATTTTGTATCTGATTTTTATTTCAGAAGATAAATCGAGGTACTTCGAGAAAAATCATCAATAATGGTCAAGAAATATTTATACCCATCATAAGAAACTTCAGAACAAGGTCCCCATAAGTCACAATGTACCACGTCGAATAAGGTGTGTAACTTATGGCTTCTGGGAGAAAAGGGAAGGCGACGTTGTTTAGCCATATAACAAATAGAACAGGGATTATCATTAATAAAATGCGCTGCTCCTTTTACAAGATGATCGCTTATTAATTTTAGCCTAGAATGTGAAATGTGGCCTAATCGACAATGCCATAAGTTTACTGGCGATGAAACAAGGTTGACAAAATTAGCAAAATGCCTTGCAATGTGACTGGAGTATTTGATGAGAAGAGCAGTCAAGGTATTTGGATGGACTTCGTTATTCGTCAAATAATATAAACCATTTTTCTCTTCACCCATCACAATCGTTGTCCAGGAGACAAGGTCCTGAATGAGGTAGATGTCAGAGAAGAAAAATAAGCTACAATTGAGAACATTAGCAAGTTGCTTCACAGAAATCAGATTAAAAGTAAATGAAGGGATACACAATACATTTTGCAATATGATTCTGTCTGTTAATTTAACAGTTCCAATATGGATAGCAGGGACTCTACTTCCATCAGGAAATTTAACAGAGTAGGAGATCGCAATCTCCTTTCGAAGGTATAAAGAGGAGTCGCAGATCATGTGATCAGTGGCCCCTGTATCAAGGATCCAAATCTGCTTCCTATTGTAAGGAGAAGAAATAGAGCAGATATTATTACCGTTCATACCAGCCACCTTGGATTGCACTTGAAGTGGATCAAAAGGAGTTGAATTCTGTTTACCCGTTGGAAGAGAAGGCACTGCAACAGGGTCTTTGGATTGAAGCAAACTCATGAGTTGCTGGAACTGCCCTTTGGTCAGTGCAACTTTATCATCCTCATTAGCTTCATGATTTGTCATGGTGGTGAAATTCAAGTGATCAACCAAAAGGGTTGTGGTCCCAAATTTACCAAACAATTTGTGGTTGGGAGGAAAACCGTAAAGTTGATAACATTTTTCGACAACATGTCCAGGTTTATGACAATGTGCACAAGTGCGAATCTCAGCATTCCCGATTTTGAAACATTGCTGTAACGTGTGTCCATGGACATGGCAATGAACACAAAAGGGTCTATCCTTTTTGGGCATTTGGTTATTTCTCACAATGTTTTTAGGGTTATTAGTGGTTCGTTTCACAGCCAAAGCTACCGTTTCTGAAGGATGTACAACGGACAACATGTGATGTTGCCGTTCTTGTTGTTGGACGATGGAGAAGACCTTGTTGATGGACAGAAGGGAGTCCATCAATATGATCTGATCCCGCACATCAATATATGAGTCATTGAGACCCATCAAAAACTGGATCACGCAATCCCGCTGATAGCGCTCGATGAGCACTTTTAATTTACCACAATCACAATCTGGGAGAGGGTCGTATATAAGGAGTTCGTCCCAAATTGTTTTTAGTTTACCATAATAAATACTTATCGGATCTTGCTTTTGCAAGAGGGCTGCCAGAATTTTCTTAAGCTGGAAAATGCGTGGTCCGTTTTGTTGGGTGAACCGGTCCCGAAGTTCCTTCCGAATTTCGGAAGCATCATCAACAAAAACAACACTGAATTTAATGGATGGACTGATGGAGTTTTGAATCCAGGAAACCACCATGTCGTTACATCATCCCCAAGCTTCAAAGAGAGGGTCGATAGAGTCGACGGGTTTAGGAATAGTGCCGTCAATAAACTAGAGTTTGTTTTTAGCCCTCAAGGCTCGACGCATGGTTCGCGATCAAGTAGAATAGTTGTCGACGGTTAGTAAATCGGCGACCAAAGTGACGGCCGGACTGTCGCCGGCTTCCAGCCGAAAGGGATTGGTCGGATCTGAAAGGTTTTGGAATCGTAGGGTTTGTGAGCTGTCGAGATCTGGGCTGTCATGGGTAGATGTGTGTTCGGTGCCGGCTCGTAGGGTTTGTGTGCAGTCGAGATTTGGGCTGTCATGGGTAGATGTGTGTTCGGTGTGGTGGGAAGCCATGGCTCTCTGATACCATGTAAGAAATCAGACCGAAATGAAGATGGAGAATATGAAGATGGAGAGGACGACGAAGGAGAAGACTCTGGAAGCACTCAAGTGCAGTCGTTGAAAATAGGCGAACCTCTGAGCCACATTGATTGTATTTTAGAATTTATACACCCATCCAAAAGAAGGAGCACGGCTCCTTATAATGAAAAGAAGACAAATTATAAAAAGGAAAGAAAATAAATCCCTAACCTAAAATAATTACATAACGGTACAAAAAAAAGAAAAAAATATATGTCCTAAAATATAAAATATCTAAAAATTAAAGTTTACAAAGTGGCGGTTTCAGAGTTTGTGCTCAAAGACATTACTCTCACCCTTTTTCAAATTTCTTTTTCTATTGGTGTTAGCAGCTTATATGTTCGTAGCCACAGAGTGTAAAATATAATTTTAATTATTTTTAAAATATATTTAATAATATATTATTTTATTTATTAATTAATATTCAGAAGCTGATTTGTAGAAGTAGTTGATATTTTTTTATACTTCCAATTATTTATCGATAAATAGACCGTTGAAATTTGACAACTATAAAAATTAAAATATTTAAATTTAGTTAATTATGTATTTATTAAAAATAGTTAAATACCAATCACTCATTTTTAAATTATTGTGCGAAGCCCACGAGCGCTGCGATACTGACTCTGTACTATATGTATATGTCGTACGGCAGTTATCGAATTCTTATTTAACGTCCATCGTTAACCTTTTTATCTAAAAAACTATTTTTTTAGTTTTTTAATAATAAAAAAACAATGGGTGTTGAATGGAGATCTGACGGCTTCCGTATTGCATCGCATGCGTGCCGTACAGAATCTGCGTCATAGTGCCCCAACTTTTTAAATGTTGGAGCGTTAAATCATTATCTGTGGACAAACTCAAAGGCTACCTCTGAGAGTGAGATATTATATTGTATCTATATCGCGATTGGATAGAAACGTTCAATTGTGACACAATTAGTATAATTTCTGTTATACAATTGGGACTTATTGTCAAAAAAGAATCAATTTAGATAGTCTTTTATAATTCCAGTGAAAATCAGTTAAATGTATTATAAGGAAATTTTTGAAAATTTTCTATTGACTTTTGATGATAACAATTTATCTTTTCACTAGAAAAATATGTATTTTTTATAAGATCAAGCTTTTTTGTCTGCCTAATTTAGCGGTTTTATGAAGTAAAGTTAAAGATATAGCTGAGAACACTATGGCCCATGGGTACCTCACTCCTTTATTTTATATAATTTATCTTATGGACGCTAAGAAAATATTTTTCATTTATTTAAAAAATTAAAATAAATATTAAAAAATATTAGTTTTGTTGCGTACCAGAAATTCGGACCGTTCTACGGGTCAGGGGCTGCAAATCGGATCTTCTTGTTGGTCGATCATACGGATATCCATCTCCATAGTTTTGAACCTGAGTCCTGTGCAATACAACTGAAAACTAACGATCAGAGGTCGGTGGGAATTATTTTCACCGTAAACCCTCCGACGCTCAAGTCAGAAATCTTTCCAATAATATAGAAAAGATAAATCAATGGTGTATATTTGGTGGGAGGAGTGATTTGTGGAAATGATGCTTCCAAGAATAGAGAACGAGTATCTCCTCTTTTTGGATCCCTGGCTTGAGATGACTCTCTGGGATGTAGATTTGGATGGAACAAAACATATCCAAGCCTTCTGGCCATTTCGGCCGTTTCTCTCCTTTCTCCTTCTCTTGGAAGTTTTTGGAGGTTTTCTCTCTTTTTTTCTGATCCCCTTTTTTCTCTTGGATGAAGTCTATTTACAGACGGCGTCCACAGTTAACTGCCGTAGTTAACCGCCCGTCACTTTTATCCATAACCAACCGTTTTGGTCGGGTTTTACCGAACGCATCAAGTTTATTCTCGAGTATAAAAATTTTATTTCTTTATTGAGAAAAAATTATACATTTTTGTCAGAGTGAAGGTGTCACACAGAGAAAAATCTTCAAGGTTGGAATATTGACTCGTATTTTAAGGTTTAGTTTTTACCGAAGAAAAGACGATCAGTTTAATAGATCTGAACTCTCAAAAGTAATTTAAAACTAAATATAAGTACTGCTAAATGAATATAAATACAGTATCAAAATTTTCTTTCTCTACTTTGTATTTTTTTTTGCCATATTTTACTTATCAAATATTCAAATAAATTAAAATAATTAAAATTGGTAACATTCTAATTTACTTCCCTTCAAGGTTAATTTTAATTTTTTTTTTGTAAAAACTTATTAAAATTAGGGTAAACCTCCATCACACTACACATATATAATTAGAATTTTAAATATTCCACTTTTAAAATTTAAACTTTAGAAAGATTTAAATATGCTCCATCACCTCTTAGATCTTATTTTCACAATAGTCTAGAAGAGTAAGCATGATAGAACCCTAATAATTTAGATCGGTTCTGCAACTCACTCTCTATATATAAAATTTATTTTATTTTTTTAATATCTAATTTCTTTTAAAATAAAATTTTAGTAGACCATACAAATAAATAATGAATTATAAATAAATTATACATATGAAAAATTCAAATTAAAAACTTAATATAACACTTTGGCCACACATGGTAGCGAAAGCCCCCAATCTCTTTCTCACATATGTGAGCAACTCATGGATGTCGATAGTGGAAGGAGACCAACTTTGTAAGGTGGATCAAATGTGTGAGGTTATGCAGCTAGATTTCAGCTCAAACCCACAAAATATACAAGAAAAGTTTTTTCATTGTTAAAAATATTTAATACCGTATGTTATCGCATACGATAGTATAAGTCCGTTTCTCACCCACATATGGGACACTTAAGGATGTTGATAGTGGATGGTGACCAATTTTGTATGAATGGATCAGACCCGCAAATAATGTTATAAATTTAGAGTTTGATTTAAATTCACATAATAAGAACAACAAATCTTTATCAATGATGTCAATAGTGGATGGTGACTTTGTATGGATGGATCAAACCTATGGGTGGAGCTATATTTAGAATTTGACCTAAGCTCGTAAGATAAGAGCAATGATTCTTTATCAAGGATATTGATAATAGATGGTGACTAACTTTATTTAATGGTATCAAATTTATTGGAGAAATTATATATTTAGGGTTAACCTAAAGTTAGAAAACAAAAGCGATGATTCTTTATCAATGATGTCGATAGTGAATGGTGATCAACTTCGTAGCATCTAACTAGATATGCGTGTGATGTTGTACATTTAGAATTTTATCTAAGCTCACAAAATAAGAATGTTGATTCTTTATTAAAGCTATTGATAGTGAATGGCAACCAACTTTGCATGGGTGGACTAGATCTGCAAATGAGGTCACATTCACAATACATAAGCAATGATTCTTTAATAGCTGTTTATAATCAGCTTTAAATTGTCTGTATATAAGATCATATATTTAAAATTTAACTTAAACTCATAAAATATTAACAAGTATGTTGATAATATATGACGACTAACTTTACATAAGTTGATCAAATTTACAGATTAGATCATATAATCAGAGTATGATATAAGTCATAGAATATAATCGATGGCTTTTTATTGTCCAAATGACCAACTCAATAATCTTATCATGCATGTGGGCCATTCATTTTTTGGTAAGTAGCTTGCCTTTTATAAAAGATAGCATCAAAGATAAATGATTACATTTATATGAGTCAGTTTGACATTGATATTTAGTAAAGTAGAAGGTTTTGCAATATGACCCGCCAAAAAAAAAAAGAAAAATAATAACTCGATATGCTCAAATCCAACTCGAATGTTTAATTTGACATCATTTGACTATCATAATCCTATCATCGACATTAGGTAGCAATACGGTCACGTTCCGAACAATATTACGAATAAAAATGCTAAGCCATGAAGAAGAGAAGTAGAACTAAATTTTAAGGAAATAGCACCTACACATGCCTTAAAGCATTTCTTGAAGTTTTTGTCACTGCAGTATCCTAATTCTAACAACATTGCCCTGTCTTTGTAGATTCAACCATTTGAATTTATTATTTAACTCAATCTTATTATTATCTAAAAAATTGGGTAAATAAACTAATGATGTTAATTATCTATTTCCGTCAAATCATATAATATTTATTATTTATCTATTTAATTTTTATTTAATTTTTAATCTCACCCATTAGGTGAACGTATAAACTTTCAGAATAAAAAGACCTTAACCGCATTATTTTCTTAGCATTGGAGAGAATTTATTCTTGTAATACTAACTAAATTATGCTTTATTGAAATAAATAGACATACCAAATATCATCTTTCTTTCACCGAAGAGCGACTTAGTTAGAAGCATAAGTGCACTGCTCAAGGCTAACCTCTCTTTGCGCAAGATAAGGATCGGTACATGAAGGGGTACCTATGTTTTACCACAATTTCACTCTAATGGTAATATTGCTCTATTATGATATAAAAAGTCATGGATTTAAAGCGCAACAACAGTCTCTTTACAATGCCGTCACCCCGCCCAACAATGACAAATTTGAATCTTAGCCCCCCGAAAATCAGAGTAGAAAATAGTCTCACCACAATACATTGTAGAATCAAAGATCTTTTAAATCAACAGAGAGAATTTATGAGAGCATTGCACAAATCACAGAAGCAACTCAAGACCACAATTTCACGGCAACAATCATCAAAGAAACAAGAAACGATTCACAAGATCAAAAGTTGAAGCAATTTGAAGATCAAACACCATAATTGCCGGAGAAGCTAATTGCATTGCAAACGTTCACTCTGCCTTAGCTGCCGCCGCTTCTGCCCCGCCGCCTTTCTCTTCCTTTGGCTTCTCTTTGTGGGGTTTCATGAAGCAGAAGCACGAGCAACAAGGGCATTGGAACAAGAACTTCATGGCTCACTTTCAGTCTTTCAAAGATCTGAAAGAAAAAATACCCTGAAAAATGTGTAGCAAGAGTTTGACAAATTTGTCTATCCCTATCTTAGAACTTACTCCACAGCCTTCTGATCAAAAAATGCCAAGGTCTGGACCATTGGATGCCATTTCAATCACTATCAACCACCAAAAAAATAAAAGCATCCAATCAAATACTGCCAGCCTAGAGTGGGGATGGGATGTGGGGCAATGAATTATCACCGCCACAAAAGATTCCTGAGCTGTGAAGCATTTTATAATGAGTGATTTTAGGAATATACCCTTTGAATATTTTTAGGACATTCACATGCAACGTGACACCCATCTATCCTATAACACCATGGATGAAAATATTGGCTAATATCCAACAAAATTAATATCGGGCCATCAGATACTATGACAAAATATTGATATATTGTTGTATCGAAGACATATAGGACGATATTTGTTTATAAGCTCATGATTTGCAGAAAATTTTTACTTCCAATATTATTATGTATTACGTGGTAAATCTAATATTGATATGGCCACTATCGCTATTAATACTGATATTTTTATCTGTGGTTTGCACTAACAGACTCATATAAGAATAAATGAAAAGACAAGTGCTATATCACCTAAAAATACCCCAAGAGTGCTTAGAGGATGTCACAAATATTTCTCTAATGGATTTAGCTTAACAAATAATGCTAGGTTACCGTGATGTGTAAAGCTCATGAAGCTTATCCTGACGTTTCAGCTTATGGGCAGGAAATAATTTCTGATTACAATAGTGGATAAATAAGTGGGGTGAAACTGGGTCAAGGGGGTCTTGATCTTTTAAAAAGATGAAGGAAATTATTCTCCGAATCTAACTGTCCATTTCTAAATAGGTTGTTAAAATTTAATTACTACTTTTAACCAATTTTTTATTTTTTTTTAAAAATAGTTAAATTACAACAATTCATTTAAAAATAAATGGCTCAAATTTAGAGAATAACTCTCTCCATCTCTTTAAGAGATGAAACTCCCTTGATCCGGGCAAAACTCATTCAGATAATTAGTTTGATTAAACAATTTTCTATGTCAATTGTTCTTCAATTAGTTTATCTAATCCCCCTAAAGATATATTATTGTTAATGCTGCTTTTTGAAAGATTCTCGGTCTGATTTAATACCAAACATAGCCTTTGATACATTAGTTTTTTTTTTTTTTAAATCAAAAAAATATTTAAGTAAAGATTTAGAAACATGATATTTGAAAAAATTCAACTAATTAATTTTCACAGATCATTTTTCTAAATTTAACATCTAATGCAACTAATTATCAAAAAATTTCAAAATGTCATTCCTTGACCTTGAAAGTAACACAAAAAAACCTTACAAAGATGAAGGGAGTAAAAATTGTGGAGGATGGGCATGCAAGGATAAAGCTAAAATTAGATACGTTTTTATGTTTGTTATTGTCAAGAGGGTTATTTTAATTTTATTTTTTTGGTAGTTTGATGCTAAATTATTTAGGATATCATTTAAAATGTTTAGGATCACGGTTATCTTCTACTACATAAACAATAGCATAATGAGAAAGCGATCATACACAAGACTTTAGACTTACAGCCAATGGTCATCATCTGCAGATGGATTTGCATCACCAGCACTCATTGAGATGGACTCCTTGACCTTCCGACTGAGCCTGGCACTAAATTCCTCGAGAAATAATGAATGCAACAGCCAGATAAAAAGCTTGCTTGAGAGTTTGAATTCAATTCGAAACTTGCTTTGTATCAGAACGGTTTTCTTGATCTGGGGGAAAAGTATTGAATCAGCCAATATGTAAATATATCATTTGATATATAATAGCATGGCCCTCGGATACAGATATTTCCAATAATGTGACAAAATCGAGATATGTTATTAAATCAGCGTTGTATATCGATATACCTGGCTGATATTTGCCTCCTAAGTTTTGATTCCCCAAAAGATTTGCATCTCATATCACTCAATATGGCCGTGACTGGTATCAATATTGATACTAATACCACTTGTTTCACCCATGGGAGGAAGCCACTGCAACTTGTGGTTGATTTACCATCACCTGAACTCATAAACATGTACTTGAAAATATCATCCGAATTTGCACCGAATCAACATTCTAACTCAAGATGATGAGTGAAGCATGCCAGATAAAAGAGTTTTCCAAAATGTTCGATCGAATTCAATACATGACTTACTTTATATTAGCAAGGTTTTCTTGATCTGGAGAAAGTATTAAGGAGGAAGCTGCTGAAACTTGAGGTGAGACGCTTGCAGTTTCATCAGAAGCTCAAGGCATGGGATGCTCAATTGATTCGAAGTATCATGGCGAAAGGTTGGTAGAAGCTTCACTATGTTGACATCTTCAGCACAGCGGCATACACACAACAGTATAGTATTTGTGATTTCTGAGTCAAGCTTGACACCCATAGCTGTCATATGATGAAGCAAGCTAATAATTTCATCTGCATTGTCCTTTGAACAAAAACCTTTCAGTAAAGAATTATAAACAAAATTATTAGGTGCAAAGCCACTAGCAAGCATCTTCTCAAAAACACTTTTTGCCTCAGCCATTTGTCCCGCTCTAGAAAGCCCATAGATTAGTGTCGAAAAGGTGAAGGAATTAGGGGATAAATTCCTTTGAATCATGTCCTCGAGCAGCAATTTTGCCAACTGAAAATCATTGCCTTTGAGAGTACCATCAATCATTAAGTTAAATGTTGTGACGTCAGGTTCACATTTCGATTCCTTCATTTGGTGAAACAAGGTTGCTGCTTGCTCGACACTACCCGCTTTGCACAGGGTTGCTATTAGTGTATTGTAGTCCATTATCATCGGAGAAAGTCCAAAGGCACTTAGTCTTACAAAAAGACCCTTTGAAATACCGACCATGCCCATTTTGCAGAACCCATCAATAAGAATGCTATATGTGTATGAGTTTGGAACTAATCCCAAATTAATCATGTTTTTCCAGTGGCCCATAGCTCGATATACATTTCCTTCTTTCAAATATGCCCCAATCAAGATATTGTAGGTAACCAAATCACCGGATCTCCCTGCAGAAATCATCTTATCATGGATCTCTAAAGCCTCATCAAGGCGCCGTTCGTTGCAGAGCCCTTGGATAATCGTATTATATGCCATGAGATTTGGATTAATATAAGCATTACTCTCGAATATTGTATTAAAAATCTTTACTGCATCTTCAACTTGCCCGTTTTCACAGAGGCCCCTTAATAATGCCATGTATGTAACCACGTCAGGCATCTTCCCATTATCCATCATCTTTTTCAGGATGTTAAAGGCATCAATCACCAAACCTTCCTGGCACAATCCACTAATTAGGGCGTTATACGTCACGGAATTTGGCTCTTTTCCCTTCTCTAGCATCAATTCAAATAGGTCCATGGCCTTGTTAGTCTTTCCATCCTTGCAAAGCATGTCAATCAAACTCGTGTAAGTAAAAACATCGGGAAGAATCCCCTTCTCAGTCATAGTATTAAGCATTGTTGCAGCTTCTTCCCATAGCCCCACCTTACAAAAACCTTGCACCAAGCAAGAATAGGTAATCACATTGGGAGACAATCCCTCTTCCAACATCACATGAAGAAGTTCTTTTGCTTTATCAACACTCCCCTTATTGCAAAAACCACTAATAAGGGCACTATAAGCAACAACATCCACATCAAAACCTTTCTTCTTCATCTCTTCCAACAAAATCGTTGCTTCCTCCACTTTACCATCCTTACATAATCCATCCAAGAGAGTGGTGTATGTAACCAGATCAGGACAACAATTAGCTCTCTTCATCTCCACCATCAAATCCAACGCCTCCGCCATTTTCTTTCCCTTGCACATCCCTCCTATCAATGTATTATAGCTAACAGTATCTGGCAATATGCAATTTCGTGCCATTTGCCGGAAAACCTCCATTGCTCTAAAAACCTCCCCATGTTGACAAAAGCCCTTTAGTATAAGATTCATAAGATATGTTCCAACAGTAAAACCCCTTTTTAAAATCAACCCCATCGCTGCAAACACATGACTAGGGCTATGGATATGAACAAAATACTCAACCAAAGCAGCAATCCACAAAAATTCAGGCAAAATACCAGCATGGATCATCTTATTATACAACGACCAAGCCAATTCATACTCCCCTGAATTCACAAGCTTGTGAACAAAGAGATTACAGGTTGCCCTAGAAGGAATTGCTTTCCGATCGACAGAGTGTTCGAAAATAGAAACTGCTCGAGTAAAATTAGAACTGGGTTCTTCGCATATAGAGATTATTTGGTAATCTATATCGCTATTTGGCGTGTCAGTCTTGGTAATGGTGGAATTGGAGAAGATAGAGGAAGAGAGATGAGATGTTGGAAAAGAGGATGAAGAGGGAATGGTGGGTGTAATTGGGAGGCATGTAACAGAGCCGGCGAGGGCTGAATAGTTGCTTTGCGATCATTCTTAACAATAAGTTTTTATCAGCATAGATTGAAATATAGAAGAGAATAAATTCGAGATGAAAGACACTGATTGATTACTCAGAGAAGGTGCGTACCCGTTGAACGGAGTCGTAGAGGTTAGCGTCCGAGAGCTAAGAACGCTAACAAAGGCGGCACGCCGATAACAGGTCTCACTTGAGGACGGAGGGCTGCAGGAGCATGATTATTAAATAAATAGATGTAATTTAATTATTTTAAAAAAATTAAATTTTTTATTATAATTTATTATTAAATTATATTTATTTATTTAAAATTAAATAATTTAAATATAAATTATAATTATTTTAATTATTTAAGAGACGAAGGCCCTTTCATCTCGGGGCAAGTGACTCGAGTCGATGGCTATTGGATGGTCTAAATGTTTTTACTAAGGAAAATTTTAAAATTTTTTTAATATAAATTAATTAAATTATTAAATTTATATCTAATTAATACATCTATAAATTTAAATTATTAAACAAATTAAGGAGTTGCTTGATCTTCTCGGATCTGGCCTTTGTTACTCCGAACCTGGATCCTACACACTACAACTAACAAATAAGATATCAAAGAATAGCAAAATTTACTCCCTGGTATATTATTCAACACTTAAATTAATAATTTTTCTTAGTTGAATGGAAAGATAGAAAGAAAAATATGTACAAATATATGGATGAGGGGATTGAGTATATTGAAAAAATTAAGCTTTGCTTGATGCGCTCGACTAGAGGCGGCTTGCACCTAGAGGGTAGTCTTTCCGTTTGACGCGCTCGACCAGAGTACGCGTTTGATGTGTTCGATTAGAAAACGGTTTTGGAATAGGAGGGTAGAGCTTCGTAGGATGCGCTCGACTAGGGAGCGGTTTTGAAATTGGAAAGCAATACTTAGTAAAATGTATTCGATCAGGGAGTGACTTTTGAGAGTGGTGCACTATCAGATAGTGGCTTAAAAAGGATGCATTCGTGAGAGAGTGGCTTCTTGGAGGGAGGGTGCACTCGTGGGAGAGTAACTTCTTGGAGGAGAAATACACTCGCAGGGGAGTGGCTCAGAGAGAAATGTACACTTGTCGAGAGTGACTTTTGTAAGTGCTAGATTGTTGAATTGGATCAAGATCAAATTCAAATCTAGAGGAGTCCCCTGCATGGAGAAAGAGATGTATTTATAGAAGATGCATTGGTTAGGCAACCTTGGGCTCCATGGGGCTGCAACGATGAGTAGTTGGCACTATGCGCCTATGGTTGTGGGTTGCAGGCGTTACAGCTCTGTGCCTCTGAGAGAGTTGCCATCATGCTTCCCTTATTGGTAGTATGTATTGTCAAAATCTTCAAGGTGACAAGTTGATGGCTACTGTCTACGATTCCTGCTCCTATAGTCATCTGGGATCACATGGTGACAGTGCCCATTTGAATTCATTTGCTAAGTTTGAATAAATTAAGCTGTATTTGTGAGATCTCAATGTGTATAAACACCTAAGTGCAAAGAGTATGCTCTGAATTTGATGGCTGATTTTCTAGGGGTGTGGTCTAATTGATTGATCAATCCCACATAAAAGATCGAAGAAAGAGACCCCCTCCCTCAAAAAATCCGATCTTTTCTCTTGTGGGGGACAGGGGTATTTGTAGAACAAGAACACCTATTTAGCTTTCATTGAACCTCATGGTTAGTGACATTTGTCTACGCATATTCACTCTATTGTCTGAGAATATTTGCTAGGTTGTGATTACCATTTTGGGGAGATCTATGATAATGGGGTAATATCCCCTGTATATTTGTTGAGCCATCAAGGCAATCATGAAACCAAATTATGGTAACCATCGCCCGAACGCATACGCTAAGTTGTCATGATATCGGTTAATTTGGGGTTATGGCTGTCTGCGTAAGCTGTTGTTTAGCTCTAATTGTCCGTTTATCGCAAGATGATATCATATCATACTTTTCGTGTCGACCGCTACACCTATTGGATCTTGGGCTAAGGGAAAGTCCTAGTAGGCTGTTGCTTCCTGAGCCCTTCTTTCTTCTGCTGGCTAGACTCTAGGTCGGTTTGTGAATTATCGGACCCATCAAATATATATATATATATAATTAGTTGTACTTAAATTATTAAAAATAAGTATATGTCCAATCTTGTTTTAGTCTTTACCCTCTTTATTTTCTCTACATGCCAAAAATAATAATTTTAAAATAACTGAATGCACAACTAAATGTATAAATAATATTACTCTTTAATGTAAATGTAAGAGAAAATGTTATAATTGAGTATTTTGCAGTACAACGTCCATTGAAAGACAATGTATGTATGTGCTATAAGTATAAAGATTATTTTTAAGATTTCAATTCATAATCTTTAAATTATAATAGTATTAACTCTGTTGTTAATGACAACTGAGCATACAAGGCTTTTGCATTAAAAGGATCTAGTGAAAGTCAAGATATTACTGTCTTATTTTTATATTACAAAAATTACTTTAATGATTCAAATACGCAATATCCAAGTTCAAATATAGCAACGGTATTGTTAATTACTGCCTAATATACAAAAGTTAATAAATTATATTATATTATAAAGAGTTGTTTTATAATCTAAACTTATAACTTCTAAATTATTCCATAACAACATTATTTTAATTATCATCGAGCATAATAAGCCTATGGATTGATGGGTCTAATGAATATTAAGATATTATAGCCTTATTTTTATACTATAAAGATATTAATTATATTATTTGAACTCATAATTTTTAAATTATAGACCGTGGACCAACAAAGAAAGGAGTGGAGGACCATTGAGTACCCTATAACTTAGGTAAAGTCCTGTACTTAAATTTGAAAGGCTAGAAAAGATGCCAAGAAATTTGAAGGTCACAGCTAAACTAAGGTGTACTTAGAACTATGTACTGTCCCTATCGATATAACACTCAATGTAACATTTTAACTGCACCTAAGTTTTGGAATCTTGTGCCAAGGGGGGTGGGAGGGTTGGTCTCTTTGTTTTCACCTCTAACCCTAGTCTGTAAAATAGGACATTTGTTCTCAAAAATTAACCACGTCTGAGCATGTTTATTGGCGATGGGCTTTCTTTCTGGGTAATAAAGAATTCGGGTTATGAAGAATTTTGCCATTATTTTTATTAAGATGTATCAATTTCTTATGAATTTATACCCATTATACATACTATTATTTATTTATGTTACTGATAAAAAAAATTTGTACAATATTCGTATGAATTTTTCATTTGAATGAAAGCTTAATACTGTATCTTGTGAATTTTTATCAAAGAGTCGCGCAACAATAGCTCAAGTTGGAGACCTCTAGATTCATTTTTATGATGTCCATATGATAGACACTTGAGTGAGTGCAAGTATAAGCCTGTGTTATGATTTTAAATCACGTATCTGAGTCATTTCGAGACATTTTGAAGGTGTCAAATAAAGGGAGAGGAAAGAGAGAATGGAATGAGGAGAAGGCTTTGCCAATCGTTTGGGTTTGGGTCGAGGTTTCACTCTTCATCAGCCTTAAATTTGTTATTCTAACTATTATACATAACATTGTACGAACTGTTTTGTGTTATTTGCTCTCACATTGTTTATTACTCAAGTTGTTTACTTCAAAGTATTATAATCTAGAATGTTTTAATAGATTCATTATAACAGAACTCTTATATAGTTGAAATATTTTAAATGTGCAATCTCAAAATTCATTTCTCCACTTACAAAAGAGTTTTCTGGGCAAAAAAATGTGTTATCGATTGTATAATCTTATTTATATTGACATTTATTTCCTAAAATAAATCGATCATTTTAGTGATTTATTCTCGATTTTACATAGGTAAAATTTTACTATGCAACCCAACATATTTTATGGTATTAGGCCAAATTTTGAGCATCTAATATTATTCATAAAGACCACATCATGTAAGTTAAACATATAGTAAGTAACTGTGTCACATGCAGAAACATGTGAACTTAGTAGATGTATCGGTATTGAGTCCTTAATATTAATATTTTTCGACAGATATTTTATTGTCAAGTTACAATTTATAAAAATTTTTTACGTTCGATATATACGATATCGATACGTATTATCTGATATATTTAATATTGATGCAGTTACCAAATGATGGAGACTGAAGATATAATGACCACATCAGGTAAGTTAAACATATAGTAATAAGAACTAAACTCTAGATCATAGATTTGACCATAAAATCCAAACAAGAAGCAAGTTCATTTTCATAAATTGGTAAATGTGAAATAGTAAGACAATATGTTCCGTATAAAAATAATCTTTCTTAGGAAAAAGAAATTAATAGCGAAAGCTACTTGACTACTAAGAGAGGAAACAAGGCCTTCCCAGTAATCATTATTATTTTGATAGAAGAAAAGGCTGTATAATGTTCCCGTTAGTCTCTTCCTCTGTGCATTATATCGCAACTCTCGTTAGCAGTATCCACATAGATCGAGGCTTTAAAATTCAATATTAGAAAGTGTTTTTCATACCATCGACCGATACAGGCCAAAAAATAAAGCGGCTTTCGTAAGAAGATAAACGAGTACATGAAAAAGGTAAATTTTCAGTGAAGCAGGATGGGTTGGGTACTATTAAATAAATGTTTCATTGAATGTCTTGTACCTACTGTGTCTATTTATCTTTATTCGTCAAGTCTTTTTCAACATAAAATTATTTCACATGAAACTTTTTTATCTGTTAGATAGAATTAATTGGTTGTATATATCTAAACCGAATTTGAATATCAAATATAGGAGGATTCTGAGTTGTAAATGTATTATATTATATTATATTATATTATATTATATTTATCTATTTATTCTTATATAGATTTATAATATGGATAGATAAATAAAATATTATATCATTAATATTAACCAACTAATCAGTAATAGCCAAAACCAAACAACCCTTCCATCTAACGTACCCAAATAAAGATCCAAAAAAATAATAAATTTTATTATGTTCTGCAATTTGTCTAATTGTACAGATTTTTTGATCTATACTGAACAAGTAAATATTAATAGAATGATCAAGTAAAAGCAATTTAACAATAAATAGATCTGATTAAAATTAAATTATCTGATCAGCTGGATTTATTTTGCTTGAAATTTTATGAGAAATGATCAAGATACATGAGTGTTTTTTGGATTAAATTTTTAGGTCAGCAATGATCACATTTAAATGTGGTCAACTCGGCTTAGATTTTAATTTTTTTTGTTTGAAAAATACTATATTAGCCAAATACAATATTTATAGAAAAAAAAAATTATCTCATTGAATAATATTTTTATATAAATAATAAAATTTTCATCTAAATATTATTTTTTTAAATGATTATAGATAACATTTTATATAAATATTTTTCTATCATATTACATATATTAGATCTGGATTTTCTCAATTTTTGTTTATAACTCTAATAATAATAATAATAATAATAATAATAATAATAATAATAATAATAATAATAATAATAATAATAATAATAATAATAATAATAATAATAATAATAATAATAATAATAATAATAATAATAATAATAATAATAATAATAATAATAATAATAATAATAATAATAATAATAATAATAATAATAATAATAATAATAATAATAAAAATTTTATTATGTTCTGCAATTTGTCTAATTGTACAGATTTTACGATCTATACTGAACAAGTAAATATTAATAGAATAATCAAATAAAAGCAATTTAATAATAAATAGATCTGATTAAAATTAAATTATCTGATCAGCTGGATTTATTTTGCTCGAAATTTTATGAGAAATGATCAAGATACATGAGTATTTTTTGGATTAAATTTTTAGGTCAGCAATTATCACATTTAAAAGTGCTCAACTCGGCTTAGATTTTAATTTTAATTTTTTCTTTGAAAAATACTATATTAGCCAAATACAATATTTATAGAAAAAAAAAATTATCTCATTGAATAATATTTTTATATAAATAATAAAATTTTCATCTAAATGTTATTTTTTAAATGATTATAGATAACATTTTATATAAATATTTTTTCTATCATATTACATATATTAGATCTGGATTTTTCTCAATTTTTGTTTATAACTCTAATAATAATAATAATAATTTTTATGGTATTAAATTCCATTCATTCATTCATTATTTTCTTTTTAATTTTAATTTATCTTCCTCATATTTATATAATTTAAAATAATATTTATAAAGATAAAGTTTTAAAATATATTATTATGCATTAGTTTATGATATGAATTTCATATTAGAACTAATTTTTTTATTAAAAAAAATATGTAAAAAAATTATTTTAAAAATTTTATTTTATATAAATATTAAAAAGTATTTTAATGTATAATTAAATCTTCATTCTTATTTTAAAATTGTTATAATGGTTCTAATAATTAATGCTAAATTGAAGAAAGAATTTTTTTTATAATTCTTTCAAATATTAATTTTTTAAATACTATAAACCAAATATAAAAATATATATATTTTTATTTATATTTATTTTAATTACACATAAATAATATCTGAAAATTATATAAATCAATATTTAAGCTACCTCGGAAGGACAGTGAAGGACAAAATGCCTGTACCACAATCAGATCTGTTAAATGTATTTCTCTTAAATGTACTTCATTATTATTTTCAAATATTCAGATTAATTAATAAAAATAAAAATAATATTTATCTTTTTATTTTTTGTCATTTAATTTTAAAATTTTAAAAATAATATAAAATTAATTATTGAAAGATAATAACAAGCCCGCACGGCACGGCAGTGAAATTGTAGGGACAGATTGTTAAATTTGATTAACTTGGCAGTTTAATTATGTTAAAAAGTTATTATTATAAATTTTTATTTTATTTTATTTTATTATTATGAATTAAATATTAAAAAAATTATTTTTAATTTAATTATTATTATTATAAATTAATTATATCTATTTTAAATAACTAGCTAAATATAAAAATAAAATTATTTAATTTTATTTTTGATGCGTTCTTGGTTCTTAAGTTGTGGTACGGATTAGGGAGTCTTCTATCTTTTCGCTGCGGGTTAAATTGGAGCGGGTTCAATCTCCATCACTATTAATATAGAACCTGCACACCACAAACAACAAATATGAGGTTAAAAGACGATGAAAATTGCTCCCACCATATATCTTTGGACGCTTAAGTTAGAAATCTTTTTTAGATAACAGAAAGACACTAAGATGATGCGATGAATGCATATATACATATAGCGGTGGATTGAGCGTTTGGATGTGTCAACTGATGGCGGCTCAGAGGTGTACAAGCAGAGGGACGGCTTAGATGTGCATCCACGAATAGCGGCTTAAAGGTGTGCCCGATAAAGGGACGATTTAAAGGTATGCCTGGGAAGAACGGTTTAGAGATGCGTCCAACAGAATGGCGGCTTAGAAGTGCGCCTGCGAACGACAGCTTAATGGTGCACCCGGTAAATGATCGGGTTAGAGATGTGCCCGCAGAGAGCAATTTAGAGGTGTGCCTAACAGAGTGGCAGCTTAGAGGTGCGTCGGAGGAGAACGGCTTAGAGAAGAAGGATTAAACTATACTGGTCGGTCAACATCCGGGTTACCTGAGCGAATGGTTAACTTTTGGACAGTAAGCCCCTCACTCTGTGACGAATGGCTCGTGGTTTCGAGACGGAGTGCTCCTTGCTCCAGCCAGAGGGCTCTTGGGACGGAGGGCTCTTGCTCTGGGACGGAGATCTTGTGGTTTTGGGATGGAGCACTCGTGACTCCGAGACGAAGGCCTCCTGACTCTAGGACGGACAGCTCCTGGGACGAAGTGCTCCTAACTCTGGGACGAAGTGCTCTAACTCCGAGACAGAGGGCTTGTGGGACAAAGTACTTCTAATTCCTAGACGTAGGGCTCCTGGGACAGAGGGCTATTAGGACGGAGGGCTCGTGGGACGAAGTGCTCCTGGGCTCGGGACGGAGGGCTCGTGGGACGAAGTGCTCCTGGCTCTGGGACGGAGGGCTCGTGGGATGGAGTGCTCTTTGCTTCGGGACAGAAACCTCCTAGGACGGAAGGATCCTAAGATGGAGGGTTCCTAGGACAGAAGGATCCTAAGATGGAGGGCTCTTAGGACAAATGGCTCTTAACTCCGGGACAGAGTGCTCATGGATCCTGGACGAAAGACTCCTGAAACGGAATGCTCTTAGGACGGAGGGCTTCTGGCTCTCGGGCGGAGGCGAACTCCTCAATGGAGGGTAGGCCCTTTGAAAGGAGGACAACTCCTGACTTTGAGACGGAGGGTGGCTCCTCAACAAATGATAGGC
Source organism: Nepenthes gracilis (assembly GCA_033239525.1). Taxonomy (NCBI): domain Eukaryota; kingdom Viridiplantae; phylum Streptophyta; class Magnoliopsida; order Caryophyllales; family Nepenthaceae; genus Nepenthes; species Nepenthes gracilis. Next base: position 10,492,923 of record BSYO01000029.1, read on the forward strand.
TCTCTTCTTAGGAATACCGAGCCATTTGAAATTTTGTGAAACTCATTAAAACTTTTAGAGCTTGTCCTTCTAAGTTTGAATATGCCTGAATTTATATTGTGGCTTGTAAATGTACTATTCTTATTGGAGCAATGTAAGACCCTTTATTTTAAAAAAAAATTATTTTGGATTACGAGCCTGCCGTGGGGCCTAGCCCCTTAGGTCCATAAATGTTAGACTCATTAATTTTTATTTTATTTTTTAAAAAATAAAATTATAATTTTATTTTATTTTATTTTATTCTAATAATTAAATATATACGAAAATTATTAATACTATGCAGCAACTACCTACAATTATTTTAAAATTTTCTAAAATTAAATATTATTTTTTTCTCACGAAAATTTATTTGGTTCTTTCAAATCAATATCTCTGTCTCTCTCTCTCTCTCTCTCTCTCTTCACTGTTCCAGCGCTCCGTCTTACCACCACAACCAAAAAATGGAGGACTCTTGTGGTCCTCACTTCTCTTTCTCGGCCATATCTTCACCACTCTTTTCAAATTTTTTGCCCACATACTTCCATTCGCATCGTTTATTCTCTCTTTTTCATCTCGCTCGCCTTCTCTCTCCGGAGAAAAAAAGGTACAACAGCTATGGAGTCCCGGAAATCTGACGGAAAAAGGGTAATCGGAGAGAGAAGGGCGGTGAGGAAGGAGAGAGCGAAAGCTGAGGAGTACGGGTCGGATGGTACGGAGGGGGAGGAGAATGGCTGTGGAGGAGGAGAAATGGGGATCGGGGCGGACGATGAGAAGAAGAAGAGAGTGAGTGATGGCGGAGGTAGGAAGGCGACGGCGGCTGCTGGAGCGTCGCCGCCGAGCTGTCAGGGTGAGAATTGTACTGCTGATCTTAATGAGTCCAAAAGGTATCACCGCCGTCACAAGGTCTGTGAATTCCATGCCAAGGCACCGGTGGTGGTCGTCGCGGGTCTCCGGCAAAGATTCTGCCAGCAATGTAGCAGGTATTCTAACCCTTTTCTTTCTCGGTATTTTTTCCTACTTGAATGAATTATGGAACTTCGAAGTACCCATTATCTCTCCATTATTTTTGAAAAATAAAAAATAAAAAATTACGTATATTTTGAATTTTTTTTATTTGAACTATTGAAAATCTGCCATTTTAACTGCCCTATTACTAGTATTATAAAAAAAATTAAATATCCATAAATCTGTTTTTATGCATACCCTGAATCTAAATTGGGATTCAATTATGCCGAATCGGCCCTTCAAACCTCCTTATTTGAATCCAGCATTCCACAATAACTAACACAAGGTAAGAGAAATATGAAACTTATTTTTAGATATATTCTCTGAAATTTAAATAAAATTTTTTTAAAAAAAATTAAAAATTAAAAAAAAAAGGAGATTGGTGTAAAAATGATTAGATTTGGAGGACTTGACTCTGTGAGTAAAGAGGTGGAGGAAGAGATCAGTTGTGCCCCATATCTCTTTCTTAGTGCAAGGCTACAATATTCTTTTTCTCTCTCTCCTAATTGCTAAACAGAGTCTTTGCATATATAACTGAGAAATCAACTAGTCTGTCTCTTTGAAATTGGCATGGTTGCTATCTAAAGTGTTAAACTGTTTGTACTCTAACTGTTTTGTTGGTTTTGTAACCATTTAATAGTTAATATTTAACATTTATTCAGTCATTATTACCTATTTTAAAGTAACTGATTATCCTTCAAATTTGTGTAACCATTACTAAAGATTTAATACTAGGTTTGTTTTTCTGTCGAGTCATTAGTCGCTCTGGCCTTCAATGCCCATGGTCACCTGGCCGTTCAGTCGATTGGTTGAGCATTTATCTAAATCATTTCCTGAAACAGTTTTATACTAGGTTGATCAACTTAATCGTCCTAACAATCATCTTTGGGCTAACAACTTGTGGACTCCTATTCTTGCTCGGTCGAATTGATTGTATTTAGATCATAATCCACACTAGCCTCCATGCTCGGATGTTATATTTAAATTTCGAGTATGTTAAAATGGAAGGCTAGTTGGTGCATATGTCAAGTCAAATGTGCATACGTTATCTAAAAGATTCTCAATGGTTGATTAATCTTATTAATTAGAATCTGATTCTCTACCTTATTAACCAAGATTCTTTGATCACTTGACTGGCACTATTTTTCTGATGATGTCTCATTCTGTTTCGATTATAAATAGAGGATTCTCCCTCGTTTATATAACAACAAAAACACATTCTTCATACTTGACGATGCTATGTTTGGTCTTCTTTTGAACCTTTTGTTTCATCATCTAATGGATGTCATGCATGCAGAACTTGAGGAGAGAGTTTTTCAAGTGACTTTATAGCTTTCCAGATACGTTCATAAAATCTATATTAATTACTCTCTTTTATATAAAAAGTTATTTTAGTTTTTCTTTTTTACGGAACATTTGGGGTCTAGGTGACTCCACTTCTGGGTGCCTTCTCCTGATGTTCCTTTCTATTCTTTGATGGATTATCAAGGAGGTTGAGCCTACTCAAAAAAGATCAACCGACTTTTCGTCTTTCAACTCTTGTTTCGTGACATTTTTTAATACTACATGATAGAAATGATTGATTGGATAGTGTGCTTTGAGAGGATGGGGTGGAGCCTGTTGAACTTTAGATGATGGATGGGTCCCCCATTTCTCTCCTTCTTTTCCTCTGACTTGATCCATCTAACTTATAAAACAATGCCTTATTGGTTAGTGTATCGATGAGAAATTTTTTTTATTTTTATTTTTTACATTCAGGCTGTAATTTTTAATCCATTTCCTTATTTGGACTTATATTTCTCCTATTTGGGATTATAAATCAATGAAAGTTTAGACTAATAAAATTATCTAAATAAAAAGTTTTCTTCTACTAATGATTTTTGATACCTAAATATTCTTTAGATTATTGTCCGAAAAAGGATCATTTATTTGACATACGGACTTACCTGTTATCTAGCGATCTAATTGTTCGACTCTTCTGATAGTTTGATTCTTTGACAATTATGACTTTTAGCAAATTTGAGCCCTTAAATTCATAATTCTAAGCTGACTTAACCGGCCTTCTTAAATGACCCAAAAACATAGATAATTTATGTTACTAATTTGAAAATAATGACGTCTACACCATCATTGATTTTGTAAAAGAAAAAACACTTCATGCCACCCCCAGTATTATACAGGCGACTTTTATTTTCAAAATGCAACACTTAAATCTAGCTGAAACTCGAGGGACATGTCATTTTAATTAAGCTAGATATTTTAATCACTTCGTCTTCAACTTAAATTCATCTTTAAAAATTACATCATTCTTTTTCTACTTGAAACCCTACATCAAAAATAAATTTAAATTTTTACCTTAATCATAATTAATTAAATTAAATTAATTAAAGTTGAGATTCAAGGAGAACCAATTTGGGTCAAAAGTTAATTTTGAACAGCAGTATTGTGGGTTGATGAATGTCTGATTGGCACTCGACACGTGCCCATACATGTTCTGGGTAGGAAGGTTGTGTCTGACTATCGCCTGAGTGAAACTCAATCATGCTTTTCTATTTATTCACACTCGATACACACCCGAGGGACGCTTAAGCATATTGAGGCAGAATACCAGCGCCTGATGCGCACCCAATGTGGCGCTCATACACCACTCTGTTTGATCATGGCGCCTGATGAGTGCTAGTACACCAACTCTGTTATATAAATCATGTCCGGTTAATTTTTAATTATTTTTTACCAGATTTTGAGAGAAGAAAAGAGAGAAAAACATAGAGAAATAAAGAGAGAAAGTTAGAGAAATCAAATTCAAGTAAATTCCAAGCAAGATTTTAGTAATTTGAAATTAAGACAAGTACTTCCTAAACCTTCCTTCCTTTGTTGTTGTTATTTTTTCATTTTATTAGATATTTATTATTTTAAATATTCATAAATATCATATTTTCGTAACTAGATAATGTATATTTTACATACTTGTAATATCTTTTTTTTTTTTTTTACAACATTGTATGAAATTCATATCAAAGTCCATGTATATTATATTATTCAGCTGATTTCTATAATTTTCTTTTTTATATGTGCTGAAATCTTAAAGAAACAATTCTTACATATTTAAAAGTGCTCCTACATGTTTAAAATTATCTTGCATATTCTGAAAATTTATTAAAATTGCCCTACATGTTTGTTAATAAAGATGAATTACTAAATTTTCTTAATATTACTGATTTGTCTGCATTATTTTGCCAAGAACAACTCTGTGTTTTAAGAACCTTATAATTTAGCATTTGATATTTTAAAATTTATCATGTCTAAATTTTTGTAAAACATTTAAGTATTGTATGATAAAAAAATCAAATGAAATTGAAAAAAAAAAAAAACACTATAATTTATTAAAAAAATATATGAATATTCTGATGCATGCTCCATGGCGTGATGGGGTAATCGACGGCGAGAAGGTGTTATTGAAGACGGAAGGAGAGATCAGCAGTGGTAGAAAAGAGGTGAAATGGCCACAGATACTATGAACCGAGATGAGGGGAGCAAACACCGAGATGATAGTGGAGAGGCTAAGGTAAGGGAGAGGTGAGATGCCGAGATGTAGAGGGGAGAAACAGCTAGGGAAAGAACCGAGATGCAGAGAGAGTAAACGCAAAAGAGAGTCAGAGGGAAGGAAAAGGAGCAGAAAGAGAAACAACAAGAGGAAGGCAGAGAGAGTGAGAGAGCCAGGAAACCAAGAAGGGGAAAAGCAGGGGAGAGAGAGAGAGGGGGGAAAAGTGGGAGAGAATTGAGAGAGAGAGAGAGTTCAGGCAAATACTCTCCTTCTTTCACTAATCAGCCAAACATGGCTGTATTCATAGGAAACTGTCCAGATAAGGGGAGCAGGGCAGGGACCACAGCTAACTGAAGGAATAAAAAAAACCAATGAGAAAATAAGAAAAGAAAAAAAATTAAAAGTTCATAACATTGCCTGCTCCTTCAAAACAACCTTGTCCTCAAGGTTGAACGAGAGAGGGGCCGGATGAGACTTAGCAACGGCTTCCCAAGTGGCCTTTCGATCCCATCCAGTCCAACCCACAGTGACATATTCAAGCCCAAACGATGAGATGCGAAACAATGTGCTAGTACCATCACAAATCCGCACTAGCACCCATGCCAACCCAACCCCAAATTCAGAATTTCCTCTAGTTCCTTGACTCCAAACATTGTCCCGTCTACAGCCAACAGAAGACATCATTTTGGGCATAACCTTGGAAGAAACCACTCATGTTGACACTAAATACGGGAATTAATCTATCAGACTTATCAAAGACTTCTTTCAGGATTGGTCCGTTCATGACTTGAGTAGCCCAAATACCCTCTTCAATTGATAGATGTATATTATGTAGCTACCTCACGACCAGATGCTTGCTCTTCGGTTGACCGACATCCCATTTCATGCCTATCCTATCCTTGCCGTTCCCTGGTGCAACAAAGGACAGATCAGTGCCCACACTAGCAACCTCTCCAATGCTATCCCTGGCGGCTGCTGATGCAACACCACCCAATCCTGTCAACAATGCTTTCGGCCAAGAGTTTGCTAATGTGCAAGGCCAACTGCCACATCCGTGAGTTGCTGGTGGTGGCCAACAGCCCACCAATTTATCTAATTCCTCCTTCCAGTGCTTGATTTTGGCATCATAAGTCGACAGCCCAATAACCCCGGCAAATGTTGGAACTGCCTGATACTTCTTGGCTGACGGATCCCATTTGACCTTTCCCAGGCAGGATTTCCTCCGTATAATCATCAGCAGTAGAATTGCCTCTTCCAAATTGTTTATAGGTATATATGCTCCCTCAATTTGAATTGATAAGGAAGGTGACGCAGCCTCCACACCACTGTACAACAGCAACACTGCAAACTTTTTCGGAATCCTCACACAACAGACACTATTAAGGTTCCACTGACCAAGAAGAGCACGTCTATAAGCACTAATAGCTTCATGATGAGATTCAACCTACTTCCAAAGTTCAGGAATGAGCTCTACAACTTGGGTATTGTCTTTTGCAACTTAGTACCCACTTGTAAATCGGGTATCTTTGTGTTGAAACATACTTTCCACAAACATCAAGGACACTTTTACATTCACTAGCGGCTTCAATTAGTCTCCCGAGCTTCCGAAGAGATTTGGTCTTTAGATATATTGCTTGAGAACCAAACCATCACTCATTTGGAAGATACCATGCAAAGAGTCAGGGAGAGAATGGGCTTTTCTAGAAGGTTTTTAGGTAAAGAAGAAGCTGCAACCGCAGATATAAAGAAAGCATGAAGATCAATACTATCAAAGACACGAAGAGCACCTTCTACATTGCCTCTCTAATACTCCAGTCGTTCCCGAAGAGCTCTGGCTTCCTTCCAACCATTTCGGCTGCTTTTAACAACTACAATCAATTCATCTTTACGGACATAGCCAAACTAAACATTATCAACCCCCGATGCCAACTTTGATAAGGAAAACCAGCATGGAAGCAAGGCAGGCATTACATAAATGAACAATATAATTGCAAGATTAATAATGCACAACTCACTTTTTTTGTTGACACAAACTCTAATTGTTCTGTGAATTGGAGTTTCCGAGTTTGTAGTGGCAAGTAGAATAGAGTCGCCCTCCCCACACTTCATAGATGAAAATTGTGATGGCAATTCGGACAAAGGGCACTTGGACAAGGTGGAAATAGATTTTCTGCAGACAGGAATGTGCAAGAGGTGAGGATAACTTAACCGGTATCCACTTTTTCTTCCTCCCAGTCTACCATCCTGGAAGCGTCCGGTATCGTCACCGGTTTCAACAATAGGAACTCACAGCTCAGTGGTCTCGCCAAGGGTTGTTCTGGCTGCTTGGTTAGCGGCCGGCAGTGGAAAGTTGGACATCCATCACCTTCGATTTTGCTAATTGGAGACGGAACGGGGGTAATTATTTGGACATTGGTTAAGGCCTGTGGTAGTAATGCTTGAATCTAAACAATCTGGGGGAAAGGTTCGAAGGTGAGAGTCGTGAGCAAGGAGGAAGTTGAGGATGGAGAGATCTGTCGGTGGCTGTGGTGTAGGGGTTGAGGAGTTTCAGTGAGGAATTGCTGGAGTGGTGTCATGGTGGAGGCCGAATAGTTAGAGTTGTGCTCGATTTTGTGGAGCGATTGGTTGATTTTGGTGATGGACGAGTTGATTTCGGTGAAGGACGACCGGATTTGTGCCGTCATTGAGACCGTGGTGGACAGGGTGGGGCTAAACCAGTCGATAGCATGGCGGAGGGCCTTCATCTTGTTGGCCAATTCGGCGATGGACCCTTCGAGCACTTCGAGAGCTCATTCTTCTATCTCCTCCGATTTCGTCTCAATGAAAGTACCAAATGATGCGTGTTCCATGGCGTGGTCGGGTAATCGACGGCGAGAAGGTGTTATTGAAGGCGGAAGGGGAGATCAGCAGAGGAGAGAAAAGAGGTGAAAAGGCCATAGATGCTATGAACTGAGGTGAGGGGAGCAAACACCGAGGTGATAGTGGAGAGGCCGAGGTAAGGGAGAGGTGAGATGCCGAGATGCAGAGAGGAGAAACAACTGGGGAAAGAACCGAGATGTAGAGAGAGTAAACACAGAAGAGAGGCAGAGGGAAGGAAAAGGAGTAGGAAGAGAAACAGCAAAAGGAAGGCAAAGAGAGTAAGAGAGCCGGGAGACCAAGAAGGGGAAAAGCAGGGGAGACAAAGAGAGGGAGAAACCGGGAGAGAATTGAGAGAGAGAGAGAGAGAGTTCAGGCAAATATTCTCCTTCTTTCACTAATCAGCCAAATATGGCTTTATACACAGGAAACTGTCCACATGAGGGGAGCGGGGCAGGGACCACAGCTAACTAAATGAATAAAAAACAAACCAATGAGAAAATGAGAAAAGGAAAAAATTAAAGATTCGTAACATATTCTCTCTACGATAAGAAAATATAATGATTATTTATAACTATGTAGAGTTTTTATTTGTTTATATATTAGACCATTGCAAAAAAATTAACAGTGATATATTATGATATATCTTAATATATTATAATAGTGATCAAAATTTAAACTTATCATCTATGAGTGAAAGCGGCATTCGATTCCGTCTATATTTAGTCCAGTCTTTAGAGTTATATATATGAGAACCTACCTACGGATATTAAATAGTTGTGTAAGGTTGTTGGTTATATAAAAATAAATATAGCTTAGGTTTTGATTATCTATTTCTTAGTCGGTAAGGCTTTACTGACCCTCAGTCGATAATAAAACTATATTTGAACAAAATTTGTATGACATGTTTGAAATATAAATTAAAAAATTAAAAGTTGTGCTTATTTAACAAAAAAAATTCATGGCATTGCATTTGAATTCGATTCATTATTCTTTCCGGTAGGATTTAATGAAAATGGTATATTTAATTATGAAATTTATATATCTTACTAAACTTTTAATTCATTTTTACTTTTTTTTTTGTTAAACATCTCCAAATCGGCGACTTGAATCACTTGTAAGTGAGAATATTGAAAGAAGAATTGTTCAAAGAAACTAATATTAGAATTATGAAACATTTGATATTATATTTTAGTTTCCGATAAGTAACTTATTATATTTATGTTATTTCAGATAATTGTTTGTAATTAATGAAATAGTTGTTGGTTTGTCCAATGGTAGTAATTGCAGATATAATTTACTCTAATTTTATTTAAGACATATCTGCTTACGTAAAATTCGATGTCTTGGTATAGTTAGTGTTTTGGTATCACTTATGAGTATGATATATTTTAGGTCCTGCAATTTGATTGGTTGTTGCATATATTTTTGGGTCGATTGAAATAATTGACATGGAATTTACGTCATTTTTATTTTGGTTATAATTGTAATACCCGAATCTCCATTTAATTTAATTTAATTTAGATATATTTATTATTTTAAATAATTAAAATATTATAAAAATTTATTAAATATTGTGATATTGTGAAGAAAATCGGATTGGTCAATTACCGTTTGAGATGCACCGGTGTTGGTACCAAGTGCCAATTGGGATAATAAAAGAGAAAGGAGAAAGATAAAAGAAAAAATATAAAATAATAATAATAATAATAATAGAAATAGAAGGAAATGGGGGAAATAAAGTATCAGCAGAGCAACAAGTGGTGCAAAACGGAAAAGAAAGAAGGAGAAAGAGGGAGAGAGGGAGAGGGTTTTGCTCGAGAGGGAAGAAGGAAGGAGGAGGAGGAGAAGCAGAGGAGGAGGGAAGGAAAAGAGAGGAGGCAATGCTACACAGGTGAAGGCAACAGCCGAGAAAATAAGGGAGTGGCAGCGGTGGCGCACAAGGAGGAGGAGAGCATGCCGGGGAATATTAGTGGCCAAGAGAGGAGTTAGAGGTAGCGGCGGCTTGCAGGCGAGATAGCGCAATGTGGAGGGAGAGAGAAAGTGCACTAGTAAAAAGAGAGGACGCTTAGGTAAAATTTGGAGCGTCCTTTCTTTCAATTTATGGAGTATAAGGTTAAGACAAGTATCAACTAACACTATCCTCCGTCTAATTTAATTTCTAATCATTTTGACTATTATTTGAATATTTTACTAATATATATGTATTTTTCAATACACCCAATTTGTTTATTATATACATGCATGTATATTTTACCAGTTGTTTGGTAATTTTTTACGATTATTTGTGATTTTGGAGGATTTTACGATTTATAAATACCCGAACGATATATATGTGTATATTTGTTGTCTGTATGTTATGGAAACATGAATTAGACATTGCATTAGTCTACATGTATGCTATCGGGGGCAAAGTCACTACACAACCATGGCATTCTGAGACCCAAGGGGTCAATATTTGTGATCCGAGGTATGAAATTTGATGGTACCATTTCTGATGGAGAGATTTAGTTCCGACAGGGACATATGTAATATGTTATCTCACTTCCATCGGCATAAAGGTCGATATGTGTTGTAACTGATCTGCCCTACTATATATTTTAATGAGTACCATTATAAAAAAGTTAACAAAAATTAATGTATTCGGACGTCCTAATATATAGTTAAACTTGATATTGCACCCAAGTCGCGAGTTGTAAAATATAATAAGTTTCTAGTTTATGAGAGATAAAGTATATGGATGGTCTTGAATTACTGGCCTAAATCATAGCCAGGTCTTGAGTTGTTGGCCTAAATCGCAACCAATATAGTCATGGTTATCGGGCGAGGGTAATCCTTCCTTAAGTTGGTCTAATAATATTTGATTCTCTAATTTCGTACATATTTTGTATTTCAGTATGTATTTACATGAACTATAATTTGAGATGCATGGATTGGCTCACAAATGACCGATAGGAATATTTCGTACATATGGATATGTGTTAAATTCGAAATATATTTCTTTATAAATTTTGGTTTTGGTATTTCTCTTGTTATCTATATATAAGATTTGAATTCGGACAATAGTATGTGTCCCACGCGGATGCGGGGATGGTCACAATTATGTAATATAACCTTGGATCGTATGATAAGATATTGTTTATAAAATTTTGATTGGATCATTATATGTGATGATTATATCCAGGAAGGACTGTTTAATACAGACGATAATTTAGTACAAGACATCTCAATTTTCAGTGATTTTGACAGACCTTGTTGTTTGTTTTATATGTAACATCTCATTCCATCTGATTTAAATGTACTGTTTTATATTATGTACTTGCTAAGCCATCGGCTCACATTTTTATATTTAATTCATTCAGACTAGTGGTATGAATATACTTACAAGAGTTTGTTCGTAATATGATGCGACGTATATCTATCTATTAGTTGATATTTATATTGGTTATATTTCATATCTTAGGGTGTATTATGATTATTATTTATGGCCGACTAAGGGCCTTGGTCCATGTATGACTCATCTTAGAGTTGTTATATTATATTAATGAGTTGTTGTATTGAATACCTCCTTTGTAATATATGGATAGTAGGTCTTATGCTATGATATCCGTGTTTATATTCGATGAGATCCTATATGAATTTTATTATATTTGGTTCTGTATATGTATGGATTGTCACATCTATGACGGATTTGTCACTATTGATATTGTTTATTAGAGTTTTATATTATTATAGATTATTATTATTGACCTGAATATTATGCACCTGAATTGTGACAATAATTATTGTTAATGGAATGATAACGCTAATTATTATTCGGGTTTGAGTTTCTAGACGTGGCAGTTTGAAATGTTATCAGAGAAGTTGTAAGAAGAATATCTTATTTGATTTGAGGATCTAATTTTAGTTAATATTTCGTAATAGGATTAAAAATATCGTCAAGATAAGGTGGTATTTGAGCTAGTTCTTGCCTCGACTGGGAGGAGAAAAATTTAGCCATTATGGTTAGGATGGCAAACATGATGGAGTCCATGATCTGAAGATCTTGAAACTCAAAGCTGGCGATTGTTTATCTGGTAGCAATTGCATACGATCGGTTTACCAATAATAGAGTGCCAGAATTTATAAGCAACCTTGATCCTACTAAATTTCAGATTTAGATTCGACAGATCGAGAAGGTTTTTATAGTTCTTTGTTATCTGGAGGGGGATAAGGTCGTTTTTGCCTCATACAAGTTGGAATGAGATGTTGATCATTAGCAGTTCATGAAAAAGTGAGTTATGGTATTAGAGAATGAAGAAATTTCTTGGGAGATATTCATAAAACCTTCATTGAGAAGTACTTTTCGACAAGTTTAAGGGAATAGAATGAGGATAACTTCATCCGTCTGCGGAAAGAAAATTGAACGGTAGTAGAATATGATGCCAAATTCACAGAGCTATCTTAGTATATCCCTCACATCGTCCACGATGAGGTAAGGAAAGTAAGAAAATTCCTTCAATGCTTGAAAGACGCTATCTGGAAGTAGCTTGTGATCTTAAAGTTGAGAACCTATAGAGAAATATTAAATCGAGCTCTCCTGTTTGAGCAAAAATTGAAAAATGAGAAATTCTTTGAGAAGAGATATGCCAGCCGAGGAGACTAGAATTTGAGATCGGGAGGATTCCACAATAGATCAAATTCAATGGATAAAAGAAGGAAAAGAGTTAAACTCCAGGGTGCGTTGGGCCCTCAACAATCAAAACTTACATGCCTTCATTACAAAAAGTCTCGTGGAGGAAGACTATGTTATAAGGTCATGGGAACGTATTTCAATTATAGCTAATCTGGCCACATAATTAAGGACTAACCACACCCCCTGAGGCAAACGGCAAGGAAGCCAAGTGGCTTAGGAAGAGCTTTCGCTGTGATGGCCCAGAATGCGGAGGTATCGCTCTTGGTGGTTGAAGGTAAACTCACCACTTTTGAAATTTTAGCACATGTGCTTTGGATTCGATGTCAATATATTCATTTATGTATCCCAAATTTATCCGTTATTTATTGTCACCTAATTATGAATTTTTCATTAATAATGTCAATACATACGAGAACTTCCTCAATGACGGACATTTTGTACCTTAAGTGTGTTGTTTGGGTTAATAGCTTGGAGTTAGTAGTAAATTTGATTTTATTGGATATGTATTACTTTGATATAATCTTAGATATGGATTGGTTAACTAGTTATTGTGTTAATATAGATTGTTTTCATAATTTTTTGATTTTGGGTTGTGAACCACTTTACTTTAAAGGAGTGATTTCGACGTTACATGATTGTTATTTAATGAGGAGTGAATATCAAATCTATTTGGCATATATGATCGCAATTGGGAGTCATAATATTCTGATAAAAGACATACCAATGGTATATAAATTTGAGGATATTTTTTAAAAAAATCTTTCAGGACTATCATCGAATTAGAAGATTGAGTTTGAAATCAAGACCATACTTGGAACGACACCTATATCAAAGGCCTCTCATAGAATGACACCACCGGAGCTCAAAGAAGTAAAGTAACAATGGCAAGAGTTGTTGGATAAGAGTTTCATTCGGCCTAATGTGTCCACATGGGGTGCCCCGGTGTTATCCGTGAAAAAGAATGATTAGTCTATGTGGCTATGCATAAATTATCGGGAGTCGAATAAGATCGCTATCAAAAACAAGTACTCGTTGCCAAGAGTTAATAACTTGCTTGACCAATTGCAAGAGTTCAAGTATTTTCAAAAATTAATATTCATTCGGGTTATCATCAATTGAGGATTAAGAAGAAAAATATGGTAAAAATGCTTTATGGACTTGATGAATCAGGTATTTTAATCCTATACTTGAAGAGTTATGATGAGAACGAGGTGCATTTGAGGATAACTCTCTAAACGTTTCGAGAGAGAAGTTTGTTTGCCGAGTTGAAAAAAAATAAATTTTGGCATGAAAAATTTATATTTTTGGGCCACGTCATCTCAAAAGGAAATATTTCGATCAATCCTAAGAAAATCAAAGCTGTAATTAATAAGAACTGACTAACAGCGATGATGAAAGTTAGAAGCTTTTTGGGATTTTTCCGTTCAAGCTTTTCATCTCTAATTTCGAAGTGTAAACGTCATTCAAATCGAGAAGGATTTTTATGAAGGGATGTTCCTAGTGTCTCCAAAATCCTCAATTGATGTTAAACTCCCTTTGAGGTAGATTTTTTTTCCTTTGGATCCTCTCTTCAAGGTTGATGTTTGAAAGTTGAGGATTGTTACTTTATGTGTTTAGCCCTCGACCATGTCACATAAGGATTTTAGCATTTTTGACATGTTATTGATTTGGGCTACTAAGAATTCAACGTCCACATTAACCGTTAAGCAAACTTTTTCATGACTATCCTCTGTTGGGTAATGGCCATAGGATGCAACATCCTTAAACGGTTAACTTGCTTGTCCTTGCGCTCAAGTGTTCACCATTTTATTTCGTTGAAAATAAGAACCGATTTTAGGTTATGATGAGATAGAAATGGATGCTCGATCACGTTCCCACAGACTACGCTAATAATGCATAACTTAATTTGAATTAATATCTGATTTTGCCAAGTCAACCCTTCAAACCTCCTTAGTCAGATTTTGTGCGCTATAACAACTAACATGATATAAAAGGAATATGAGACTTATTCTTCAATATGTTTTTTAATATTCAAATTAAAAATCTTTTTAAAAAATTAAAAGATCAAAAAAGAAAAATAGGATGAGTGTGAAAAATGATTGGATTTGGAAGACTTAGCTCTGTTAGTCAAGAAGGTGGAGAAACAAATCGGTTGTGGTTCGTGTATAGAATCTATTTTTCTCTTTCTTAATGTAAGGCTGTGGTTTCCTTTTTTTCCTCCCTCTTGTTTGCTGAATAGAGTCTTTGTATTTATAGTCGAGATGCCAACCAACTTATCTCTCTAGAATTGGCGTGGCTGCTATTTGAAGCATTGTATTATTTACACTTTAATCGTTATTTTATTTTTATAACCGTTCAATAATTAATACTTTACATTTATTCGATCATTATTACTTACTAAAAAGTGGTTGATCATTCTTTAATTTTGTATAATTGTTCGTCAGGATTTTATCACTAAATTTATTTTTCTACCTAATTATTACTCGCCCCAATCTTCAATATCTCTAACCACTCGACATTTCGATCGGTCAGTGGAATATTTGTTTAAACATATTCCTAAACCAATTTCGTATTAGGTTGAGCAACTCGATTGTTTTGACAACTATCCTTGGACTAATAACTTGTGGGCCTCGTATTCTTGCCCGATCGGAATAAATATATATGGACCTTTCCAACATATTTATACTGAAAGATATGAATTTTATTTTATTTTTGTCTTTCTCCAAATCCATTTTAATAATTTTGATAAAATTATTTGTATAAATAGATAAATAAATATTATTTTTGGAAAGAAAAATTCCCCCTAATATTTGATTATGAATTTATGTGTTATTACTATATATGCTAAATGGAACTATTGAAAGCCTTTCGAATATTATAAAATTTGCAGTCTTCTTGTTCATATTTAAAGTTTATTTGCCACATTCACAGTTCTAACAAAAATGTGTTAGTCTGTGCCTTACTTTTACACTTTTCTGGCGTTGTCAGGATAGAAGATCACATCAGTGAAAAAATTGTCTAAATCAATTACATATTAATAATAAAGTGCAACTTAATTTTCGTTAAAGATGCCATTGGTGGGTGGATTTATGGTGGGTCACATGGGTCACTTTTTCTATTTGTTGGATAAAAGAATTTAGTGTATGAGATTTATGAAAAATTATTCAATTTTTATTTTTTTAATTTTTTATTATTAAATTTGATACGTTTTTAAATTCAGATTACTATACGGATTAGAAAGTTATGAATCTGTTTACCTGATTTGACCGATTTGAAGTGAGTCTAATCTTTATATATTTCAAATTTGTATTTTGTACAACATAATAAATAAAAGATTAAAAAATTAACAAGACTCACTTTTTAATTTATCTTCCGACACTTAAATCAGTCATCTTTCTATATTGAAAGAAAAAGAGGACGCAAAGTGAGAGTGTTAATATTTATAGAGAGGGCCTTAATAAGGTGCACTTGATAGAAAACGTTCTAAGAAGAGAGCAAAATGCGTTTGAAGTAAAACGTCTTGGAATCATTACTTGGTGGCTTTTGAAATTTTATCAGAAGAATATATTTTTATTTGGCTCAATTTTTTTTGGTGTGATCTATTCCCATTTCTCCTGTTGGAAAAAAGGGATATATAAGAGTTAAGAGCAGTTAATCTCTCCTGTCAACAGTCCATGGAATCGCCCAAATAGATAAAGGAATACCATTCACCGATAGTTCCTGACCGACAATAGAATCTATTGAGTTGTTCGGATAAGAGAAGAAAGATATTCATTCCGGTCGGTTAAAGGAAGTGACTTTAATGCATGGGAAGTGGGTTGTCTCGACAAGGTTGATGGACTGATTTAATTTTGGATATTCTATCCACTTTTGGTTATTTGGGCCAATTGGGATATTATTTAATTTTGGGCTGATTTCTTGATGGACATTCCTCTTTAGTCAAAAATAATTATACTCATCAAGATTAAATAATAATGAATTTTAATGTTAAAAAATTGATAAAAATTCTATGTATAATTTTATATATATATTAAAATCTCCATGGTTAAATTTTTAATAAGTGATAGACATTATAGATATATAGATACATCTTTTTTGGGAGATATATGACCCCTAATTGGTGGGTGCATCTCCTTAGGAATCTCCTTCTCATTGATTAAGTGAAAAAAATCCAATAGATGATATGGAGATTTGAAGATATAATAAATTATATAAAGTATTTCTTATAGATTAATATTCATTTTTAACCAAATAGTAAAAATGATTAAAAATAACCATTTAGATAATTTTTTTAAAATTTTAAATTTAATTTGTTTATTTTTTTTATCTAACAAATAAGCAGTAAATGTACTGAGTATATTTTTCTTAGGAGATCTACCCACTCTGAATCTAAAGGGATATATACCTAAATAAATAATCGAAGACAAAAAGAGATAATTTCAGGGAAAAAATAAAAATGAAAAAGGTAGAATTTTATGCTATTTTTTATTAGGATCACAGAGCCATACTCTAAAATCTTTTAAATATATCCTGACGTGATATCTTATTTATTTATTAATTTAAATATAATTTGTTAATAGATAACTGAATAAGGCATTATATCAACCAAATATGCCATAATTATTACATATTAGCAAGGAATTGTGTGTTAGTTGAACTTAAAAGTACTCCAAAGAGGAAGGGTGTATGCCTAAATGAATTGCCAGTGAAAGATATAATAAGCAGCCAAACAAACCCCAAATAAGGATAAAATTAATAAAAAAAAGTTAAATTTTGTGCTATTTTTGATAAAGTAATGTTAAAGAGTCATCCTTTAGACATTTCTCAAACATATATTCTTGTATAGTTTTTTATTTTTTTATTTATTTTTATATAAATATGTAAATATAGATGACTTGATAAAATATCACCACCTCTAAAGGGCATTTTTCTTCTTGATTAGTTAAACCCTACACTGAATTTTGTGCTTGGATTATGGTCTTGGTTGAGGAACATTTTTCTATGGTGTAGATTCACAAGATTGATAATTACAAGCTTGGATTCTTATACTGAGATCATGAATTTGTGACAATTAAAATGCCAGACTTTTTATTCTCCTAGCATCGAGCTATATTTTCTTAGAACATCTGTACGGTATCGTCATTGTTGTGACATTTTATTACTAAATTTTGGATAGATTGATGTGATTCTTCTACATTTAGAACACCAGAATATCAATTATAATTTAAGAAATACATCAGATGAAAACATACTGACTAGTGATTGTGAGGTTTTTAACCGAATGGGACACTAAAAGCCTTTGTTCTTCATCTCTTACATAGATAGAAAGGGAGGTCAAAGAGTTGCATAATGAAACTCGATGGCGTATGCCTAATCGAATCAATCTGGTCACATCGGAACAAGGATTGAATCTATGGGTCTTTTACTATACCTTACACGCGTAATTTGTAACGATAAACAGCTCACTTTGCCTCTCTTTGTTCTCAAAAATAAGAGTATTAATCCAGGGTTGGCTTAATCTAATATGTACAGACCTAGTTTTTCGGTGTGTTTCTACTAGAAATCGACCTAATGAGACCCAATCCCGATCCCTTTAAAGAAAAACCTCTGTCACCCATTGGTGAACGTGGCGTATCAAAACTGCAGGTTTCATGAGCTGCACGAGTTTGACGACGCGAAACGGAGCTGTCGCCGGCGGCTGGCGGGACACAACGAGAGGAGGCGTAAGAGCTCATCAGAACCACACGGAGAAGGTTCATCGAGCCGCAAGGACGGGAACCTTCAGGTGGAGGAGGACCAGTGCAGGCCTGCCAATGAAAGGAGCCACGCGCAAATGGAGGGGAACGCCTCTTACAAGCATTACCAGATCAGATAAAGCTCTCAAAACTATCTGCCCATGGCATTGCTCCCTCTCTTCTGTCAAAATGCTTAGTAGTAGGAAGGCTTCTCATGTGTGCGCGCGAGCACATCATTTCTGTGAAGCTGCAGGCCATTAGATTTGAGTGTCTCTCTAGTGATGCTGTTGTTCTTAGGCTATATACTACTAGATTTGCAATGCTTTTAGATGTGTTACTCTAGTTCCCTATGATGTCCTTGATGTGGGTTTTTGTTAAAGACTCTACCTACTTGTTAAGATTTATGTGGGTCAATCAAATAACATCACGTATGAAAAATAAACATTATGGAGACGAAAATGTAAAGACAGATAAGTAGTGCGATACTATAGAATAAAATAAGAAATGATAATATTTATAGACATCTAAAAACTATAATTACTGAAGATAATATGGGGAAATGAGATCTAGGGTTTGAAATATAAGTACCTTTGAAAAGATATGAATCTGTCATAGTTAGATGATAGAAAAAATGTAAACCGGTGAAAATTTAGAGTGAAGTGACAAAAACAATTTGAAATTACATTCTTATGATTAGTACATAGGCTAAGAATTATAATTTTTATCGAAACCAAGAATTCTATGTGAACAAGGAATAAGTAAACTCATGCTTGGGTTTACTTATTCGTAGTTCACCTGAAATTACAATTTAATGCCAGATGATCATTTTGCCTCTTTAGAGAATGCATTATATTGAGTTCTAGTGGTGGCAGCGGCAAGGCTTGAGAATATGTTATAAATTTTCTGTAAAAAGAATAGAAGTGTCATTTCCTATTAAGACATTATTTAACCCTTTTATCATTTCTACACACTAAATACTAAAAAATCAATTCCAATTCTCACCGATTTGAAGTGAGCAACCAAACATGAGGAGATGAATAGACTCTATTCCCTATCTTATTCTATTCTTTGACAATAATTATTCTATTTTTACCTAATTCTATTCATACAATCAAATATACCTTCAATATCTCATATATACGGAGCAAAGATAAGTTAAACACCGATCTCTCAAGGGCTCAGGTATACAAAAGCACACCAGAAGCTAATTAAGCATTCAAACTTAAAAAAGCTGAGTAGCATTTGATTCTTCATGCGGGGAGCAGAGGGCAAAATGCTGCTAGTCAGAGAAAACAGAGAGGGTCACTGGAGTCTTACAACTATTACAGAGATATCGTCAGTGCTGTTCCTTGACAGAGCCACCTCGACAAGGTGTTTGGCAGCCAATGAAGCATCTTTTACGTCCTTGATGCAATCCACTGCTTCTTGGTTAGACAAAACCTGAGGCCAATTTAACCAATTAATCTGAGCCATCCCAGCAATTTATCAGAGGAGCAACGAACGAAAGAATGCATAGTTAATATGAACCAGAAACTGCGATAGAATGGCCTACATGTCCTTTGTGTTATGTGGCTTACACTCAACATCCCGGTGCACAAAACTCTGAATATGTGAGGGGTCTGATGAAGGGTCGACTACTCTGTGTTTATTGTACCTGTTCAAACCTTATATTGGGTAGAAGGTTGTTTTATACAACTCAAAACTGTGACCACTAAATCACACAATAACAACGTTATCATTGCATCAATACACCCTTTCAATAGCTGGGGATATTCTCATTACAATAGTTGGAGGTGTTAAATGGAGTTAGTATACATGTTTATCTAAAAAGGGCAATTTAGTACACAGAGGTCACATAATATTGGGTTTCGGAAGGATCCAGCAATATATAACAACAACAAAACCTGAATTCTTATTAAGTGGGGTCAACTATATGAATCTGGTTTTAATAGTTCACTTCATTTAGAGTAATACTCTGAAAGTAAAAATAATTTTTAGATCATTTTTATCACCTTACTCTAAAGTTTTATATATGCCACTTGATTTCTTTCAATAATGACAATTACCGTACTTTTCTCACAAATATTTCATTTGGCTTACATTTTAAGTGGCCGAATTACCTTAAGTGTATCTCCTTATCTTATATTCTACACGTGCAACTATTCAATATTAAGCCTTACTAAGTAGGGTTGGTTGTATGAATCTAATTTTAATATTTTATTTAATTTAGCGTAATATTCTCTGATAATATAATTAATTTTAGATCATTTTTATCATTTCAGTTTCAGTTTTTCTAGAATTCCTCTTCATTTCTTTGATCTAACTACAAAGAACACACTTATCCTCACAAATGTTTCATTTAATCTACATTTTAAGTGTTCGAATCAATTTAAATATACTTTTTCGATTTTATCTTCTACAGATGTAACTGCTAAACATTTGGATTTGGGAATGATCCGAATTAGACTATCTTACCCTTGCATATCCCATACCTAAATATATCAATAGCTTGTAAACAACTACCGGTACTTCCAAATAGGAAATGATCAAGAAACAAAATAATTTTAGACAATCAATCACTAACATGCCAAATTCCATCACTAGCAAGTAGTATAAACTCTGTATCATCGTCGATCTTCTCCACCACCACATCCGGCTCAGAGCTAAGATGATCCTTTAGGCTCTTGTCCCCAAATGCCCTTGCCACGGCCAAGCAGCCATCAACACGAGCAACATCCCCTGAAATGAACCCAGCAGCAACATTATTTAGATTGCATAATAACCATTCATCAAAATTTTTGAGAAGTGAATATTCGTCAATCTCGGAAAAATAATCTTCAATTTTTACTACCAATTGTGAGAAGCAGATAGACATTGATTTGCTTCTCGCATTTCCTGAATAGCCATGACATTGAGTAGTATCAAGAAAAGCATTTCCAGAATCCATAGAGCAGAGAAATATTTACATCCATGTACAGTGCTAGTTGCTATATTATGGGCACAAACAAGGCAGTGATATAAAATTTGTATCTTCTAGATAGCACATCAACATTATTAATACCATTTATAAGCATAATAGTGTTCATTTTTTGGGGGGAGGGTGGTTCAAGTGAATCAAAAAACGTTTAAGGTTTCAAAGCATGTTATAATGTCATTTTCCTTAGGATATCATTCACCATTACAGGTACAAATGAGTTCATCCAAAGCATCTTAAAGATAAAATAAAACATTATTTAACTGCGTTTTGCACCAACAAAATCAAACCTAAAACTTCCAACGAAAACAAAACTGTCTAGTCCTATTAATTATCTCCTATAGTAAATAGTTGCTAAAAGGATCTGATTATTTATATGTTTATGGTGAAAGGGTATGTCTATCCTAAACGGTTGATATCTCTTCACATTATTACTGACATGCCTATTCCCAACGTTTTAAAAAGACACATCTGTTCGAACAATTATGCATTATTCAAACAATTACATTTATCGGAACAACTACACCCATTCAAATATACATCCCTTTATGATAGATATATTTAACATATTTACCTGGAAACTTTGACACAAACCCGCCCCTTCCTTCAATATCTCGCCTCTCCTTGTCGGGCTCGTGATCAATTGATAGTTGTTTGGCTTCACCATTTCTGCATATGAGGGCTCTAGAATCTCCAATGTTAGCCACCACGAGCTTTTTGCGATTTATTAATATTGCGGTAACTGCAGTTGAACCTCCTTTGCCCAAATCAATTGATTTTTCTAAAATCTTGTCATCAGTAACACGATATGCTCTCCTGATCGCCTTCTCCGCCTCAGTCCAAAAGTCAGGCTACTTGCAGTGAGAATGGAAATGAGAATTATTGAAGAGACTTCTACCAATCAAAGCAATTTTCAATCTCTTGAAATGTGTTCGAAACAACAATATGGAAAAATAATAATAAAAGGAAACGTTTTTTCCCTCAATGGGAAGCCCATTGCATGCCTTGAAAGTGCTAAATATATGCAACCATACCCGTACAGTAGCAAGCCTGTAAACCTCCAAGTCACAGTAAAACAACTCTAATGTTGTACCAACAGCTAGTCATCGAGTTTTTTCTAGATAATTCCTCAAAAATATTCTAGAAAATATGCATCTCAAAATTTTGAGTGGATTAGATTCACGTATCATATGAGATTTAATCACATCAATATCCCTAATCTTGGAATATGATATGCACATCACTCAACATTTTGAAATTTCCATGATACCCACTTCAAAATCATTGATGCGACTAGAATTTGGTTGAAATCAGTACCTCTTTCAAGATATTCTCAAACAAATGAGAACGCAAATAATTGGGAACCTCTTGGCTCATATGTCCATCAAATATTGCAAAAAGGCCGAGCTCATTATTGTCGACTTGCTTAAACTCAGCAAAAAGATAATCTTCCATGGCATGATGTGATTTGCCCTTTACTAAGTGATAGCCATGAGTAACACGCTTTGACATCATGCCCTCGCCTTCCTCAACTTCTGCTGTAACAGCAGATCCTAGACAAACCTTTTCCTGCAATACAAAAATGCAATGAGCCCCATGAATCCATAGACTAAATGAAAAATAACTTCCACTTTTCATCACGCACTATCATTCTTCTCTAACAACAAGCATAGTTTCAACGCTTGCACAATAATGATGAGATAAAATGAAAAGGATGTGGATAAAAATGAGACAAAATGAAAAGGATGTGAGATTCCCATAGATGAAAGAATCAGTATTGGTATCGATCACAGAAATATTGGTACTATGGGACAAAGTATCAGTTTTCGATAAATCAAAAGAAAAAAATTTAAAAATTATAAGTTAATAGAGTCGTATTAGCCAATATATCGGTAAAATATCCGGTATATCGGCCAAATATTTGAAATCATTAATATATCGTAATATATTATCTATTTAATAATATATTGTGAAATTATCACACGAAGGAAAAACATCAGTATGGAAGGCCTAATACTAATACATATCATATTTTCATCTATGGACATTCCATACGAATCACAAAGTATGCCAAAGTACTTCTAGTGTCACAACACCACCTAAAAAAACACTAACACGTTCTCAATTGAAACTTAAGTAGGGTGTTCATTAAGCACAATAACAACTAAAGATTTTAATTTAGTACAATCTGAAATTTAAAGGATTCAAAGGGGTAGCTAGGAAAAATACAGAAACTACAATTATTACAAGCCTCAAGGCATTTCACCTATAATTAAACTAAATATCATTCAAAAACACCTATAAAATGTGTGTAGAAAATAGGGAAAGAATATTTCTTTAACACCCACAATAACAGAGTGGCCCAGGTGGGTGAAGCATCATAGATGGTCTCATGCAGCATTATAAACAGTTGCCTATCCTCATAAATTTAGACGTTTGACAAGGATTTCCTAAGAAGATTATTTTTGTAATTGGGAAGAAATGACTCTCCTCATGTTCTGATCAATCGCATTTCTATAACAGCACCCATGGCTCAACCCAAAAATAGCAAATTTATGGCATTGTAGCTGTTCAACATAAGTTGTAACTTTCCATTTGTTGGAGGACACTAAAGCAACTTGATTTCTCCAGTTCATCTCACAACAGAAACATATTCATCTGGTATCAAAAGTTTGAAATCTTTTAACCGCTAATTCAGATTATACTTCTGTAAAATTCATATCAAAAGATCTCCCTACATAAAAGGGAGATTTCAATTAAATGGAACACAGGTAGATCTATGAATATGCATGGGATACATTGTCTTGTCAGTGAATAAAACTACAATATCATTTCTTGTTTACTTATCACAAAGGGAGATAAGAGATGATAAATTCGCTATTATTTCCTAATAACTGAAAAGAATCCAATGCTAATTTACATTCCAGACGGGAATCATCCTGATAGTATATGATCTTGAGGCCGAAAGGGACAGATTTAAACGTTCTATCAAACATGGGACTTATATTATCCGGAGTTCCTTTTCCCTAAACCATCTACAGCGAAACCGATGTCGAACCTAATCAACAGCTAATCAAAATCGAAATTAAAATCGAGTGGATGCGGTAAATCAGATAAATCTCAAAAAATAGACACATTTCGAATCAAACAAATACAAAAAACAAATATCTGAATTAGGATTTGGCTCGGATCATACCAAAACTCACTGATGCACACGACTAAGAATAAGATCCAATAAGAGAGAATAGAGAGCGACGTACCATCACCTTGTTGATAATTTGTTTCCCCGCCATTGTTCCTCAGGGTCAATTAGCTGAAATATCGACGCAGTGGCCAAGAAGATTGGCACTGTGAAGAGCTAAGAAGAAGAGAATGACATGTGTGAGTAACATGCTTTAAGCTATTGACACGGCGGTCTCCGCTGACTGCCCTCGCCGTGTACGGAGTCCCCGTTCTGTCGGCATGCGAGCCGCAGAAATACGTTTTTTTTTTTTTTAATGAATATAAATGGTATTAAATAGACATTACTATCAATAATATATTAGTTATTTAATTATTTATATTAATAAAATAATCGAAAAATAAACAAATAAATAAATGTATTTTTGAAAATGATTAAATTAATTTGAAATAAGAGTGTGTGTTACTTTTTTATAAAAGGGATATTTTTAGGGGCATTTTGAAGAATAAATCCATTTCAAAGAACATTATAAACCATATTGAATAAAATGATAAAAATAAATTTATAGAGTTAATTTTATTTAATATAAATAATATTTTATTATTATATTCATAATAAATTTTATTCTTAGATATTATTATTTTATAATTGATACTATAAAATATATGCCTGATTAAAAAAATAATGTATAAATTAAAGCTTTCATTACTATATGAATCATTTTTAGATAATATTTTGCACAAGTCATGAAATCTATTAATACAAGAAGTGATTGTTATTGAGAAATTATTTTCTCGAGTAAATTATTTTTCAAAAAAAATAATTTAGTTTATTACTGTGTTTGTTTTCCATATGAATCGACCTCAATATGCCTATTTATAAATAAATATCGATGAGTATAATTGCTGATAGTCCAAGATAAAGAATCCATCCAAAGATTCGACCCATAAAGAATGGCAGCTAGGTCGGCCCACAAAGCCTAACTTGGTAGACATACTCATTTGCCATATCCGAGTGATTTGTTTCTTAAAAGAAGACAAAATCAACGCTAATGGTCAAAGCGGTTTAACTCTCTTATCTGGATTCAACGGTCTTGAGCCGAAATTGGAACCACTAGTTAAACGACGTCTTATTCACTCGACGGTTTTTTAAGCGGTTGATAAAAAAAGTCAACTGCCCTTAACTTCTATAGAAACCCCTTATTTTTAACAAAAAAAGAGAATCGATGCTCAATAAAACAAAAGCACTAACTAAAGACAAATTTAAGATACTAAAAGTGCACTCTCTATCACTAAAACGCTTTCTAAAAAGTGTAAATCACAAATAAGAATTATTTTTACAATAATGTACACTTACATCCTCTCATTTCTTTCCGCAAAAAAGATACTAATTTGAGTGACGGATGATATATCGAAAAATAAATCGCGTCAATTTTTTGACCATATTTTGTTGTGCTACACAAAATTTAGATTAAAAATATACAAAAATCGGGCCCGCTTTAAACCCGACAAATAATTCTTTGCTCCTTAATTCATATAATAATTCAAATCTGATAACGTATCAAATATAATAACACAAAAAATTATATGTTAAACCCAAAATGCAATTCAGATGTTATGTTAATTTGAAAAATTACATACAAACCCAAATATTCAAACTGGATTCTGTTAAGGTAAACTCATCCATAAAACTCTTTAGTAAATCTAATAAATCTAATTTTATCTTAAAAATAAATATTTGAAATTAAAATTTATTTTTAATTTTAGATGATTAGTATTAATTATTGATTTTTTAATATAAAATCATAGTCATTAAATTCACCTAAAAGCCGATTTAGCATTCATAATTATCTTTAGCAGAAGAGGCGAGCCAATGGGAGGGTGGTCAATGCTACCAGCCACGGTTCACACCACTCCCTACAACTGGTCAGCCAATCCTCACGCGAAAAGCAAACCAAGCGTGACTAACGATACTCGATGGTCTCCTCATTATCACAAGGAGACAACTGACACCACCAACTGCCACCGCAATCAAAGGCCAGCGAGTCCCTACAGGAGGGATTCTCGCACCCAAAGCTCCATGCCATTGAACCTATAAAATTCTCTCTTCTTCTACTGGGAGAAGGATCTAATTCCAGGTTACAAATTGAATCCTGGATATTGAGAAGTGAGCTCCTTGTGCTCCAACTCTTATATTCACGTCCTAACCAATTTTTCATAGCCCTTCTCAGGCTACAAAAGTGAGTCATATTTTGTGGTACATTCAGGGAGTTAAGCCTCCCATAAAACGCTTATCAAATCCCATACTATTTTCACACACCTCTAAGCGTGCGCCTTCCCTTCCGTTCATTGCGAGAAGTCAATGATTTAAGCATTGGAGTATTTTCGGTAGAAAAAATTTTGTTGATTTCTAATCTCTTATTTATAATTTGTATTGTACAGGTTCTAGGTTAATAATGACAGAGACCTGACCCGTTCGTGATTCTACCCGGACGATGAGGAATCCGTAGGCTTTCTGATTCGTACAATAATCAGAAACTCGAAATGCAATAATAATTATTATTATAAAAAAATTAGATACCGAATTGAGATTTAGTAGTGGTTATAACTTTGGACTGTCAAACTTTAATTATCGATTTACTGGAAAACTTTTTGAGGTATCGGGTGGAGCGAAGACTGGAATCATCGATTAAAAGTGTTTTTATTCTTGTAATTTGAAAAATTATTGAGACGTGATATTATTATATCTTATAACTCGCATGTATTTATATTTGGGATAATTATTAATAATTATTTGAAAATAAATTATAACATTTAGTACAAATGATATATAATAAAAAATTGACATTTAAAGTTATACGCGATTCACGTGTTTTTAAAAAAAATTAAAAAAATAATTAAAATTAATTATTTAAAAAAAATAAATTACAATAATTTATTTTTTAAAAGGAAAGACACATATTGAAGACATTTGTAGACAAATAAAGTCAAAGAAATGTTTTCCAAACTTAACTTTTGAAAATTAAATTTAATATAAATAATAACTTAAAATTAAAATATAAATATTGATTAGATATAAAACTAAAATACTTTTATATTTTAATTTTTTTAATAAACGTTCAATTCATAAGTTTATTAATCATATTATATTGTATATTTTATTCGGGTAGATGTATCAACACGAGATGTGATATATTTAGCACGTTTATTATGATACAAATATGATATATAACAAACATTTGACATGTTAATACGATATGATAAGTCATAATTATATAAATAAGTGACCCAATGCATGACAATATAATTCTAACGCGACAGTAAATATTTAAAATATTTGCCCCTGATACAATAAAGTTAGAATGGATAAATAAATGATAGCTATAATAATTTATAATCATGATTGATTTTGGGGATATTTTTTAAAAAAATTAAAATTAAAATTTTTAGGTACAATACAATTTCTGTATCTATTCATTCTACCCCAAAAATCGACCAAACATGCATATTATATCTCTAAACTACTTCAAAATCAACCCCCCAAAATACTATAAAGTTAAAAAATTTTAGTATATTAAATCATTAGAAAAACTAAAAAGTATCTAAAATCCAATTAAATATTTAATGTTATTTTATTGTGTTACAAATTTGATGGGAATATTAGTAGTGGGCCAGCCCAAAATGAGTAAATAACCCAGAATCAAAAGCGGCCCATTTATCCTAGGGACGGTCAACGTTGCCATTGATCAGAAGAATGCAACAAATAGGCAAGACGCGGCCTAAGTTAAACATAGCCCAAATCAAAATTGGTCCACGCGCACCTTCCAAAACCTCAACAGTCGTCTGCCCTAATTCTTTACGCCTACAAAAAATATAATTTCATTTGTAATGAAAATCTCTTAGAATCAAACCACATCCCGAAAGGAAGGCTTACAAATCAACGCATTATCATTAGAGGTTGCGCTAACGATTACAGTACACGGCATCTCCACAGAAGGAAGAGAATCCTCTATCTTCATTGTTGCGACCCAAAATGGCGGCTGCGCCCATACTGAAAAAGGTAACAATCACCATAAGGCAGGTATCCTGTCTCACTATAAAAGGCCATTGAGACCCCCTCCATATACGCACTCTTACATACTCAAGCTAATAAAAGCTCTCTAAGCCTTCAAAGCATCCCATCACTCTTTCTCCCTTTCTCTATTACTAATTCCCTACAAACTCAGTATTTAGAGAAATTATTCTACGTGAGCATCCTCGATCAAAGCCACTCACCACGAGTGCATCTCCGACCATCATTCTCCAATCCCATCTTAGCATTCACTTCTTCCTTTTCTACTTTTACCCTCTCATCCTTAAAAGATTGTTTACTAATTTGAATATCGAAATATTTTCGATGGGATAAACTTTTACTATCACCTTATATCTTATTTGAAATTGTGGTGTGTAGGGTCTCAAGCATGAAAAACGGTAATCGAAATCCAATGAGCCAGTTCTATCCGAAATCGTTCAAAGTTTGGATCTATAACATATCAAAATCATAACCCTAAATTTTAATTTTATATTTTTAATATAAGATTTTTTTTTTTAATTTTAAATATTTTGGATATTAAGATAGAATGAAAACTAAAATTTCTACCCCATTGGAGGTAGAGGCAGAAATAAGGCCAAAATTAGTTATTAAGGATCAGGGTCATAATCATCTAAAACCAGTACTAACCCACCCCATTGTCATCCCTAGTCTAACATTTAAAAAATCAAAATTATTTTTTAATTAAAAAATATGTTATTTTCCACCAATATTAAAAATTTAAAAAAGCCATAAAATAACCCAATATATTAAACTTTTCATAAAAAATGACACACACCAATAAAATATTTCCTCTCTATAAGTTAAGAAGCATGCATGCCAATAAAGCAAAACAGCAATGATATCAGTATATACTATATTAATACACCATTTTTCTGAAAATAAATATATAATATTTTTAAAATATTAATTAAAATTTATAATTTATTTATAAATATAAAAAATAGTTCATAAATAATACTAATCTATAACAAATTATAATATATATATATACACACACACACAAAATGCCTCCATAAATATATTTATGAGTATCAAAATCAGATGAAGAATAAAAAAATTAACATGTCCCGAGGAGTGTATGTTATAAATATTTAGTCCTGTCCAAGTGGTGGCGCTTTTTTCCCTATAATTTACTAATAGGTATGACAATTCATAAACGAACTCGAAAATCTAATCCATTAGAGGAAAAGAGACTCAGGGTGACAAAAACCCAACAAAATGCTTCTTCGGCCTGAGATTCGAAAGGCAATGCGGTTGGCCCAAACGGGTTGACCCGGGATTGCCTGACAGAGAACGGATAGTTAGGACTTTGTGGTGTCCTTCCTCGGCTGCTGACCCTCCAACTCACAAGTGACATCCTTTACAATTCAACACATATGGGCAAGCCATACTTAACATAATTGGCCCGGCAACTTAACAAATATGTCCAGAATATCATTTCACGATCGTGCATCACCCCCAAGATAACAGTTTTGACTCAATAAATATTTTCAGATAGAAATTGCCATGTGGTACCCTCTACGATCGCTCTAGCAATAAAAAGAATATTTTCAAACACTAGCGGTTACCATATTTGGTCTCCGAGATCGTCAGAACAACTCAACGGATCTACACGGACAGCTATCATCAACTATGAAACCCGAGAAGGACTAAATCGACCTTTACTCTATAAATACCGACCCTCCACCACGAACGAGGGGACCAAAAAAATCCTAACCCTCCAAACGAGCAACCAGACAGTTAACTTTTGAATACAAAATATACACTATCTTATCATATGTTCGTGCAAGCTGAGGTCAAATAAAGTCACTCTTCTGAAAAGTACATCCATACCAACGCCACCCTTCCAATAGAGTGCACCTCTCAAACCTACTCTCAATCGAGTACACTTTTCGAGCTAAATCATTCACAATACACTCAATCCCCCATTCACGTTTACATTACGCCATTTTTCTTTCCAATATAGAAAGATTTTTTATTTGACCGTCACAAAATATATCGGAAAACAATACCTGTAATTTTTTTATCTCTTTTTTATTTATTGTGGTATGTAGGATTTAGACTTTCGACAATGAAAATCGGATCCACTTTAATTCAACCTGTCTAGCAAGATCAAGTAACTCCTTAATTTATATAATAATTTAAATTTAGGGACACATAATGTATAATATCTAAATTGTTATATATCAAATTCATTATCGTATCAACGCTTATAATTTTAAAATGTCCAAAAACAGAATTATCCCACGTCATAATAATCAACATAAAGCCCAAAATTTTCATTATTTTAGTGGGAACGTGCAAAAGGCCATCATTAGTTACCTAAATATATATATATATTATTTATATGAATATTTATATTAAAATTATTAATTTAATATAAAAAAGATAAATAAATAAATTAAATTAAATTAATAAAATTTATATCTTTTTTAATAATTTTAATATAATGGATGTATAAATATGTATATAACAATTATTTTTTACCTAAAATGACATCTTTGCTCCTAGGACTCTTTTATGAGTTTTTATATTTTTCACATAAAAGATAATTTTTAAAAAATAAAATAAATATGCAGTTGTTATATACACATAATAATAGTTATAAATAAATTCTATATTATTTAAACAATTATTATTTTTATTTTTGAAAAAAAAAAGAAAATAAAAAATTTGGGCCACAAAAGGTCAAAAATTAAAACCGAGCACGCCGCCTGTTGTAAAACCTAAATTTGACAGAGTTGTTGGGCCCCTCGTCGTCGCCTTCGCTGTGGTGTTCCACCAGTTTGCCCTTGTCCTTTTCGTAGGACGGGGCACCCTTCATTTTAGGTACCTTTACCCTACGGCAATGCACTTTTTGTCTCTGATAATTAAAAATATATATCTACATAAATATTAAATAATATATATTAATATAATTAATAAAATAAATTTAATATATTATGATAAGTGAATAATAGATGGCGAGTCATCCTTGTGGACCTTATTCATTAAAACAGTAAGCACGACCCTAAACTCCTCTCTTAATTAAATAGAGTCAGTTTGCGATATTTTGCTCTTATTACTGTTAAAATATTTGTTAATAGGATGTTCTAAAATCCTACTTCTATGTAGGGCCCATCTGTTTTTTTTTCATTTCTTTTTTATTTTTTAAATCTAAAATATTAGTAATAAAGTCGTATGTCTTACTAAATATGATCTATTTATGAAAATATTGATTTGATATTCATGTAATAAAGTCAGTAATACTGTGAAATAGTCTAATCCCATACCCAACTATCAATGCGACGAGGAGCTCAACAGGCAACTGTCAAAGACTCAAGAAAGAGATCGATCTGGCTTAACGCAAATGCCATTGCAACAACTAATGTGAGGTCGAGGGAATAATAGGCCAAAGGAACAAGTATTAACGGCCCAACCGGTAATGCAGTCAAAAAAACCAATATGGAAGGCTCTTGTCAAACAACCAATAGAGCGATCAGAGCATATGCCTATAGTGGTCAGAGCACGGGTATACAGAGCACTGCCTTAAAGCTTCTGACGACTAGATCGGGGAGACTACTCACAGCCTACTCATCGTAGCAAAGCGACATCTAATAAAGGCAACTCCCGCCAATGTCCCAAGGCCCAGCAAACCCAAAAGCGACACCAGTTGCAGACTTTGGCGACAGATCCTTCTCCATGAAATATTACAAATACTCCTCATCATTATGAGACAAGAGGAAAGCTTCTCCGGCATCATCTGAGAGCCCTACTCAAACCCATGAAACACTCTTCAAACCAAGGGGATCCTCCAACTTTCTGAAGCGTAAAGGGAGAACCAAGCTCTCTCCATCAGATACAGTTTTTCCCCTCACCATCCATAGTGAGCCATTTTACGAGTGCACCCATAATGAGCCACTTACCGAGTATATCTTTAGTGAGTCATTCCACCGGTGTATCATTAATAAATTACTTACCAAGTGCACCCCAAGTGAACCATTCATCGATTCGATCTTAGTAAGCCACCGACCGTATGCAACCAAATAAGAGCCCAAATCTCTATCTCTCTAAGCTAGTCCCATCAGGCGTATTACAAGAGCCTAATCCTCTTTTCATTCCCCCCACATACATGCATCTATACATTCTCTCACATCTTCTTTATATTTTTCTATTTCTGTGAAAAACTATCTGATTTAAATATCGAAGGATAAATTGGAGAGTAAGTCCCGTTAATTTTTTAACTCTTATTTATAATTTATGGTGTGTAGATTCTAAGTTAATAATGAAAATCAGATCCGCAACGAAAGATCGAGTGGCTCCCTAATACGTATCACAATCTAAATACGAGGATGCATCAAATATAACATACTCTAAAAATTGAAATAATGTACTAAATAATTTTTATCACCCCACTTAGGTTTTTGCATGTTTTATATTTTTTTATTTTATCCAACTATAATTAACTTATCTCTAAGATACTTTATTTAACATACTTTCCAAGTATTTAAATCATATTAAATGTCAGTCTCTTATCGTGTTTTTTATAAGTCTAATTTTTAAATATTTATAGACCTAATAAATAAAATTTAACGGGTCACATATTTTTTCAACTATTAAATAAATTGAGCTTTTTATTTTATTTTTGGCTATGTGGCATTTTGACCTATACAAATAATGATTCAGTTTCTAATATTCTAATAGAGAGAATAGTAATCCAAATGTGTGCTACCACACAATGTTTAAAAACTATATTTATTCTTATTTATTTTATAAAAATTAATAACTATAAATATTTAATTTTATATTATTTATTATAAATATCAAATATTTTTGTTTGTTACATTGTCTTAATTGATTTTCTACCATGCTTTTGACATTGATTTTCTTACAAGATTAGTATTATTTTATATTTCAATAATTAATTTAAAAATGGCTATAAATATATTTCTAAAAAAATCACAATAAATAAACTTTAACATTATTTGAATAATTATTTTGTTATTTTTTAAAAATTTACATTTAATATTATATGAATTTTTTTATTGATGGGAGGAGATTTTATCTCTTAAAGATGATAAGTGGATTATTATTTAAATTTATATCTTTTATTTTTAAATAAAAAATTATATTTTAATTATTTTTCAAAAAAATAATTAAAATTAATTATTATAGTATAATTATTTATTTAAAAATAAATAATATAAAATATTTTAATTTTGCTGCAAAGCTTAATTGCCACACGTTACATTGACACAGAAGCCCGTGTGATATGATTACGTAATCCTCAACGTACGTACGGCTATACTATATAAGCCTGTGGAGAACTCAAGAGGCTCGAGTAACGAAGCTACTCATAATCGAGTTTTATTTTCATAAATATTTTTTAAAAAATAAAATATTAAATTAAAGTATACTAATTAATAAGAAGGAAAAATAATTATTTTTTATTCAAGTATTTTAGTAAAATAAATGTAAAATGATTTAAAATAAAATAACTTCAACCTTTTATTTAAAATTAAACAAAATCTAATAATAATAATTCAAAATGAATTAAATCATAAAATATAAAATAATAAAATAATTTTTTTAAAAAAATAAATCCCTATAATTTAGAAAAAAGATAGATTCACTCTTAGTAAAGGAGACCATTGAAAAATAATAATAATGCTTATGCTCTCATGAAGTCTTCCAACTAATGAAATGTTATCTCTTTAGGATATCGTCTATCTAAGACGCTATTTAACGAGATGTTCCCTTCAATCGGGTGTATCTCCAAACCACCCTTCTTCCGAATGTACCTAAATAATCAATCTACTGCTACACATATCTTTCTATACGTTTGAAATGATTTTTAACTTGACAGTCGGATGATATACGGTGAAAATAATTTATACTATTTTATGACATATTATTTTTAATTGTATTGTGTAGGGTTCAGGTTTAAAATTATGGAGATCGGATTCACATCAGATCGACCCAATGTGACGATCCAATTCGCGACCCCCTAATCCGTAGAACAACTCGAATTTGTGGAACGCAAGACAACACGATTTACGACCCCCTAATCTGTAGGATCGCCTAATCCGTAAGACAATTTAAATTCGTGGAATGCAAAAAAACATGAATTTGTGGAACATAATATACTTTATAATTATTTTATCAAAAATATGTTAGAAAATAGAAAAAAATAGGCAAATTTTTTAAATAAATAGTGAAAATAGGCTAATGTGATAATGCCATATTATTTTTGTGTACAAATAATATATAAATGGAATACAAATAAAAAATACTCATTAAATAAATATATAGCCATCAAATACATATTAGCAAGTATACGAGCAATTAAACATTCTCATGATCGTAAAGGATTTGTAGATAGAGTTTGTGGTAGTAAACTAAAGAGATGCAACGTATAATAAAAATTATATATGTATTTATTGGGTTAGTCCAGATATGATTAAATTGATCTGATAAAATGTGGAGCGTATCAATTATCAGTCCAAATGTGATTGTCAAAGTAACCGAGTTGCTCAACGTCGTGCGAAATTGATTTAGAAATTGGTTTCAACATACGGTATACTAATCGACCAAATGGCCGAGCGATCAGGCACATTTAAGTCCAAAGTAATAAATGACCCAATAGAATAATAAGTTTGGTATTAAATTTTGATAAACAGTTACATAAATTGAAAAATAATTAACCACATTTAAATATACAATAAGAGTTGAATAAATGATAAGTATTAACTGTTGAACAGTTATAAAATTAACAAAACAATTGAGACAGACCACGTAGCTCTCCAGATAGGCAACAGTGTCAATTTCAAAATTATAAACTGATTCATATCCAAGTTATAAATACAAAGTCTTTGCTCAGTGAGAGTGAACCATCAACAACTTTGCGTTGAAAAAAAGAGGCATATTCTATACTCCTACCTCAAATTGTCTCTTTCTTGGTTTTTCTGATTCTTAGAGTCTAATTCTCAAAATTCAATCAATCTCCTACTCATTTATATATATATTTTTTAATTTTTATAGAAAGATTTTTGACTTCAGTATCCAAAAATATATCAAAAAATGAATTCTCATTTTCTCTTACTTCATATTAGTTATTGTGATATTTAGGATTCAAATAAAAATATTTGAATAAACGACTCGATACAATCGGATACCAATCTAGATTAATAATAACATCATATACCCACATAAAATCAATCATGCATTATACAATTTCAAAAAATAAGAAAAAAGATTACCCCCCACCCACCCACCCCAAAAATAAAAAAAAAAAAGAAAGAAAGAAGGGATTAATGCCAAGGTAACCACAAGCAAGAAAGCATTAAATTTGTCTCCCTCCACACGTAGGCCAGAAGGGTCTTACCAGTTCAATTGTCCTCTCAAAATTAGGGTTCCAGAGCCCTAACTACCAGCTATCCACTGAGCCTATCGATCCGCAGTTATCTATTTCTACACGTTCCCTCTAATCGTAATTTCTAAAAAATTTCCATAAATATCATTCTTGATTTTCGGGACTGATCATAGACATGCATGCAAGCAACCATTCCTTCCAATACAAGCATTTTAGAGGCATAAAATCTATACTTAAAGGACAATGTTGAGGGATATATCTCATATTCACTCATATGTTCTTTGGTCGGTACATTATAATAGAATAAAATATCAGATAATATGTATTAATATTGATTATATCATATCGATAATATATTATAATATATCGACTGATATTTAAAATATTTATTAGTATATTAAATATTTAACTGATATATTGACTAAAATAACCCCAATCAACTTACGATTTTTAAAAATTTTTCATTTTTGATATACCCTATATAAATATATAATGTTCAATACTTGATACCAAGTCAGTTGTGACGTTACATGTATCGATATTTTTATTCATGATAACATATGAACGTTTTTGGAATCATAAAACTCTTTATAACATATAACATCTGACATTTGATATTTTTAATATTCTTTATTGTTCGAAATAAAATACTCATATTACTATTTTTATATCAATTCATTAATCTATTACTGAATAAAACTGTTTATATAAATAAATAGATGAGATATCATATTATTTGATTGCACCTTGAGGATATCTAAACCGTGTCATAATGGCACAAGCATTCAAGTATCGGGTGACTATCTTTTGTTCACCGCTCTCTTCCATCCTCTATATATGCATATGTTAGACACCATTTGAAGAATTGGGCATTTTAAGAACATCCGATACATTTGATTGGTCCGAAATAAAATAGATACATAAAAAACCTAATTTGCATTAAGGTGCTAATAGGGATTTTGGAGTCATTTTGAGAAACAAATAAGTGTTCCAAGGCCGGTTGGCTTTCTAAGTACCCCAAAAAAATACAAAAACCCACTAATTATAAAACATATCCTTGGTTAATTAACTAATTAAGTACACACATAAAGCTAATCCTAATTAATTAACTGCCTTACAAGTGAAATATCATTAACTAAAAGCACCTAATCATAGAAATGTCGAGATAAGCTTGATTAGTTAAATACTCAATAGCTCCACAGGCAATCAAGCTCAGTAGCACCCACTGCATCCATCCTGCCGCAGTCACCGCCATCCAGTACCACCTTCTGCTCCTCCAGCGACATTGAACCCCAACTCCCCATCAAGCTACACCCGCCCATCTGCTCACCGGGGCCGCAACTGCCACCCTGAAGCGGAGGCGCTGCACCTCCAGGTGGAAAACAGAACGGAAGCTGGAGGTTCTCTTGGAGAGACCTTAGGCTTGGAAATGCAGGCAGACCCAGATTCCTCACCCGATTACCGTCGTTGATGGAGGAATCCGTCAGCGGCGGGGCAACCAGCTCGTGATGAAAGGAAGCGGAATGATGGCTAAACCTTCCGCCGCCGCCAATGGGGTTGCAATTGGCGTTGATAATGGTGGAGAAACAGGACACGTGCTCTCTGTTGGCCGCCATAGCCAGCACCTCGCTGTCGTAGGAGCAGCTATCTCTGTCTGCCGCCGCCGCCGCTGCCATGGAGGAGCTACCAGTGGTCGACGAGGCTCCTGCCGCCGCCGCGTACAGCGATGAGTCAAGGAACGGTGGGAAGGACACCGAGGAAGGAGACCCAACTTCTGGGTACATGCTCATTCCTGAGCTCAGGCGGCCCTTCTTGGCCCCTCCGCCGGAGACTGCCGAACCGGCGCTGCTCTTCTTGAACACCCGGGAAATAACCCACTCATCCTTAACACACAACAACAAAATAAAAATCAAAAAGAAGAAAAAATAAGTCAGACAATTATGATTCTGTCGATGAATTATTGAAGCTCACATTAACTAATCTTAGGCGTAGCAGTGAAAAGTCATTTTTCAATACTTCAATTTAATGCAAAAAATATAATATTATTGCATGTTGGATATAATTATTCGGTCCAAGTTCTGAAGAATTCGGCGCATAAATAACACCATTGAAGTTGCACCCATTAAATAGGGTAACTTTATAAACATGGGCATCGAAACAATTTGAAGGGGGGGGGGGGGTCCTCCCTTTTGGGGCACTATATACCCTAATAAATTGGTACTAGATTCTGAATAAAAAATAAAATAACAAATAAAAAAAAAGTACACCCTTAATTAATATTGAAATCTTATCAACAAATTTTATTTTATTTAATAAAGTAGTAACTTCTAAAGTATTGTCAATTGGGTTTAATTTGGTTTGTTTAAATATATGCATATTGCATTATGATTTAGGTTAAATTTTTTAAATACAAAAATTACAAATTACCAAGAATTCTCATTATTCTTTCATGAACTCATGCCAAACTCTACATGCATTATCTTATTTGGGGAAACCAAAAAAAAAAAAAAAAAACAAACCACGATAAGCTAAATTACTAAAACTCTTAATCTTAGTTGAAATCTTATGATCGAACGGCAACTGTTTTTTTATTTTTAAAATAATATGAAATAATCCTTTTAAATATAGTTTCATAAAATATTAAATTATCAGAATATCCATATTGTTAGAAAAATTAATAAAAAATATAATTATTACTATATTTATAATTTTTTTAAAAAATTATAAAATAAAAGCTATTAAATGTTTAATCCTCCCCTAATCCGCGGGCGCAATGATGTATTTCTTCTAAATCGCACGTAATGTTTTATTGTTATTATTATTGATATTCAAGAGACAGAAGAATTAAAGGCAGAAGGAAGAAAGCTGTCATCAAAGCTCGATTCACTATAATTAGAATTTGATAATAAATTATATAGATAAAATATTTATTTAAATTATTTAATATAATTTTTTAATTAAAGTTTAATAATAAATTAAATAATTATTTAATATAATATTTTTAATTAATTTATTAATTAGTTTAATACGGACACAACCCGAGAAGGGAGGCAGAAGCAGAAGATTTCATTTTTTTTAAGAATTAGATATTATTTTTATTAAATTTAAATTATTTATTTAAAAATAAATGAAAAGCAAGAGAGGGAATCGGGAGGCACCTTGGAGGTCCTGGAGAGGAAATGGTATGAAAATTTGCCTTCAAGGCGGAACTCGTGCATGACCCAGTTGCTCTTCTCGCCCTTGGGAGCTCTCCCGCGGTAGAAGACGAGCGTCTTCTTCATACCGACGAGGGCGCAGGTCTTCGAGCTGTAAATCTCTCTGTCTTTGCCTGTTGCTTTCCAGTATCCAGCTTCAGTCGCCCTGTTCGTCCGCAGCCCCGTTGGGTACTTGCGGTCCCGTAGGCTGAAGAAGTACCACTCTTTCTCCCCCATCTTAGCCTTCTCTGAATCCCCGCCATTTTCATTCAGCAAACATCAAATCATTAAAAGTAACTCTGATATGGTATAAGATATTGACGAAAAATGTCCCTGTATTATGCTTTCTGGGGTGTTTTTTGAGAAAGAAGGAAAAGGGTATTATATGGAGCAGTTGGGTTTTTGTTCAACCAGGGAGTTTTCCAGGCTTTTAATTTATTAAAAAAGAGAAAATAATGAAGAAAAATAGAAAATAATGAAAAAGAAGTCACCTTTTTTTGTTGTTTTTGTGAGAAAAAAACAAAAGATAATGATACCGATTGCTGGTTCCTTTCTTTGTATGAGAGATAGAGCTTCTCCGATAAAAAATAAGATCCCCGACTTTATGGGGCAGTTGGGTTTATTTTGAATTTACGAAGGAGTTCCCAAATATTTTCAAACAAGAGAAAATAATAAAGAAAATCACTTTTTTTTTGTTTTTTTTTTTTTTTTGGGGGGGGGGGAACAAAGACAAGGGTGTCAGTTATTATATGGAGTAGTGGGGTTTATTTTTTGAATTACCAGGGAGATCCCAAGGCTCACACTTGTTGAGGTCAACTTCAGCAATGGCTCTAGCATGGAAGCTGCCGTCAAGGACTTTCTTGAGGAGATAGTAACTGATGAGCTCTTCGTCGGTTGGGTGAAACCTAAACCCAGGAGGCAAGCTGATCTCATTACTGTAGTCGAGGTGGTGGTGCTGGTGGTAGTGGTGCTGGTTGTGGTGGTGGTTGTGGAAGGGATCCATTCAAAAGATCTAGAGATGATGGTAGGGTTTTGGTAGAGAAGCAAAAGAAGCAAAAATGCTCCTTGGA
Organism: Nepenthes gracilis; assembly: GCA_033239525.1. Classification (NCBI taxonomy): domain Eukaryota; kingdom Viridiplantae; phylum Streptophyta; class Magnoliopsida; order Caryophyllales; family Nepenthaceae; genus Nepenthes; species Nepenthes gracilis. Next base: position 10,532,618 of record BSYO01000029.1, read on the forward strand.
TATCGCAGATGAACCCAACAGTATAGGGTACCCACTAAACTAGAGGAGACGCCCAAAAGACATAACCCACAAAAGAAAGCATATTCTTTCTCCTTAAGTAGCACTCCTTCTTGCACTAATGGCAAAAAAACCTAACACAAAACTTCCAATTCTGAATAATACTCTCTTCCTCTTCCTCTCAAGCAGCCCATTGTTTCACAGTACATAACTTTTGCTCTAATGGTGAAAACTAGCACAACCCTCCATTCTAAGATTACCCAGTGAACTAGAGGAAACGTAATGGCTAAAAACGCAGACAAAACTCAAATGGAATGCAGACTCTTGCTCCGAAGTAGCTCATTTTACAGTATGCCCAACCGCTCTAATGGCGGAAAAACTAACACAAAGCTTCTAATTCTAAAGATTACACAGTGAACGAGAGAGATCGTAGTGGCTAACAACTAAGACAAAACCCAAAGGAAAAGCAGGCTCTTTCTCTGAGAGCAGCACATTTTATAGTGATGGTGCATGAGTTTGATGGGGATTTGGTGAATCGATTGTGGCAGAGGAAAGGTTGAAATCATAGGCCATGATATGGGCTGGAAAAAGATCTGTATTTTTATTTCTTCTGTCTGTCTTGTTTCCCCTTCCGTCTCTCCCTCTCCGTTTATATTTCTTCTCAGTAGAAGAGGGGGAGAGCAGGAAGACAGAGAAGGAGAGAGAACAGAGCGGGTGATGTATGTAAGCGTGTCTCGGAGTGGGCAACCGGAGTTCTGTTTTGAGTATGCGTGCGCTGCGTGAGAAAGTGTGCAGGTATTCCTCTGTCAGTGAAGAAAGATTGAAATTGTATATTTAAAAACAAAGTTAAAATTTGGGGTCTTTTTTTTTTTTCTTTTTTCAATTTTTTTCCTTAAAAAATGAGGTTTTGTTAAGTAGAGAATTTACATACATAAAAAATTTAGAGAATTACAGAAAAATATTACCACTAATTAGATAATTAAATTAATATTTATAAAGCAAATTTTAAGAAAAAATTTTATTATTACTTATATGATAATATTGAGATATATTACTATTATCCAAAAAGGATAGCTATAAAAATAAGGTTTGTAATTGTTTAAGAGTTTTAACTATAAAATATAAAATGATTGAAACTTATGCATAGTTTAGGTATTTAAAACATAAGATAAATAAATTATTTGAAATAAAATGAGTAAATTATAATTGAATAAAATAAATAGACCTATAAAAAAAGGGTTGTAGTCATAAATATTTGTATAAACTTAAGTGAAATCACTAAAATAGATTCATATAGTTGAAATATCGGGCTTTGCCTTCCTATATGCAGAAGCAGCCAAGTTGGTCTTACGACATAACTAGTGCAAAAGTTTAATCAAGTTCTATCTGTCTGATATTTTGATTTAAACTCAATTTTATCTACTCTGAACCGTCAAAAGCCATTTTAGGATTTGACGATTCATTCTGTTTTCATCATAGAGACACACTTGCAATTAGTCGAGTGGTCGATTGCCTTTTGGACCTGTTGGGTTTGTGTATTTTCTAATTTTTATGATAATTTTAATTACAGTTAATTTATATTTGAATATTTTTTCATATTAAATTTGTTTTTATCTGATTCGTGATAAACTCTCCTACAATAGAAAGGTCAAGACACTTATATGAAGTGCATACACAATTGAGACAGTAGTCCCACGCATATATGCATCTAGACAGTAGCCCGGTGCCTAATGAGAGTATGAACAGTGGATATGCACGTTCAGTCAAAATCAATACTTTTAAAGCACGTATAATATGCACCTGTGTTCTACTAGCGTTCGAGCTGTTGTTTGAATGCTATTATATAGTTTTAATTTTTAGCATTTTAAATATTATTTTTTTCAGTCCTAAATATAAAATATTTTTTCCATTCTTTTATTATTGCTGAAAATGAGAGTTAGAGAAAGATGGACCAAAGAAGGATAATATCGTTCATCAAGAGATATAAAAAATTAATTTTTTTTTATATAATTGTACATTTTTTTAAATATTCATTTCAACCTATTATTTTTAAAATTTTACAGGCGATATGAACAGTCAAACTCCAATAATACTGAATATATCTGAATCAATAAAATAAAGTCTACACAATAACTGAAAGGTACCTAATTTCATTATTAATGAATAAATCCAATGAGCTATTTAATACGAGTCACTTGTCAGGTTTGCCTAGAAGCAGCCACCATTGAAAGAGTGCGTAATAGCTCACTGATCGAGCGCTCTTGCGAAATAAGTCGACTAACAATTAGTCTGTCTATATAACTTAACCTACAAAATTACTTTTACTAGCAAATTTACTTTGATCAATTTGAGAAGCCTTAAAGGCTTTTATCAAAAAATCATATGATTATTGAGGTTTTTTTTATCACTAATATTTTTGTTAATTTACTGTATGCACGCTTTTTATTCTAATATCGATGATGACCCATGCTTGAGATTATTAACTCATATTCAAAGTATGTATAATTAAATATTCTTTATGTGTATTAAATAGTTACATATTTTAGACTTTTGCTTTATGAAATGTTTAAACACGGTAATTTTTTAAGGGTATTTCTATATATGTGTATTTATTATGAAGCCGATTGTATTGACTATAACCGTAAAAATGATAGTAATGTTGTTGACACCAGCATTGTCAATGCTGCTAGTGACCAATTGGTGGGGCCAATGGTGTTAATTGTAACGGTAATCTTAATGCCCTTTTATTTCGGCAATGGTAATAATAATTTTTTACTATGCAAATTAAATAACGTATTAATTTTATTATTTAATATCATGTTATTCATAATAAATATATACCCAATATTTAAATTATTTCATTTCACAAATTAAATGTTAGAAGAAAAATATATTAAAAAAAAAGAGGCAGATAATAATTTTAATCATGCTAGATTATGAGTTATAAATTTAAAAGAGAAAAAAAATCATTTTTTTACCTAATTAAAAAATAATAATAATAATGTAAATAATAAAATAAATAAATTATATATATATATATTAAAAATTTTCACCAAAAATCGATAAAGCTGATGCGCAGTACAAAGGCTTTAATAAATAATAGGATAGGGCAGGTCAGGTCTGGGCAGGTCAGGGCAGAGCAGGGCAGGGCAGAGCTGCGTAAATCCATTACCTTTCCCCCATGCCATGCCGTTCTGTATATATGTATATTTTTAACTGCAAATTCACGCTTTAAATAATATTAAATTAATATTAAAAAAATATTTTATTTTTTATACTTTTAATATTGCATGATGTTAATTATTTTTATGTGTTAATAAATTTATAAAATAATAAATTAATAAGTAAATATTATATTATTTAAATATTTTTTAATGGTAATTAAAAAGACGTTTCAAAATATTTCCTTTCGGATTAAAGCGGGTGTTTGGTATTAATTTTTGGTATTCGTATTATGTTAAATATAAATATAAATATAAAATATATAATAAATACGTCATAAATATTTAAAAATAAAAATTAAAATTAATATGTTTATAATTTAAGTAATAATAAATATAAAATAATCAACTAAATTACCGACAATAACTTACTTTTATATTAAGGGTATAATTATTAATAAAAATACCTATTTTTATAATCCAAATAAACTGTATTTTGAATAATCGATATGAAAAAATAAAATCCAAAATATCACCATTTGAATTGGTCATGGGTCAGGTCAGGTCAAGTGGGCCTTTATAGGTTGATTCAATCTGTCTGAAAAATCTAACAGTATTTAATAAGGTATATACGAATAAAAACACATCATAATTAGTATTAGTTCAGGTAAATCAAATACAGATAAAATTCGTCAGATAACCAACAATGAGATAAAGCAGTAATAACTTGTCTATTGTATATCTTCTACTCGTATGATATAATAAGATACATTTAACATATTAATATGATATAATAAAATATAAAATATAAATATTTTTTAAAAATATATTATTTAATGTCATAATATTAATTTTAATTATTTTTAAATATATTAGATAAATATAATATTTATTTATTTATTTTTATGTTGGTATTATTATCCCAACTCTACGTATAACTTTCTGTCTCTGGCCATATTGTCTCTGCAACTCTGCTAATGATAATGAAATCTGTGTTGTGTACGTTAGTGCCCTAAACACTGCTTTTACAACCGGCATTACCTGCCTACACCCTAATTCTCTTCATTAAATAATATAAAATTATTTTATTATATTTATTTATTTATTTAAATTTGGGGTGGTTTTGTAAAAGAAAAAAAAGAAAATAATAACAATAAATCAGATATTGTCTTTCTTTTTCTGATAATTGGAAAATTTAGGGATTAGACTTATTCAAAATATTTTCTAACTTGATAGAAAATATAAAACCAATCTACTCACTAAGGTGGCATTTCATTAAAAAAAATAAAAATTTTATTCTTTATTTTATTTTTTAAAAAATAAATATTTATCCGTTTAATTATAATTTAATCAAAAATAAATATTTTTACATTTTATAAGGAAATAATTATTTTCACATGTGTGAAATTAACTATATTCTACAAACTAAATAATAAAATATTAATTTTTACCTTATTTTATTTTAATAATCAAATATAGAATTAACTATTTTAACTCTATTGTCATCTTATTTTATTCCCTGAGAATAGCTATTCTATTTTCATATTATTCCATTCTAACAACCAAACGTACCATAACTCTATTTTTTACGGTCATATTATGAAAATGACTTCTTAAAATAAAAATAGGCTTCCCCAGTTATAAGTAGGAGCTCATTTATTCATTCAACTAATGTGACAAAATTTATCACATAATATAGTCTCAATAAAAGAGGTGATAATATCGCTATATTATTAGCATTGATATGAGTTTTCATAGACATGTGTTATTGTTGATGCTTAGTAAGAAAGAACGAGAGGCGTTACGATACGTGCCCCATACGGTATCCATATGATATCGCATCGTAGCCATTAGATGAAATCTTAATGCCCCTTATTTAGCCCTATTTATTCAAAAAATATTTTCTTTTATTTTTTATTAATAAAAAAGTGAGGTGTCGGATTTTCATTGAATGGCTGTGAACCAATGTCATACAGGCACCATACAGTGTCACGTTATAGCACTCCTGCGCTCTAGTGAGGAATCATATGATGTTTTTATATCAGTTATATGATGATTTTCTAAATTTTAAATCTTTTTGTTATGTAGCATATATTATATTTTTCATGTAGCATTCGGGATGACTGAATGCAACTCTCGTCATCCAAATAAACAGAAAACAGAAGAGAAACAGGCTCCCTACACCATAAGTATCAACTAATGAGGTTTCGAGCAAATATATAACAAACTGTTTACTCATGCCATGATATGAGTTTTTATAGACATGGGTTATTGTTGATGCTTAGTAAAAAAGAACGAGGGGCATTATGATACGTGCCCCATACGGTATCCATATGATATCGTGTCGTAGCTATTAGATGAAATTTTAATGCCCCTTATTTAGCCCTCTTTATTAAAAAAATATTTTATTTTATTTTTTATTAATAAAAAAATAAGTGTTGGATTTTCATTGAATGGCTGTGAACCAACGTCATACAGGTACCATACAGTGTCACGTTATAGCACTCCTGCGTTCTAGTGAGGAATCACATGATGTTTTTATATTAGTTATATGATGATTTTCTAAATTTTAAAATTTTTTGTTATGTAGCATATATTATATTTTTCATGTAGCATTCGAGATGACTGAATGTGACTCTCGCCATCC